>JACAXG010000178.1:670466-1258952 GCA_018881555.1 Amblyornis subalaris | reverse complement strand
CTGCCCTGAATTTCAATGAGGATGATTTCCCGCTGAAAGACCCTCTCCCTGACGACAGCGAGCCATTGGAAGATTCATATGATCTCACTGCGGGACTCCACCAATCTTCTTGGACTCTGTGGGCTGGACTGTGGGCGGTCATGGGCGGAGCCAAGGGATTATAAAAACCCCTGCACAGCAGCAGGAGCTGCTCTTTTGCCCTGGACTAGCCTCGGTAAAGCCCGACACTGGGTTACTGGCCTAGCTCCTCGGAGAGACTAATTAATTTACCCTGTTTCAGATTAGCTGAAGCAGACCCCAGTGTTGTGAGGCTTTGGCCCTGGGTTAACAGCCGGACAGGCTACTCGGGTCTCTGATCCTGCCACCCGGTTTTATACTTTTTATTATTTTCCTTTTTTTGGATTCCGGACTTTATTTTTTTTTTACTAATTATTTTTTTTCCCCTGTTAATAAATTACCTGTTTTTTTAATTAAGCAACAAGAGTTGTCTTTTATTCCTGACAGTAACGTTTCAAAATATAGAGTTAACAATATGACATCCGTTGTGTTTTTTGTGGCCAAGCTCTATAGTTGGTCCACTTCTTTGTCCTGGGCTGTTCACACTGCCAAAAAGGTAGGGAAAATGTTAGTAAATCTGAAGAAGGACTGAAGGAATATGGGTTATGATGTGAGGTTTAGAAGATCTCTATTCAGCTCTCAGAATACAGGCTGAGAAGTGTCTTGATCACTTTGTGTAAGAAACCACAAAAAGAAAAGATAACTGATGCTGGGAAAGTTTTTAACCTTGCTGCCTATGGTGTAATAAGAATCAACAGCTGGGTAGTGAAGTTAGATAAACCCAATTTTGAAATAAGGCATAATTTTCTAACTCTGAGAGGAATTGAACAAAGAAACAGATGACTATGAAAAGTCAACATCACTTGGAATGTTTTGAGATAAAATTAAATAGCTTGTAAAAAAATGCCTTAATTTAGATCTGGAAGAAATTTTACATTTAGAAAGTATAAACCAGTTAACATATAATTATTGGATGTTAAGGCTGGCCATTTGCTTTCCTAACCAGAAACCTGTGATTTTAATAGTATATCCTTCACGTTCCTGTGAAAAAGTTTTTCTTAAACTGTCCTCATGTTATCATGATCATTTTCAACTAAGGCCCTGGATCTCTAATAGTTTCTCAGAGAAAGAGCAAATTGCATTGGTAGATTGCTGAACAGCACATGTGACCTACAAAAATTTTCCTCACCACCCTATTCAGAGTTTTTAGAAATAAAACTAACTCACTGACTCAAGACTCACTGATCAATACTAAAAAATCATTATTATAAAACTTCAGGGGGTCACCTGTAGCACCACAGGTTTACAATATTTTGGTCTTGGCTTTTTTTTCTTCTTTATTTGCCTCAGTCATGCTTTGGTAAACCAAGTGAGCAACATCTGTAAAATCATAGAAAAGATCATTTTCTGAGTTACTTGAATATCAGTGCTCCTTGTACCACAGAGCCAGCTTTGGGGTCAAAGGGAAATGTTTCCTGTTACAAGAAATTTGGATGTCTCTCCCCTCACAACTGGCAGGATGGTCAGTCTCCTGGTGCTGCTCGCACCTACTTCACTTCCCTTTGTAAGGATCTCAGGCATTGATGACACAAAGGTGTTTCCTGCTCATTGTCAGTGGCATGCAGGAAAAGTAGAACGTAACATGCAAAGTGGCTCTCTCACCATTATGTGACCTGACACACACAGAGTGCTGGGCTATTGCCTTCTAGGGGAAATTTTTTTTGTGTATACTCATTGAATGATACACTCCTAATGACAAAAGCAACATTATGCTCTTTCCTAGTTGTTGTGAGTACTTCAGAAAGTCATAGATCAAGTCAGCAAGATGTAACTATTATAAAGCAGAACCTGCCATAGAGATACCACTGTACATGTCTTATGAAGGTGGTCAGCTATAGTGTGGGCTGAACAGAGAAAGCAAAGGCTAATCTGTAAAGAAATACAAAACCATAGAAAACTCACACACCTGATAAACTCAGTATCATAACTGTATTTGTTTTGGAAAATGCCACTGCTATCACCAACATAATTTCATTTTCAAAGCAGTTAGACAAAACCTGTCAGACCTATCAGGTTATGTAGCTTTTATTCAATTACACTTATTGTTAGTTAAATTAACAAGTATCATAACTGAAATCTGAGCTCTGTGGAAACAAAAGCTCAAATCCCAAAGCCAGCTGATGCTTTTGACCAAAAAGGGCCTATTCTCAGTGAGTTTCTATTGTGTTCATCGTATTTTGGAAAGGAAATTATCTCATGAAGTCTATATTAAATACCCCAAGCGGCTTTCCCAAAAGCAAATGCTTATGCCCAGGTTCTCAAGAAACTACTACTAAATGAATTAAACTTCAGTTGAGATTCCCTGTCCTTTAACTTTTTTTCCCATTCTGTCAGATGTTTGAGTATTTTCAGACAGATTACATTTCTGCTTGTTCTTGCAGTGGGCATTGCTGGCTGGACTTGGGGGGAAAAAATATGGATACAGGGCATGTTTTCCCTTCTTCCCTCATTCCTCAAGCTCAGCAGTGTAGAAGACTATACATAAATCTGTAACAGGTTTCCCTTGCCATTAATGACCGCAAGGTGCAGGATAGGACCAGGAGCATTAGTATTACCAATAACAACAAAAAAAGTACACAAAAACATCCTTGTGATCAAAGCAGAGTCCTGAAACAGAGCTATTCAACCAGCTTCACAATGAGCAAACTCATTGATGTGAATAACCATGTTAAGGAGGTTTCCAGTGCCTGAGCTAGGTCAAATATCACAGAGCACAGTACAAGACAACCACATAGATATTCTCCTGTTCATAGCTTGCAGACAAGTGTGTTCATTGTTACCCTCTGAATTCTCAGAGCTGCACAACACTTCCTTTCACAGCTACTCCTGACTTCACAGCAAAGTGGTGTCTAAAGACATAACAACTTTTTGAAAACATTGCAGTTAACCAAACAAGCAAGAAAATAATCAGGAGCCTTAGGTCTCAGTGTGACAAGTTATAAACATGACGTTTCTTTCAAAAGCACCTCCAATCAGTGCTGTTCAGTGTAAAGGATTTCGTACTGAGTAATCTGCTAGCGTTTTTTTCACGGCATTTTGATGCCAGCTACCAATCTTTACTGAACATATGCCTCCCTGCATCATAACCAAGCACATAAGTAAGTTTAAAAAAAAAGAAAGTGAACAGGTATATAAATATATATATATAAAAATATAAAATTAAGCAGCATTTATTTTCTTAGAGAAACACAGTCTCATGCCATGTTCATACATCATCCACAACCCCGCACCAAACTCATAAAGGAGCACAGAAAAATATTCTAAATGACAAGTTTCCAGTTTGAGATAGGAAACTGTAAGAGAAAGAAGAAAAGTATTTTAGGACATCAAGCATTTCTTCCAAATTCTTTTGTAATATTTTCTTTCCCCCTCATCTCTGTGAGACTCAGTGCTGAACCCAGCATTCCAGATATGAGTGACCTAACCAGGGCTGAGTAGAGGGGAACAATCACTTTCTTCAATCTGCTGACAGTGTTCTGCCTAATGCAGCTCAGGATGCTGTTGGTCCTTTGTGATGATGGTGCATTACCAGCCAATGGTCAGCTTGTCTTTCACTAGAAACTCCAGGTCTTTGTCAGCATACCTGTTCTCCAACATGTCTCCTGGGGGGGTGTGTACAGGTGCTTAGGACTGTTCCTCCTCAGGGACAAGACTTTATGATTTCCCTTGTAGACTTGCATGAGATTCCTTTCTGCTCAGTACTCCAGCAGGTCCCTCTGGATGGCAGCACAACCCTCTGGCATATCAGCCACTTCTTACAATATTATATTGTCTGCAAGCTTGTTGAGGGCACACCGTCTAAGTGCAGAGTTCATTAATGAGGATGTTAAACAGTGGCTTTGGTACAGTCCCCTGAGGTAAACTGCTGATGACTGGCTTCCAACTGGACTTTGTGCCTCTGATCTCAACCTTCTTGGACCGGCCACTGAGCCAGTTTTCAACCTATCTGCCTGCCTATTTATCTAACCTGTACCTTGTTATCTTGTCTATGAGGGTGTCAAAGACCTTAGTACAGTCAAGGGAAACAAGATCAACTTTTTTCCTCTCATGAAGGCTATCAGATTTATTAAGCATATCTTCCTCTTCATAAATACATGCTGATTACTGCTAATCACTTTTTTATTCTTTGCATTTCTGGAAATGTTTTCCATGAGTATATTCTCTATCACCATATCATGCTGTAAGATGATGCCAAGTGACACGTAGCTTAAGATTGGAATGACATTTTTTATTTTATATGTTGCAAAACCTCTCCTGATTGCCATAACCTGTCACAGACAATCAAGATTGTCTTTGCAATGGCATTAGCCTGCTTCATCAGAATTTGTGGGTGCAGCCCATCAGGCCCCACAGACTTACGCCCAACTCTTTCAAGCGCTCTCTTTAGACTGAAACTGTCTTCCTTGTTCCAGATTTTTCCTTTCGTCTCAGAGCCCTGGGCTTCCCTAAGCCATGTCTTAGCAATGATGAATGAAATAAAAGACGCATTGAGTACCTCAGCTTTTTCTGTGTCTTTATCAGGTTTCCCACTCACCAGTTGTCTCATGTTTTTCCTAGCCTTCCTTCAGGATGTTTTCCTTGAAAGCTACAGGCACATCAACAGCAATTGCAAAGAATTAGAATTCTAATTAAGCTCCTAGTTCTGCATACACAGTAAAGAAAATTAAAGCCCTCCAATAGTTAAAGACAAGGTTACACAAGGACAGAATCGCACAAACATCTATGTGTGAATCGACACAGGCAGGTGACCAGAACACCCCCAGCTGGAAGACAGAGAATAAATATAGTCCATTAGCTGGCTAATGGGAGGATCCTGAAACAAGGCTGGGCAGCAGAGACACAGAATGAGGGCACAGGCACCGCCAGGCTCAGTCCAGGCCTAGCGAGCAGCGGGGCTGCTGCTTGCGCGCATTTATCCAGGGCCTGTGCACACAGAGTTTAGCACCTTGCTGTGATCTCCTGTGCTTTTTATGGTCTCTGCTTTGATCTCTCTCCCAACAGGGAGCTCAAGCATGTCTGGGAGAG
This sequence comes from Amblyornis subalaris, assembly GCA_018881555.1. Lineage (NCBI taxonomy): Eukaryota > Metazoa > Chordata > Aves > Passeriformes > Ptilonorhynchidae > Amblyornis > Amblyornis subalaris. The sequence continues at coordinate 1,253,810 of JACAXG010000178.1, read as the reverse complement.
GGTCTCCAAGTCTCTGTAAACACCTGTGCTATCTCTACACAGAAATTCTACTTCTTACAACAGATAGAGGATAAACAGCAGTAAGTTTAATACAGGGTTTCCCACATTGATATTCTCCAGGCTTTGGCATTCCCAGCTGCAAGATCACTTGAGCAAATCTATCCTCTCCTCCCCAGTATTCTGCTTTGAATATTTTCTTCCCAACAACCTACAATGTTAATTGAAAGCTGTGTCAAAAATCCAGATGATGACTATTCAGTAACTTTGGAAAGAAATATGGTATCTATATCAAGTCATCATCTGAAAAAATATCTGTTCATTCATATGATACCAGTATTTCTGTTGTATTCTCCCATATTCTTTAATAGAGAGTTAAATTCTGTCCCAGTTAGCACCAAACTGTTATGGAATTCAATGAGGTTTCAGCTGCTAGTTGAGATAGGTAAAATTTTCACAATATCCACACTCACTAAATTTATCAATACTCAAACATTTGGCCTAAAAATTGCTTGAAACAAAATTTATGGATTTTATTAATATCCAGCCACTTGGGTACAACATCGTTGAGAGCATGCAGCCAGGATGGTTTAGGATTCATTAGTATTAAACAAAGTTTGTAGCTCTATGACCTCTGATTTGGAAAGACATCAGAAAGAAGCATGTTTTGTATGAAAGTTCCGGCATTAAGTGATCCAAAGAAGACAAATGCATAAGAAGTAGCTTAAATCCTATCTCTGAAATAATGCTTCTGCCAACCACATAACTCTTAATTATAATTTCCAGCAATTTTTCTCCCTGAATTAGATTTGGGCCTATTCAACTATAGCCATCATTGACAGGGTGTTCCATCCAACGCCTAAATGTCATAAGGCCTCAAGGTTAAGCTGCTCCTCCCAACAGGTTTCCTTCACTGCAGATCCAGAAAAGAATATTCAGTTGCTGAAGTGCTTTTTTGTTGACAAGCCTGTCCTGAACATCTTTTTCAGTTTTTACTGTTTCTGCTGGCTTCAAAATAGAAGAGATTCCACATAACAGCCTGCAGTTTTGTGACTGCTTCTCACGCTCTGATTTGCCATATGATTAGCACTCATTAGGAATGCTTAACTGTTCCAAGGGTGGTGCTGCTCCCAGCTTCATCTTTGGGATTTATTGCCATCCAGAATCTGTCTGCTACATCCTGCAGGCACGTAAGAGCTGATATAAAAGCACCACACTAATTTGAACATTAGGTTTTAGTTCCAATGCTCCTATATGCTCAGAAAACTGGGACACGGTATTTGCCTTACCTGCACCCTGCAAGTTTATAGAACCATAGAATCTGGGGAGTTGGCAGTAGTCTTCCACAAAGACTCTTTGCAAATTAAACAAAGTGAAATAGAAACAGATCCTGGAGTGATAAGCTTTAGATATATATCCTCAATAAATTAAAAGTACAGGACTAACATGAATAATTTAAAGTTATGCAAAAATATAGCATCTCTCTTTAAAAGGATTAAAACACCAATAAAACTGTTCTTAATATTTTAGTGTTTTTACAGTGTCATGAACATGTTACTGATACTGTACTTTTCTAAAGGACACGGGGCAAAGGGCCATTTCCTTTTAAGCTGTAGAATGACTTTCAAGCAGGCTACAGATAAAATTGCTGATTTACAAAAGCTTTTATCAAACTTATGATGGATTTTACAGAAGCGGAACTCTATACGACCCATGTGATTTGTTTTCATTTACAACGGTGGAGAGGCTTTGAATTTAAAAATGGAACTTTTTCTTCTTGTGCCAAATGTAAACAATTTAACATCCATTTCCCATCCAGAGATTTTAGCAGTTCAAAAGACTTCATATGAATCTTATCTGTATTATATTTCCTTCTGATTGGCAGTGTTTCATGCTTCAAATTGAAAGCCAAAAATGTGTTGGCTCTGAATGGAGACAGGAAACAAATAACAAAGAAAACTGGGAAATAAACATAATGAGTAGTTATGAAGTGCTGAAAACTATACTTAGTGTTTGAGTTCTTGTTAGTTCTTGAGATTCAAATGCTGCCATATTGATTTATGTCTGGGAAGCCTTGTTTAGAATAAAAGCATAAACAAAAGCCTTTGAGTATTTTGTCAACAAGAAAATATAGTTTATATTATCTTCAAAGCTCGTGTCTATTCCTGACTTGACTGATTTCATGCTCCTTACTGTGAAGCACTTTGTTATTTCCAGGAGAGGTGCACGTTGCACACAGTAATTACTTTTCCCAGGGGAAGTGCGTGGATCTATTACTCACAGTCAGTCAAATGATTCAACAAGACCAATGTTCAGCTCAATTCAAAAAACATGTCCTGGGTGTCATCATGACTGGAAACAGACTGAGGTATTCTTCCACAGCAGACAATGCAGATATTGGGGAAAAAAGACCAAATTCATTACCCCTAAAGAAAATTCTTCCTTGAAAGTCATGTAATGGCAAGTACTTTATAAAAAGGTGCTTCCTTAAAAAAAAAAAAAAAAAAAAGAGAGGAAGAGAGAGAGCTTTATATAAAAGAGTTTAGCAGTTACCTCATATATTGCAACCGAGTTTTGCATTATTTGTAGAATCAAATCTCAGATATAAAACACAGAAAACACCACCAAATGGCAATACTTCAAGGAAAATCCATGTCTTGCTTCTTTTTAATGAGGGAGTTCCCCAACCATAAAGAATTAATAGATTTACAAACAAGCAAGCACTGCCCTGACAAGGCAACAGGTGGGCAAATACAAAATGCTTACCAGTCACTCTTTCTTTCTTTCTCTTTCTTTCTCTCTGTCTCTCTTTCTCTCTTTCTTTCTTCCTCTCTTTCTCTGTCTCCCTCTCTTTCTTTCTCTTTCTCTCTTTCCTTCTTTCCTTCTCCCTTTCTCTCTCTCTTTTTTCCCCTTCCTTCCTTCCTTCCTTCCTTCTTTACAGTTGTTATAAAGATGTATAATCCAGAATTCATATGTATCCTCTTTCAAAATTCCAGACATTGGCATTTTCCTATCTCCTCTTTCTTAATATGCAAGTTAAGTGAACAGGACCAAGTACATATTAAATTACTGCCATTATTTCTTCTGTTAAACATTAGAGATTAAAAATTTCCAAACAGTCTTTTTTAAGTACACAGTGAATAAGTAAGAAAAGAGACCTATCAAGTGTCACATTCTCTCAATATGAATGGTCACGATTCAAGCACTGTCCTGACCTCACCCATCACTAGTACAGCATAAACTAACACTGGCCATGGACTTTAAAATTTCCCTTGGTACTCATGAGCACTACTGCTTCCTGCAATACAGAGGAAATAAGACTTTTCTGTCTTCATGACATCTATGCAAACCTAGTTCCTATTAAAGAAAGACTTATCTTCCTTAGCAGTTTATAGACGTTGGCTCTAATTCAGCGATATCATCACATGATGAATGCTGGACCAAGTTCCTAATGGAGAATGAGTCCTCTTTTATCTTATCAACATTAGCTTCATGATAGCAAAAAATGGTGTGATTATAAACTTTGAGATGTTACACAGGTTACATTATCTTTTTCTTCTTTCTTATTACTCTTTTACCATTATTGGTTAAAGCTTCACTTAGCTTTTACAGTATCTGCATAATGATTGGACTCAATGATCCTAGAGGTCTTTTCCAAACTAAATGATTCTATGATCCTATCTTTTCTTCCTCAGTCCTGTCTATCTAAACCAATTCTCAACTACAAATTATTAGCCATCTTGACTTTGCATTTTGCTAAGTACAAGTCCAGCTATCTCTTTTGAAATAAACCTATCAAGTTTTGTGCACGGTGGAAAGGAAGAAGAGTGATTCTTCAACTGTAAAAGGGTCATATACCATTAAGCAATGTTTCTATTTATCCAGATGCCGTTGTTTCCTGGACTTGGACTTTTAGCTGGAGGCTGATGGAGTTCAGGCAACAATATAAATATGTTCAAGGACTGTCACTGCCCCAACACAAAAACTATTGAAGTAGAGCAAAGATAGCAACTATCCCCTGCATTCAGAGGGACATAATAGGCTTAAAGCCCATAGACGGGAAGGCATATAGCAGAGGAGAGGTCTCCCCCTTCAAATGACCTCCTTTCTACTCTGTGCTTTCATACAGGAGACTGTGGGAATGAATCAGGTATTTTCTGGTGGAGAATGGTGCCACTCCTTCACTCACATGTCTAATACAGTTGCTCCCAGTCACACAGTGAGAGTATTAATAAGAACCTGGAAAGATTAGAGTGCCACTGAGGATTCAGCCATCCTTCCAAACACACGGTTTCTCTTTGTAATGTCCCTCAGCTTTCACCAATAAAGGAAAATATGCAGCCCAAATTCTGTTAAGTATAGCTACCTTTTAAAGGTCTTATTGTAGCGGTTACATGTGATACTTTGTTGAAAAGGTCTCAATCACCTTCCATATGTAAATTATATTTAAATTCTACACGTGTAGTTAAGAACTATTTGAAATTCGGCAAAAACAAATGCAGGGTTCTGCACCCGGGGGAGAATAACCTCAGGCACCAGCACAGGCTGGGGGCTGCTCTGCTGGAAAGGAGAAGGACCTGGAGGTCCTCCTGGACAACAAGATGTCTGTGAGCCAGCAGTGTGTCCTGGTGGCCAAGAAGGCCAATGGTGTCCCAGGGTGCATTAGGAAGAGCATTGGCAGCAGGACGAGGGAGCAGATCCTGCTCTTCTACTCAGCCCTGGTGAGGTCACATCTGGAGTTTCATGTCCAGTTCTGGGCTTCACATGACTAGAAAGACGTGGAGCTCCTGGAGTGAGGAACCGAAGTATCTCTCTTACAAGGAAAGGCTGAGGAAGCTGGGCCTTTTCAGGCTTGAGAAGAGACAGCTCAGAGGGGGATCTTGTCAATGCATGTAACTGTCCAAGGGGACAGTGTTGAAGATGGGTCCAGGCTCTGCTCAGTGCTGCCGAGCAATAGGACAAGACACAACGGGCACAAAGTGATGCACAGGAAGTTCCACCTGAACACAAGGTGTGGAGTTTCCCTCACTGTGGAAATGTAGAAGAATAGTCTGGACACATTTCTGTGTAATATGCTCCAGCCTGACCATGCTTGAGCAGTGAGGTTGGACCAGATGACCCCCTGTGTTCCATTCCAACCCTACCCATCCTGTGATTCTGTGATAGCTCATGACGTAATAGAAAAGGATATGATTGGCAAGAATAGGGAGAGGAGTGAAAATATGCATCTTCTGTAAAATTTATTTCCCTTTTTTTAAGCCATTCCTTCTCAATTAACCTGAATTTAGAGACTGAGTGTTTGTACACTTAAATATTTGTACAAATGATGTCACTGTACTCATATGTACCACCACCACTCTTCTACCTTTAGCAGAGACAATACTTTTACTCTAGGATAGGAATTCAAAAAAGGCACAACTACAAAGTTCTCACGCATTTTCATGCCTATAAAATTGCTTCTAATTCACTTCTAAATAATATATATATTCATTTCAGGTTGAACCAAAGCAGTTGTACTCAGCTTAAACATACAGGAGAACAGCAGTTTTTGAAGAGACAGAGCATTTAATTACAATAGGGGATGCGTAAGTTTAGAAATGTGCATTAAAATATATGCAAAATGTCAGTAAGTAATCAACAGAATTTACTGGAAAACAAAACAAAAAATTAAACAAAACTCCAAAATTTTTTCACAGAAACCTATACTGAATAACCTTCCAAATTTCAGCTTGGTTTAAGTTTTCAACATTTTGCTAGATTATACCTGATAAAGCTTGCGATCCCCACTTATATCATCAGGTTCTGCTGGACAATTCTGAATTACTATTCACAGCAGACATCTTAGCAAAACACTGCAGCATTTAGCTTTCTAATAGGAGCAGAAGATGCATTTTTACAGCATGACACTGAACATCTACACATCTCTTACCTTGTCTCTTAGGAGTCTCAGGACAGCACAAACTTTTTCCAAACACCAATTGTGGCCTAAATTTATGAGAGCTTGAACTCAGTTTAAAGATACATAAAAAGCGAGTAACTGCTTTGTATTCTTGCAGAGGCCTTTTACTACAGAACATACCACTGTTTGTCTGTAATTACAGTATGTAATGATAGTTGTTTGTTTTAGCTTAAGAAAACTTTTGCCTTTAACACATTTCATTTTGGAAAGTTATGTCATTTCAATTGCCATATTTGAGAAACTTTTGCACTTTCTGGGGCAAAGTCATATCCTCAGTCTTCTGTTCTATTTCAGAGGGAATCAGAAGTTTCCAACTTACTGAGTGGAAATCCCCAGGTAAGAAACAGTTGCTATAATAATGTATTTGAACAGACCAGCCTGTTCACAGAAGGAATTATCTGAGTTATCCAACCTCTGTCACTGAACTTCGGGCAATTATGTACTATCCTGTCTAGTAAACAGAGATTTAGGCAGATAAATTGTTGTAGTTACAAAGCGAACACTCACATGCAATGATTCCAAGGAATTTCTTGGCTAGAAATTGGCAAATAACTTCTTATTTTGATCTCATAATTTGAAATTTGAATTTTAGTATGTCAGTGTTCAACTCCTTTGTTTCTAACAGAATTATGAGCCTTGCCTTTCCTAATTTTAAAAACTATTAAATAAACAATAGAACATATGAGATTTTCACAGATAAAGTGCTAAGTTTAACAACGTGTTATTGAACTGGAAACTAACAACATGTTTGCAACACAAATAAATTAGCAGTATTTCAAAGAAACACTACGCAACAAAGCTTCTCCTCCACCTACAGGTCTAACTTCATCCAATTAACAACTTTGAGTTACTGTGATGTTTTTCATTGACAGCTTGTGTACACTGATTAGATCATTTCAACATGCTATTCTTAAAGCCATTGTAGAATTCTGGATTTTTACAAAGTCTACTAGAAACATAAGTTGAAGTCATCTTAGAAGCAAGATTCAGTTTATTTTGAACTGAACTTCTCCATTCCCATTCTCTTATTTTCAAGAAGCTCACCTTTTAGAACCAGTAAGATTTAACTAGACACATTCACTACAGTAATCAAGCTACTTCCACTTGCAGTGTCACAAAATTATGGGGCCAGGTATATGTCTCAGCTCTGTGCTAGACACATATCAGCTAAGATATATAAATGAAAATGCGTAAGTCTGCTTAGATATCACACCTCAACTTTATCACAGGAGAACATACACTTAGCTAATTACTCTTCTTGCATCATAGAATGGCTTGGGTTGGAAGGGACCTTAAAGATTATGGAGTTCGAACACCCTGCTATGTGCAGAAACACGTTTCACTAGACCAAGGTCCTCAGAGCCCCATCCAACCTGGCCTTGAACGCTCCCAGGCATGGGGCATCCGCAGCTTCTCTGGGCAACCTATGCCAGTGTCTTACCACCCTTGCAGGAAAGAATTTCTTCCTAATATCCAATCTCTCTCCCAATATCCTACTCTCTTTCAGTTTGAAGCCATTCCCCCTCATCCTGTCACTACATACTCTTGTAAAAAGTCTCTCTCCACCTTTCTTGTAGACTCCCTTTAGGTACTAGAAGGCTGCAATTAGGTCCCCCCAAGGCCTTCTTTTCTCCAGGCTGAATAATCCCAGTTCTCTCAGCCTTTCTTCACAGGAGAGGTGCTCCACCCCTCTAATCATTTTTGTGGCCCTCCTCTGGATTTACCCCAACAGGTCCATGTCCTTCCTGTGCTGGGGACTCCGGAGCTGGATGCAGCACTCCAGGTGGGGTCTCACCAGAGCAGAGTAGAGAGGCAGAATCCCCTCCCTTGACTTTCTGGCCACGCTGCTTTTGATGCAAGGATTAATCCCTTATTGGTGTCCAAGTGCAATCCAAACAGCTAAATTAAGGAAATTAGATCTTCTAAGAAGAAACTAAAGGCTGGTTTTGTCATTAATCTTCTCAGATAGACCTGTCCATCTTTTTAAGGTTAAACTTAAAAAATGTCTTGCTATGGTTATAAGCTCAAGGTAGATGATATCTTTCTTTTGTTCTTCATATATTAGAAAATGCAAGAGGATCCTGTTGCCTGTTAGTTTAATATTCTGGGGACTGTCTTCTAGAAGGGTTTGGTTGTGTCACAGCCCACTCAGTATGGGGCGTGATGTAAGTTTTAGATTCTCATCAGTCTGAACAAAGACACCAGTCCACATTTCTGGGAACGCTTATGCTTTATTGTATAGCCATCTTAATTCTGACAACTAGTCCACTATTTAGTCTCAAAAGTGTTGGCTACCAAGCCCTTAACTTTTACAACACACTTCAACAAGCCCCCAGTCCTCACAACAAACCTCAGTAAGGAGTAAGGGGTTAAATATCATAACCACACTTTGCCAAGACAAAGCCAGAGAAGAGAGAAATAAAGATGGAAAAGAGAGAAAGAGAAAAAAGAAGATCTCCAGTCCTTAGGAGGATCTTGGGTCGACAAAGAGAGGGAGACAACGAGAAAGAGAAGACAAAGAGAGATTTTTAATACCATTCTGTTTGCGCATGCAGAGCCAGCACTTTTGAGCCCTAGGGAGCAGATTGAAGGGATTGAGGCAGGCATACTGAGCAGGAGTCTCTAGATGGAACTGGAAGTTGGCTCAGGAGAGCACTGCCCCACCCCCACAGGACCCTCTCCCAGTCACAATTTCCTGTCACAACAGTTAGGATGCTTAAGACAAAATGTGCTTACATACTTCCACCTGGTACTGCACAGGTAGTTTTCATGGGACTAAGTAATTTGGAAACACTCATGTAAATTTACATACATATGCCTGTATTCTGTCTTGAACAGCATCTAAAATAGACACTCAGAGAAGAGTAAGAACAAGGCAAGCATACACAATATTTTTCCCCTGGTCTCCAACCATTTTCAGGTTGGGGGATTTCCTGGACTTGACATAGCCATGCCTTTTGTAATCCCCAAGGATCCCTCACATTTAAGTGCTTGCCCACTCTTCCTTTAAACATATGTAAACTCCTTCCCTTGTATCTAAATATTACCTTAGATGTTCCAAAAACCATGAATTTTCAAACTCAATATGGCAGTAGGAGAAAGTTAGCAACACTAATAGAAACCTGATAAATGCCTTTAACCTATTTTCACATTATGTGTTGCTATAAATAAAAGCTAATAAAGAAACAAACCCCTCAGTGAGAGAAATTATCTAATTTCAAGATCAGGAACTTAAAGCCAGGACCGGCCAGAATTTTTTCGAAACACCCCATATCCTGCCAGCTCTGGCCAGCTCTCCCAAGGTCAGCAGTGCAACTTCCACTTACTTGCAAATAACCAATGAAGAAGTGAAATAATGGCTTGATTTTTAAAAAAAATATTCAACATACTAAAACACACAGTATTTTCTAAACTCCCTGACACATTTCCTCCTCCATTTTTTTGAAGTAGTGCTGTTTCAGCAGCAGTTCTACAATATCAGTACTGCACAATGCTGACTTCAACAATGAGTTCTGAAGATTAATTTTAATTCAGACTACAGTCATGTTACTTCTGGAGTGACATAAGTCAGTAAAAGTTCAGAAATTTTAGGAGTTTTTTCAGCATTTGTTTTTCTTCTTTCCCTCAGAAAAATGAATATACCAGACATTCAGAAAAGCCATTGTTTCTGACCCCTTTTTAATTTTCCTCCATAGCTCAAAATTGTTTAGATTTGTGCTGAATGATGCTATCAGCTAGAGCTCTAATGAATAGAAAACTGTCCATTACACCTTATCCCATTATACATTATATTCTTTACAAGATTTTATTTCTAGAAAGTACATTAGAGAGGAGAAAGCGCCTTTAGGGTACAGTGCATTTCAAAACACAATTAAACTAAACTCTTCAAGTGGAAATTTGAAATGTATTTGTATTCTATTAAAGCCTTTGGCCTTATCAGCCACAGTGCACTATATAACAAGGTCATTAGCAACAAGCCACATAAAATGGAGAACATACATCAGCAGCAGAAAAACAAACACAAGTCCAAAACATCACAATAACTTCCTGTACCTGTTCTTGTTTGCTTGCTGAGCTCTCAAACATTGTGAGTCTCTGAAATACATAAAAGCGTAACAGCTTGAGTCAATATTTGCTGACCAAAGTGAATGATTTTATTTAGCATGATGACTGGACCCCTTGAGCAAATACATCTTGTAGGGAGCATAACAACTGCATGCCAGCCTGCAAACCACCCAGAAGTGTCCAACCACTCTAAATGTACATTGTGTCTGGGGAAAGCTCAGCAGCTGCTCCAAGATCCTCCTCACAAATAGAAGATAAGATGATTCATTTAGTTTTCCATCAAAATCTATTAGGAATACAGACCAGAATGATTTTATAATAAACTTGTGCTTTCCTCTCCTTGCTTTGAGATGGTTTATTCCAGTTTGAATTTCAGAGAATGGTTTCTGATTCCTGTTCATATAGAACCTTTCAAAGAGTTTAGGTATCCTTTGTAATACAGGGTCTGTCTATTTAAACAAGTTCATTTGGGATGTGGGCTGAGAGGTACATAAAAAAGTATTGATTTCTTACCAATTACTAGAGGAACCAAATTGTGGTGAATGGGGAACTGCATCTGAAAATCAATATGAGGAAATGTTCCTTTTGCCCATGGAAGTGCCAAATGAAGTAATGTCTTAATTCAATATTCCTTTTGCTTCAATAAAGACATTCTATAATTATGATATGGACCAGCTGATGATTAGTCCTTTTTGTTCTGTGCTGCCATTGTGTAGCATTATAAAACACCATTTTCTGTATCACGAAAATTCAACTTCCTTTCCATTTTTTCGAACAAATATTTCAGTCAAAAAACCCTGACCATATGAAAGTGCTGATAATATAAAAAGACTTCTTAGTCTAGAGAAAAATATTTTCGTCTTCCATCAGCCCATGTCACAGTTATTCAACTTCTCAAATGCAACAGAATCCAGAAAGATCACCTGTTGTGGGTGTGAGAGCAAGATTTAGCTGCCACAAAAAGAGATATGTTGGGAGTACTAATTAATGTTTCATTCTCACTTGCCTGCAGGAAGCCAAGGTATCTACATCATTCATTAACCTGTCTTTGTGCATGCAGACCAAAGGCCAGAATAGGAGCATTCCCTGCCCAGCCACCTTGAAAGTTCAAGTGCTCTTGTTCAAGACAAGAGCTGCGTATAAAAAAAGAGGGAGCTTTCAGTATTATGTGCCTGTGATATGTGGCACAAGCAAACCCTAAATCTGAACAAGAACAAAGCCAAGACCAATTTGAGGATGCAAGTGGCTATTTTAAGGGTAATGTGGTATTAGTAGATTTATAACAAATATTTTAATTTTGTCAGAAGTGATGATTTTTATGGTGCCTAACATGTAATGGAGGAAAGAGAGGGGTCTAAAATTTGCATACTACCAGCATGTTTCATATATTAGCTAGGTGAAATACTCAAGGGTTTCCACTGCTCCGTTAGAACAGAATTCCTGTGAAGACAGAGAGAGGCTCGCACACTTTGTAGTCAACACAGTTGTGCTATGCAGGCTGCAGCTTACCACAACTCAGAAGTCATCCTCAATTTCTTCACCTATACAGAAGTATTTGCACTCGGGCTTTCTTTTTTTTTAACTACTTCACAATGGGTTTATCCAATCAAAAACATATCTCTAAAGTGAAATAAATTAAGAATAATGAATGATTATTTTATAATTACTCGACCAAATAAAATCAGTTAAATATGAGTAACTAAGTAATGGAAAGCACTAAATAAAGTAGCCTAAGCTACTTCTTCAAGTTTGTGTATTTAAATGAGAAAAAACCATAGACCAAGTGTGCTCATTATTTAAATCCTAGAGAGTAGACAAGATATGGGTATTTCTGTAAAAATAGCTGAAGGCTCCTCACAATATTCAGTATAAAATCCTTTATGTTTTTCAACATATATACAGTAAAGACGCTATGATTAAGTAAAGCATGGTGCTAATTAAGCCAAGGTCATGGGTTCCTTCCCCATATGGGCCATTCACTGAAAGGGTTGGACTCAATGATCCTTGTGGATCCCTTCCAATTCTGAATATTCTGTGATTCTGTGAAAAGTGGCCAAATTTTGCAAAATATCCTATTCCCTCCAGCAGGAGAAGGGAGAGGACTGATAGCAAAAGCATAGCAATAAGCCCAAAGAAAAAGCTTTACTGTTTATTTACAGTATAGCTTCATTTCCTCAAACAGCAACAGCCAAGTCCTGTTTAGCATTTGACCGCTCCTATTTATCAACAGCCAGACCAACATAGACAGCAATTAAAGCACAAATAATTTATAGGATCAGTTCATGCTTCTGCATACAGATACACCAAACTTTCAATCACTTAAAGGCTTTAATTTTTTTAAATTTTCCTAAGCAATACGTAACTGTATATTATATGGTTGAAAGAAAAAAAAAGAAAAAAAGTGCTATTCTGCTTAAAAATTATGGCATTATTATATGTTCATAGGTCTCACTATAATATGATGGTATTTAAAAGTGCCATATATGTTGCAATTACAAACCTGAAAATCACAGTATTGAAGCCTTCCTGTTTGATGGAAATAAGCTATTTATTTTTCTTTGAAAAGTTCTGATTGCAGTCAAATTTTCATCTGAGACATATACTTCACATTTTTCTTTACATTTTAAAATTCTGAATGTGTATCCATTATCCAGCCAGCAAAGCATTTATGGGCACTTTTTAAAGCAGCATTTGAAGTATTTAAGATCAACCTCAACAAAGTACTTCAAAATCTTGAGGTTACACTGAGCAAATGTCACTGTCACACTAAGAACACAAGCCAATATCATGCTATATATCACAGAATCACAGAATCACAGAATAAGCTGAGTTGGAAGGGACCCACAAGGATCCTCGAGTCCAACTCCCGATCCTGCACAGCACCATCCCCAGGAGTCACCCATGTGCCTGAGAGCATTGTCCAAATGCCTCTTGAACTCTGCCAGGCTGGTGCTGTGACCACTTCCCTGGGGAGCCTGTTCCAGTGCCCAACCACCCTCTGGGTGAAGAACCTTTTCGTAATATCCAGCCTAAACCTCCCCTGACACAACTTCAGGCCATTCCCTCAGGTCCTGTCACTGGTCACCACAGAGAAGAGATCAGTGCCCGATCTCCTGGTTGTTAATGAAGATGTGGAAGAGCACAGGCTTTGTAGAACCCCACTAGTGACAGGTCCCCAGTCACCCCATTCACTACAACCCTTTGTGCCCAACCCATGAGCCAGTTGCTCACCCATCACATAATGTTTATCCAGCTGCAGGCTGGACAATTTGTCCAGAAGGATCCTGTGAGAGACAACATCAAAAGCTTTATCGAAATCCAAAAAGATCACATTAACTGTCTTCCTTGATCAACTGGGTGGGTTATCTTGTCATAAAAGGAAATCAGGTTTGATAAGCCATGCTGGCTGTTACCAATGACTGCATTGTGTTTCAGGTGTTTTTCAATACCCCAGAATAATCTTCTCCATAACTTTACCAGGCACTGAAGTGAGACTGACAGGCCTGTAGTTTCCAGGGCACTCCTTCTTGCCTTTCTTGAAAATCAGGACAATGTTCACCAGCTTCCAATCAGCTGGGACGTTTCCAGATTCCCAAGACCACTCAAAAATCATTTAGAGAAGTTTTGCGATGACATCAGGTCTTCTGTGATTCTTGGGTGAATCATACCAGATCCCATAGAACTGATCAAATAATGTTCTTCTACTTTCTACTAGCTCTGTCTTCAAAGACATCAGTCTAAGTCAGATAATTTCACTCAAATGTATATACAAGCTATGTATATTTACATCGTAAGAGACATAAATATTCCTCCTTTTACTATGTCAAAGTAAAATCACATTTATTTCACAGATGAAATACTGTCAGTTCATCAAAAGTTTTACTCTCTTCAAAACCCATTACCTCCCTCCTTCAAAGAGCTTTTAATTTTCTGTGCCTGTCATCTCAAACCATTCTAGTCCTGAAGAGTGGCATGTGGAAAAGAATACGTATATTATACATTACATCTGATGAGCGAGCTCTGTTGCGACATTTATCTTCATATGTGAAGAGAAATAGAATAACTCTGGAGTGGGATAGCAGGCAATGCTGTTCATGAACTAACCACTCTTGTCTTGCCCTTGATATGTGAAGACAAAGGACATAATCAGGTATCACTCAATACATTTTTTATATAAAATATTAAGGTTTTGGCTTTGGAAATGCACAGGAGCTAACTAGGGTAATCTGTATAATAAAGTCATGTTTTGGCAGAAAACTTCTATGTGTTATTTTTTGAAAAATCTTTCCATCTTTGAGTTATTTATTCTTTTGTCCTTTAAAAAAATTTAAGAAAAAAAGTGCAATAAGAGCAAAAGGTCTCTCATGCAGTAAAACTACAGTCCACGGACTAAGCCATAAAGTGAAAAAAGCAGGAATGATTAAACAGTGAATTAACTGTCATACATATTTAAGGATCACCAAATGACTCCCATATCTTTTGTCACTTTAGTATTGATTTCCTAAGCAGATCTTGACAGTTGTAGGTATTTATGACTGCTTTGCGATAAATTTTGAGACTTTTAAGCATTTTCAATATGAAGCTCTATTCGTTAAAACTTCATCCACTGTAGATTTAGACATGAACTCATTCAGTCAATCAAAGAGAGAAGCATCTAGTAATTTTTTTGATTGCTAATTTGATTGCAGTAAACCAACTGCCTATTACTATGGTTTATGACCCCATCTGTGTCTTCATAGTTATGTCCCTATGCAAAACATTCCTTTGTTTGAAATACAGTTTCAGATCTACCAGAACCTCACCAACTGGTGAAAGAGAAGATAAGCACCTGAATGTCTTCTTGCTCTGCTGCACCTGCATGTGTCCCCAGTACTGTCTGCAGTGTGTCTGCCTGCCAGCCACACCTCAAACACCAGCCTCACGCACTCAGAAAGCACCCCTATAGGAAGACTACTCCCCACAAAAGGAACCAGCTGCAAGAGGAGGCAGAGGGGCAGGAGAAACCCAAGCACCAGCTCCCCAAGCATGATGCAGCCAGCAACTGTGCCAGGTGGGACCAGGTGGCGGAGGAGGAGGAGGAGGAGGCGGCATGCCAGCTGGCAAGGCTGCATGGAGGTTAGGAGGGGAGTCAGGCAGAGAAGGAGCAGGAGATTCAGACAAGGAAAGCCATTTCTAGCATGCCACTTTAGCATACATCAGGCTGAAAGACAGAAGGAATAGTGGGAGGGAGGCAGGATGAATTTTCAGGCCTGTTGGAGTGATTCAGAAGGCTTATTTGGCAGCATTGTCTGAAGAGACAGCTTTATCTATTTGCCTCACACATACGATTATCACAAGTGTAAGCACATCAATTCCCTGTTCTTAGAGCTCACACGCATCATTCTGTCTATTTTTGGCCTCCCTCTACCACTCACCTTCTTTTTTTTTTTACTCTCTTCTTGATTTGCACTACAGACAGGTACTCAGCCAAAGAAGCTTAACATTTTGGTTGCCTTACCTCTGATATTTAGTGAGCAAGATCTTCTCACAGAAGACCTCAAAAAAACCATTGAAAAAATCACAGTTGTATTTGTTCCGCATAAATCCTAAAGACTTGGGGTACTGAATCTGTGGAGAAGGGGAGGTAAAACTAGATTCTCTTCAGTCTCCAGTATTCTTTATAATAGTCCAAGCTATTACCTATGTGGCCTTTGCGGTGCAGCTCAGGCAATACACTCACTGAAACGGGGGGAAGTATCTCCAAACTGTACCTCCTCACATATTCCCGGTCTGGGAATCAAAACCATGGAAGCTTAATATCACTACTTCTTTGTATCAGACTAAAATTAATCACAACATTTAAAGAACAATTCTAAAATGCATCAAGTTTACCAAGTAGCTAAGTTTGTGAACAATATTCAATTACTTCTCATGTGCGTTTCAACAATACTTGGATTCCAAAGTTTTCCATGAGATAGTTTTCCACTGCTGTTGCTGTGTGAAGTCACAAGTCCTCTCCTTTTTGCAGACCTTTAGCTCTTATCCTGTTCTTGTCAGAGACAGCCTCAGGCAAAATATTGCCTGTGTACCCACTCACATATTCTGCCTTCCAATCAGGATATGTGGAAGTCCTGCCTTCTCCCCAATACACCTGCACCAGGAACAGATCATGACACTACTGGACACTCCCTTGAGGCATCACTAATATTTGTCGTCAGTCACTTCCATCATATTGTTTTCTCTGTATGCATGAATTTCTGCTTTATTAGTCAGTTCTAATACCTATATATATAGGTATTAAACAAATTTTATTTAGTCAATTTTAACCTAGAGGTTTACAAGCAAGCCTATGCTTATGTTGTCCAGCCTTGATGTATACATGCACAGCTAGTGTGGAATTTTTAGACATAGGTTAGCAAGTCTTTCTACCCACACCCATTTCTCCCCAAATAAAAGAATCATATACATACATGGTGCTCCAAAACTAACATCAGTTACTGTTGCCCTGGTTTTTGCAGTTTCTCAATGTTTCTGACTTCTGTAACAGAGTTGCCATGCATTTTCTATAAACATAGCCATGTTTTGATAACGTTCCTTTATTGTTTACATTCCATTCTGCTAGGCGGAGATGTTTGATGGATTTTTCCTTTGACCAGTGGGACTGAGAGGTGGCAACCTCACCCTCCAATCCACGGTGGTTTCTAAGAACATATAAAAAGAGTCGGGGTCGTCTCGGCCCCTTCTTCTTGCTCCTGCCTTGACAGAGTCGAGTCCGTGTGGTTTTTTCGTGTCCAAGTGTGACAGTTACGCTGACACTATTAAAATCAATACTCTTACTGACGTAAATCAGTACTTTTAAGACATAAAAAAAACCACACACAAAAAAAACCTGCAAGCCACCACAAAAACCCACAAAGAGCCCTAAGCCCCACAGTGCCTTCCTAATGAGAAGGTAAAAGTGGTCACACATTTACTTCACCTTGTTAGTAGACCCTCTACAATCACAGCAATATAGTCAGCATAGAAGATTATTTGGCATTAAAAAGAGCTTCCAACATAAGGGTAACTTTCAGAGGGGGTACAATATTATTGTTTTACATATTCAGCTATCTCCAAGCAAAACTGAAATTGTTTAGCCAATGACAAACTACTTTTCAAAAGTTCACCAGGTCTAAATAGCTGGGTTTTTTCTAACCACTAAGAGTGACAATAACCATGCTAGCAATCTGTGGCTTAGTCTGATTCTCATCTCCCTTGAGTACAGCAGTGCTGAAATCTGTATATCCCCTACGAAATATACTCAGCCACTTGCATCATAGCCCTATAAGACCAGTGTTTACATCTTTCTAACTTTACAATTGGAACTATTTCTCTCAATTGCATTGCATCTTTCTCATGTATTCTTCAACTTTTAATTCTTTCATTAAAAAAGTCTCACTGTAACAATCTGTAGATTTCTTCCCTTTTACTTTTCTATGGCTTTACTTTCAAAAGTAATATTTTAATCTGGCAAAGCTACTTTGTTCTAGTTACCTTTCACTGTAATTTTCTTCTTCAAAGAAGCCCATTGTAAGACAGAAAATTCATTGGAGCACTACCATTCTCTTTATATTTGT
Organism: Amblyornis subalaris; assembly: GCA_018881555.1. Lineage (NCBI taxonomy): Eukaryota > Metazoa > Chordata > Aves > Passeriformes > Ptilonorhynchidae > Amblyornis > Amblyornis subalaris. The sequence goes on along the minus strand of JACAXG010000178.1, from coordinate 1,236,194 downwards.
AAGACTTACTTCCTTAGCACTTAAGAATGTTAGTAGTAATACAATATATTCCACAAGCTACCTCCATTATCCCAGGAGTGTTTAGACTTCCAGTGACTATCACAGATCACTCTGACTGCAGATTTATCTTGACTTTGGGATCCAAACATTTTATTACCTTACATCTCCTGGATCCGCTTCAACCAATATACATCCCACCAACAAAGTTAATCTGTCTGGACTGACTCATGGGATGACTGGAAAATTAGAAAGCTTGGCCTTGACTATTCCAGCAACCTCTCTTTGGTTTTGATTTTTTGAGTTTTTTTTTTTTTGGTTGGATGGTTTGGTTTCTGTGCCTTATCAAAGAACGTATCATTAAGAGAGATGTGAACTTAGCCAGCTTCTCCCAAACTGGGGTCAGGCTGCTTCAGCCAATCAAAACCCCTTCTCTAAATTCTGAATTCACGTATTAATGATCCTATAGTTCTGGGTTGGGTTTTGTTTCAGATTTGGTTTGTTTGGTTTTGGGTTTTTTTAACTAGTCAACTTTAGTTTTACTTTACTGAGAGTGTCAGGACATAAGAAAAAGCAACTTTCAGATCATCTTTTCCTTCTATGGTATCCCCCTCTTACAGGTACAAAGAGAAATGTTGAGTGTATCTCTTTCAAGGTACCTCAAGAGAATGTTAATTTTGATGAAGGTTTTATCTTTCTTATTTTTTTGTTTGGGATTTTCTTGCAATCTGCTGACTTCCACTTCTTCAAGGATTGGTCTCAACTGAGTTTAAAGGAGGGAAGTCTCTTTCATCAGTTCCCATCCTCTTATGTGTAATATCTCATGTGCTTCTCTGTTAGCCTGGCTTCCAAATGCCTGGTATTAACCACACCATTTAGGAATTCAAATCCCGCTACCACATTTTGTACAACAGAATGTAAGTCTTTTGCACAACTTGATCCAAAATATGCTTCTACCTAATAAAGCATAAATCATGACAACTTGTCTATTTTTGTTATTTCTGTAGGACTCTGGCATGTATATATGTGATCGGTTTAAGAATGAAACCAAGTACAAGGCCACAACTAAGATCGCTGTAGCAATAAAATCTTCACTAATGAGGTAATAAGTCTCACACCTAAACACAACACAGTTAATCAGTCTCTCCAAGCAATTAAGATTTTCTTAGTTTGTTGTGACTGCAGTGTATAGGATTTATAAAAATTTTAAGCAAACTACTTCACTTGAGTGGCTTTTAAGCTTTTGTTCAGAGAACTAAAGAGGTTGAGCTTAGTGATTAAGTACTGTACTGCTGGTTTGATCACTTCAGCTGGATTTTTTAAAGACTGTGCTTCAATTTAAATACAAAAACCAAACCATTTCAAAGGCAGTTATTCAAGACAATACAAAACAACACATTTGAGCCAATAATGGCCTTACTGTATTGCCAGTTTTCCAAGTGGGTTCTGGATCTCACAGAAAACAGAGATCTGCCTACAAGTCATTCCCAAACAGGCCAGTCAAAAGAAAAATTGAGGCCCAGTAAATAGTCTAACCCCCAAAATGATTTTTTTCACAAATGCAAGTGCAATATTATAATGTTTTCTTTTAGTATTATCTATTTATCATAAGTAGAAAGTCATTTCTGCAAGGGTCTTTATAAATCGTCATGTACCAAATGAAAACGAAGGATTCCTTCTACCCCATCCTTTAATTTTACTCACTAATCTGTGAATTCTTCTTACAGCTGGCATTTCAAATGTTATTGGTAAAATTTATCACTCAAAGGCTTATGCAAGGACTAAATTACACTAATGAATTGACTATGAATCTGAAGCCTAAGATGAGGCCAAGTATTTTCTGGCTTCATTTCTGTATCTCAGCAAACTGCTTAATTTTCTACCTACTTATCCATTACTGCTAAATTGTCTTGCTATTATTGCAGAAAATTGCAGCAAACATTGGCTTGCCCTTAGGCCTATACTGAATGGAGCAGAAATCAGGATTCCTGCAGACACACTTGCAAGGTATGAAACCCTTCCTCCGCTAATTTTGATGAACTGAAAGTGGAAGATAACATTCAATCCTGTTTTTTCAATTTTATTAAACAGTTAGTGAATTACTCTTATAGTTGGCTTTTCAAACATATTAATTGGTTTTCTCACTTGAAGTCAAGCAAAAAGCTAAACTAGATTAATGAAGCAGCTACATATCTTCTGATACGTAAAAATAAGCCAAATACTTTCCAGCTTCAGATTTTATTTGTTTTACTGGGGGAGGGTGTGTTCATTTTTTCGTTTGATTTTTTTTGTGGACTCTTTTGATTTTTTATATGAGGAAGGAATATAAATCCTTACACAGTTTAATCTTACTCTTACTCAAGCATTATTCCAATGCCTGACAGCAACACTGGTTAAAAACCTGTATTTTTTGCTATTCAAAAAGGGACGGCATATTATAGATGTAATGGTGGAGCAGGACAACATCAGGCTTTGTAGTAGTAGGGTCCTCGGTGCTGGTTGTGCTCCACCCAGACGCCAGGCACCCGCGTCTGAGGGCTTGGTGCCTCTCCAGGCGATGGACCGGTGGATGGCCCCGAATGTGTTTGTCCCAGGGGAGACACTGACCAGCCGCAGATAGCAGGAACCAGCAGGAGATAAAGCGTTGGGAGCGGGGTCTCTGCCAGCTCTCCTTTATTGGGGGAGAACAAGGACAGGAAACCCAGGCAGGAAAGATCTGTGGGAGAAATGCCCCCGAGCTCAGGGGAGCACCAGTTTAAAAGGGAGGGGAAATGGGGAGGAGCAGGGGTACACAGCCAATGAGGGAAGGGATAGGGGGAGGATCTGAGGGTCCAATAACCAATAGTAATAATCAAGAGGAGGATACAGAGTACAAGAACCAATAATATGTCGAATGTAACCGAAGTTTCCAGAACAAAGGGTGTAACTGAAAACATAACTGGCAGCCCTGGGCTTGCTCACCCCAGGGAGAGAACGAGGGAGAGAGGGAGGGGGTAGGGCGTGGCCTAGACACCAGTCCCGCCCTCCGACTCCTCCTCCGAGAAGGAGGGATCAGCATCGGAGGCGGGGTCCACCGTGCCAGCAATGGTAACTTGTGGAAAATGCCCCACCACAAGGCTTGTACCTTGCAAGCTGTGGGATGCGAGGCAAGGCTTAGAGGAACAGGGTGCAAGCAAGAGCCCACATCTGGTGACTGTACTGTGCTGGCCACACTGGAGCACACCTGCAGTATCACAGAGATGAGCCAGAGACTCCTGAGGTAAGACAAGCCAACAGGGAAACACCAGAGAAATATCTCAAAGGAATTAAGGGGTGTTATTCTAGGAAGGTGAAACATCTGAGAGCTCAGCTGCATTTACACCAATGCACAAACAGCAGGAGTTGGAAGCCACTGTGCTGCTAGAAAGTTATGACCTATTTGCCATTACTGAAACTTGGTGGGAAGAATCCCATGACAAAAGAGCAACTATCAGTGGCTACAGGCTGTTCAGAAGAGACAGGAGTGGAAGTAGAGTAGTAGAGGTTTCTCTTTGCATCAACAGCTGGACCAAGTGTGAAGAGTTGTTTCTGAAGAACCACCAGGAGCAGGTTGAAAGCCTGTGGGTAAGAATCAGAGACTGAGGCAACATAGGGAACATCATGCTGGGTACAATACAGGCCCCTGATCAAGGGGAGGCTGTTTATGAAGGCTTGCTCTAGTTCAGGAGGGATCACACCGGCAGGCTGCACAACACAAGTGAGTGAATTGGCGACATTGAGTTTGGAGGCAGTCCAGGCAACAGTGATCCTGCATTGGTGGAGTTTGCACATCCTGAGGGATATGGGTCAAGTAAGGAGTACAGTTAGACCCCTGAACTTCAGGAAAGCAAATTTCCAGCTTTTCAGGGAGATAGTCAATAGGATCCCCTGGAAGACTGCCCACAGGAACAGTGGAATAGAGCTGGCAGATCTTTAAGGAAGTCTTCCATAGAGAACAAGACCTGACAATCCCCAAGAGCAAGAAATCAGGCAAGACAAGCATGAGATGGCATGGCTGAGTAGGGAACAGCTGGTGAGACTGAAGGGAAGATGAAAATGCAAGGGCAGTGGAAACAAGGACAGGTAGCCTGGGAAGGGCACAGAGATGAAGTTCAGTTGTGTAGGGATGGCATGAGGAATGACACCCTGGAACCGAACCCGAAAAGGTTCAAAAAGCATAACAGGAAGGGCTTCCACAGGTTTGTTAACCCGAAGAAAAAGATCAAAGAAGGTGTAATACCCTCTGATAAACAAGGCCAGCAAACTGGTAAAAACTGATGAAGAAAAGGCTAAGGTAACTCACCTTTTTGCCTCAGTCTTCAATGGTAATCTCTCTTCCCACACCTCTCATGTGGATGGACAGCAGGATGGGGACTGGTGGGGGCAAAGTCCCTCCCACTGTAAGTAAGGATCAGGTTCGTGACCATCTGAGGAATGTGAACTTAAGTCAATGGGACCTGATGAGATTCAGCCCAGTCCTGAAGGAGTTGACTGACAGCCAGGCTACTCTCCATGATGCCTCAAAAGTCATGGCAGTCAGACGAAGTCCCAGGGCACTGGAAAAGGGAAACACTCTACCCATCTCTAAAAAAGGAAAAAAGGAGCACCATGCGAACTACTGACCCACCAGCCTCCCCTCTGTGCCTGGGAGGGTCATGGAACAGATCCTCCTCAAAGCTGTGCTAAGGCACCTGGAGGACAGAGTGATAATTTGAAGCAGCCGTCATGGCTTCAGCAAGGGCAAGTCTTGCCTGAAAAACCCACTGGGCTTCTATGATGGGGTGACTATACCAGAGGACAAGGGAAGGCTACAGATGTCATTTATCTGAACTTCTGTAAAGCCTTTGATACAGTTCTCCACAATATCCTTCTCTCTAAAATAGAGAGGTATGGTTTTGATGAGTGGACTGTTAGATGGATAAGAAAGTGGTTAGACAGTCACATGCAGAGGGTAGTGGTCAACAGCTCAGAGTCTTGATGGATATCAGTGAAAAGTTGTGGAGGGCTGTGAGCCCTCAAGGCTGGAGCCTCCTGCACTCCCCTGGCGGAGTCAGAGATAGCAACTTTCTTCAGGGTCATGGCGAGCTCCCAACACGCCTTGTTTCTTCATGGTAATAGCCTGTACCCCACTGGCTAATTGGTTTCCACCCCACCCCCTGTTTTCCCCATATAAACCCTTGCTTCTACGCCTGATGACAGGGAGCTCTCGTCCCTGGTCTCGCCTTGTCAGGGTGGTTGGACAATAAAGGCTACCTCTGCGGAACTGCCACACGAGGCTCCTGTCTCTCTGACCCCGAGTTTGCCTTCAGTGATTTCACAAAGAGCTGAGTCACAAGAGCTGGAATCACTCGTAGCTGAGAGATTGCTACACTCGCTGAAATCACCTGTCGCCTAGGAAGGCCTGCCAGTGCCCCTGGAAGGGTTGTTCTCTGCGGGACGCTCTCTAGGAAGATCGCGGCACACCGGTGCTGGTCAGCACCAGACCCTTCTTGCAACAAAGAGTGGTGTCCCCCAGGGTCCATACTGGGACCAGTGTTATTTAATATCTTCATTAATGACACAGACAAAGGGATTTGCACCCTCAGCAAATCTGCAGATGACACCAAGCTGTGTGGTGCAGCTGATGCACCTGAAGGATGGGATGCCATCCAGAGGGACCTGGACAAGCTCAAGAGCTGGTCCCATGGGAACCTCTTGAGTTTCAACAAAATGAAGTGCAAGGTCCTCCACCTGAGTCAAGGCAACTCCAGGTATCAACAGAGGCTGGGGGATGAACAGATGGACAGCAGCCCTGCCACGAAGGACTTGGGAATGGGGGTGGATGAGAGGCTGGACGTGAGCTGGACACGTGCGCTTGCAATTCAGTAAACCAGGCTGCATCCAAAGCAGTGTGGCCAGCAGGGAGAGGGAGGGGATTCTGCCCTTTTGCTCTGCTCTGGTGACACCCCACCTGTGTCCAGCTCTGGGGTCCCCAGCACAGGAAAGACATGGATCTGTTGGAGTGAGTCCGAAGGAGGCCACCAAGATGATTAGAGAGATGAAGCAAGAGAAGCTCTCTTAGCCTGGAGAAGAGAAGGTTTTCAGGGGACCTAATTGCAGCCTTCCGGTACCTGAAGGGAGCCTACAAGAAAGGTAGAGACAGATTTTTTACAAGAGCATGCAGTGATAGCACAAGGGCGAATGACTTCAAACTGAGAGTAGGTTTAGACTGGATATTAGGAAGAAATTCTTTCCTGTGGGGGTGGTAAGGCACTGGCACAGGTTGCCCAAAGAAGCTGTGGATGACCCATTCCCAGAAAGTGTTCAAGGCCAGGCTGGATGCGGCTCTGAGCAACCTGGTCTAGTGAAAGGTGTCCCTGCCTATGGCAGAGGTGTTGGAACTAGATGGTCACTTCCAACCTAACCCACTCAACGATTGTACGACATTTCATCTAGAGATGTTAAAAATGCATTAAGAACTGCTATTCAAGACCTGCTCCTTGGAGCTAAATCTTCCTCATGAATTGATTTCAATGGAAGAACATTTCCGGTGTTCTTCCAAAAAGCTGAGACTTTGCACACATTGTTAGTTTGTTCATTCAAAAGGCAGAGTATTTTTGGGTGATTACAGACAGGTAGAGATAGAGGATGATTAGGTAAGTAGATAGACAGATAGACATATAGATAAAGTTAGGGCCAAATTCAAAGTTCTTTCTTAGTCCTTCAAAATGCTAAAACACTGGATGTACGTACGCTAAGTCTGGAAAAATAATCTGGCACAGAAATAGTTCATATTTAGCTTTCTTTATATGAGTAATTCTACTAACAACACTCCAACTTTGTGTCAGTGCTTACCTTGACTCATTCTCACCAGATGTGACAGAACTACTGTCCTTCATGGCTGTTGACCACAAAACTAACTAGAACCTGGGCTGAGGCTTTGAAAACTGAGTATCAGGCTGGATATATATCTAAGAATATCTGCTTTTCCTGACAGAATAGTTTATGAAAGTTTTGAATGCAACTCCTAGCAGGGACTTCACTTTTGAAATTGAACAGTTTACACCATCAAAAATCACTCATTAAAGAGGTCCAGGCAACCATTTACCCTAGGAAGGCACAATTCTTATATTTTCCAATTCTAAAAGGCATCACTCATGATCTGTTTCTCAAGTATTTGGAGCTTAATTTTAATTTCCTGTCCATTCCTTTCCCACTAGCAGCTGAAGCCTGTGAATACTTTCTCTGCTTCTTGACAAATGGTCCTACACAGTCTTTGAAGTTAATGTGTGAATTGGACACATCACATTAGATGCCATCACCTATTTTATATCAGAATATTTAATTTTACTTTGCATGTGTGCAGAGAGGCCCTTAACAGCACTGAGGTCTTGGCATCCTAAAAATACAGACAAAAGAAGATTGTATCGTGAGGAATATTGGACTGACATAGCCTACTTTAGAAATTTCTTTTACTGTTTTACTATTTATTATAAATATTTTTGTATTATTGCATTGGCTTTGAATATGCACTGAAGATCATTAAATACTACCTCAGAGAAGTAATCACACCATACTGAGGGGGCAATTTTCCCCTTTTACAGTAGCTCCCCATAAAGTTAACTGTCGCCCTGAGTTTTGCAGTTCTTCGATGTTTTTCATTTTGGTAACAGAGTTCTTATGCACTTTCTGTAAACATAGCCATGTTTTGCTAACCGTCTTTTATTGTTTGCATTCCATTCTCCTAGGCAGAGACGTTTGATGGATTTTTCCTTTGACCGGTGTGATTGAGGGGTGGTAACCTCACCCTCCAATCCACGGTGGTTTCTAAGAACATATAAATACACAAGCTCGCGGTCATCTGGCCCCTTCTTGCTTCCTGTCTTGACAGAGCTGAGTCTGCATGGTTTTTTCGTGTCCAAGTGCGACGTCTGGCGCCTGAACGTGGGTAGTGCAGGCTCGCTTTGTCAGGTAAGGAATTTTCCCAGGCAGCTAGGGTTTTAAACATGGTTATTATTACGCATTCCTCATGCGATACCTTGGCGTTAGAGGTTTTAGAGAAAGTGTTGGAGAGAAAGGGAGTCTCGGTTGCCAGAACGGAGTTGGAAAATGTGTATTTCTGGGGGAAACAACGGGGTTTCTTCCAGGAGTCTGGACATGTTTTTTCTAAGGCAACTTGGGCGGAGATAGGAGATGCTTTGATTGACATGCTAGCCGTGGAGTTTAGTCTAGATGTGGCAAAGTTGTTGATCTCCTGGAGACGTGTGAATTCTCTTATTCAAAGCCGCGGCAGTCTGTCAGGAACAGCCACTCCCGTGGACTCGCTCGACCAGCCGGGAGCACTCTCCGAGCTGGCTGAGGTGGAAGAGGAGGAGGAACTCGGGTTTCAAACAGCGCCGGAGCCTCCCCTCCCGCCTCAGGTCACTGATGTGGGGGATGGGCCCCCCCGGAGAGCGTTCAGCTCGCTAGCCAGCCGATCTGGGATGATTGGCAGGCATTTGGGGACGAATTGGCCTCGGAGAGCCCTGGGGGGCTGGCGGTGCTCGTTTCCCCCCTCCCGGACCCCTGGATTTCGGCAGCACCGGCCTTTCCCCCTCCCGCGCTTGCGGGGGCGGCGGAGCGGCGAAGACTACCCTTTGCCCTGCGCCTTCCCAGCTCTGGGGGAGGGGGCAGGGTCACTGGCCTGCGCAAGCTTAACCGTAGAGTGTCCAAATTGTGGCGTTTCCACCAAGTTGCCCCCCGGGTCAGCGGGCGTGCAATTTTACCCGCCCTCTGCTGACGAGGCGGCAGCTGACTGGTCAGCTTCAGCCGAGATTGACACGACAGTTCGCGCCGAGCCCGGCCCCGGTGGGCGTGAGGTCTTAGTAACCGGAGATCTGCTGGATTTGGCAGAAGCTCCCAGTGCCAGAGAGAGCGCGCGACGGCCCCCAGGGCGGGCGGTCTCTGCGCTCGGGCTTCGCGCTACTGGCGGGACCCTTCTGGGCTCGATCTCGGTGGTTCCCCCACCTGCGCAGCTTGCGCAGCCTGGCCCGTCACCATCTGGGTCTTTGCCTGTGACGCAGCAGCGCGCTGCAGCCCTGCAGGACCCGCCCCTCCCCGCGGCTCGCTCGCTCCCCGCGCAGGGGCGGGGGGAGTCCGGGCAGGCCCCGCTCTGCCCTGCGTCTGCTGCGGTGAGCGCCGCTGGGGTCCCAGATGCCGCAGGCTCCGCTGGCGCTGGGGGGAGCCGGGTGGCGCCTGGCACGGCTTCACCCCCGGGGCATTCCACAGTTGCCGAAGCTGTGGTGGGGGTAGGTCCTGGACTGTTTGTTTTCGGCACAGGCGGTGACGTGGCTGGGGAGCCAGATCTGAGATCTCCCTGGGATCTCAGATCTCGGGCTGGCGGGTCCCCTTCGGCTGCCTGGTGGACTCTTCTGCCGTGTAAGGTCATGGTTCGTCCCCAGGATCCTGCAAAATTCTGGGGGGATATGAAAGCAAAAGTTGAGGAAGTGAGGGTTCGTGCTAAGTCACGTCGCCCCGTGGCTTGTGGCAATAGGCCCCTTAGCCCTACTGCGGCTGAAGTCCCTGTGGACACCATGGGACGGGACACAGCAGGTGCTGCAGTTTCACCAGAAAGTCTCCAGGCTTTCCCTGTTATTCTCGGTGACAATCAAAACACCCATCAGGTTTTATCATGGAAGGCCCTGATGGACCTCCGGGAGAAGGCTGGAAGATATGGTCTGGGGTCTAGTGAGGTTATGCAGCTGCTTAGAGTTTTTAATGCTTCTCTGCTAGTACCTTATGATATCCGGACTCTGGCTCGTGTTCTCTTTCAGCCTGCGGAATATGACATCTTTGAATCGAAATGGCATCAGTTAGCAACTCGGACACTAGAGCAGAATGCTGTGTTGGACCAGCAGGATCCCAGATGTGGGATTGGGATTGACGTGCTGCTGGGTACAGGCGATTTTACTGACATTCGCAGGCAGGCTGCCCTGGGCTGTATTGTGATCCATCAGTGGCGAGAGGTAGGCATGGCAGCGTTGATTCAAACCATTGAGATGGCTGCTCCTGCAGAGGAGTTTGTGGATGTTGCACAGAGGGATGATGAATCCTTCTTGCGGTTTGCAGGGAGGCTAACTGCCTCTATAGAGAGGSAGGTGGAGGATCAGAATGCAAGGACGCTATTGCTTAAGCACCTTGCCAAGACTCATTGCAATGCTGAGTGTAAGAAGCTTATTCAGGCACTTCCTGGTGATCCTTCTTTATGTCAAATGGCTGAGGCCTGTGCCGGGTGGGCACCGCCTGTTGTAAGGTGGCTGCCATGGCTGCTGCCCCCTGGCTAGTCTGGACAGGGCCGCAGGGCAGGCGGCAGAAGCAGGGGAGTGCTCAGGCCGGCAGGAAGCCAGGAGGAAAGGTGCAGAAAGGCACGGCTGTCTTGTTTTTCTGTGCTCAGTGTGGAAAGCCGAACCATGGTGCAAATGTCTGCAAGGTGGCAGTTTCTGTTAATGGTCAGCTTTCCTCGGGCTCGGCTTTAAATGGGGGGCGGAGCATGAGGGGGAGATGTGCTCAGACACAAGTATCTCTCCGAACCCTGGAGCCGATGGAGGTCTGCTTGGCCAGCTCGCAGCCAGCACCAGCGACTCAGCAAGTGTGGATGTCTGCACAGCAGCAATGGTCGTCTTAGACTCTTGCACAGTGCACAAAGTCCCCTTAGATGCCTTTGGTCCCTTGGGTGATGGCATGAGTGCTCGCCTCATGGGGAGGTATAGCGCCACCGTTCAGGGTACAATTGTGCATATGGGACTCATTGATGCGGATTACACCAGACAAATTTATGCCATGGTTTCCACACCCACCCACCCGGTCACAATTCCTGAAAAGACTCCGATTGCTCAACTTGTCCCTTTTAAGTCTTTCTGTTCGCAGGACAGAGTCGAGGTCACGAGGAGACGGCTGCTTTGGCTCCACTGAGCCTCCTCAAGTTCATTGCACTGCTGTCATGACCGAACAACATCCTGAGATGTGGTGCACCCTGTCCATCCCTGATGCCACACCGCCAGAGACCCGCCTCTGCGGGCTCCTTGACAGCGGTGCAGACGTCACCATTCTCTCCCTTGCCGCTTGGCCTCCGCAGTGGCCATTGGATCCGGTGGGGACGCCTGTCGCAGGATTGGGAGGAACAAAGCGCTGCTACGTGAGCCAGAAGCCTGTGGTCATAATGAACTCAGAGGGACAGACGGCCGTGGTTAAGCCTCATGTCACTGAAACTGTTCTTAACCTCTGGGGGAGGGATGTTCTGGCTGCGTGGGGGGTGCACATCGGGACGTATTTTTAATGGGGGCCACTGTGGTGAAGGGCGCAGAGTGTCCTATGCCTCCTATATGGTGGCTGGTGGACAGACCCATCTGGGAGAATCAGTGGTCCCTGCCTAAAGATAAACTAGTAGCCCTTCATGAGTTGGTTCAGGAGCAATTGGACCAGGGTCATCTGGAGCCTTCTACCAGTCCCTGCAACACTCCTGTCTTCTGCATCAAAAAGAAGTCTGGGAAATGGAGGTTGTTACAAGATCTCAGGAAGGTGAATGCTGTAATGGAAGGCATGGGGACGTTGCAGGCTGGTATGCCGTCGCCCACCATGCTTCCTGCAGGTTGGCCGATCCTCATTGTGGATCTGAAGGATTGTTTCTTTTCAATTCCTTTGCATCCCGAAGATAGACCAAAATTTGCTTTCATGGTGCCAGCAATTAACAATGCTGGTCCTGCACAGAGATATCAATGGAGGACTCTTCCCCACGGGATGCAAAATTCGCCAGCCATATGCCAAATGTATGTGGCCAGAGCCTTGTCGAGTTCACAGGCAGTTTCCTGATGCTCAGTTTTATCACTGTATGGATGACATCTTGGTGGCTGTGTGCACCCAGGATGAGCTGCTGTGGATACAGCCTCAGTTGCTCGATGCTTTGCATTCTCACAGGCTGCAGGTGGCTCAGGAGAAGGTTCAGCAGCAACCTCCTTGGAAATATTTGGGGGTCAAAATTTTGGAACGTATGGTTCAACACCAAGAGGTGCAATTTGTGCATTCGGTGAAGACACTGAATGATGTCCAGAAATTGGTGGGTGTCGTCATTTGGTTATGTCCGTATTTGGGACTGACCCCAGCGCAGTTGTCTCCTTTATGTGATTTGTTGAAGGGAGACTCTGATTTGAAGTCGCCTCGCACATTGACCCCTGAGGCACGTCAGGTGCTGGAGGAGGTGCAGCAAGCTGTTTCTGCTCGACAAGTCTATCGCATTGATCCCTCCGTTGATGTCACTGTTTTCATTACCACTCCAGATTTGCATCCCACAGGTATCATTGGCCAATGGAGTGACAAATGGTCCGATCCCTTGCACATCCTGGAATGGGTCTTCTTGCCCCATCAGCCGCAGAAGACGGCAACTGTGGTGGGGCATTCTCCACAAGTTACCATTGCTGGCACGGTGGACCCCACCTCCGATGCTGATCCCTCCTTCTCGGAGGAGGAGTCGGAGGGCGGGACTGGTGTCTAGGCCACGCCCTACCCCCTCCCTCTCTCCCTCGTTCTCTCCCTGGGGTGAGCAAGCCCAGGGCTGTCAGTTATGTTTTCAGTTACACCCTTTGTTCTGGAAACTTCGGTTACATTCGACATATTATTGGTTCTTGTACTCTGTACCCTCCTCTTGATTATTACTATTGGTTATTGGACCCTCAGATCCTCCCCCTATCCCTTCCCTCATTGGCTGTGTACCCCTGCTCCTCCCCATTTCCCCCTCCCTTTTAAACTGRTGCTCCCCTGAGCTTGGGGGCATTTCTCCCACAGAGCTTTCCTGCCTGGATTCCCTGTCCTTGTTTTCCCCCAATAAAGGAGAGCTTGCAGAGACCCCGCTCCCAACCCTTTGTCTCCTGCTGGTTCCTGCTATCTGCGGCTGGTCAGTGTCTCCCCTGGGGCAGACACATTCGGGGCCATCCACCGGTCCATCGCCTGGAGAGGCACCAAGCCCTCAGACGCGGGTGCCTGGCGTCTGGGTGGAGCACAACCAGCACCGGGGACCCTACTACTACAGGCAACCGCATTGTTTGAGCTGATTGCTCATTTGATAGTCAAATGCCGGCAATGGTGTTTGCAATTGATGGGTGCAGACCCCGCAAAGATTGTACTACTGGTACAGCAGGAAGACTTTGACTGGAGCTTTGCAAACAGTGTTTCTCTGCAAAGTGCTCTAGAAAATTTTTCAGGGCAGATTACGTATCATCTGCCTAGTCACAAGTTGCTGCAAGTGGCAAAACTCACAGAGATTTCTCTGAGGCCCAAACACAGCCAGGAGCCAATGCATAGCCCCACTGTCTTTACTGACGGTTTGGGAAGAACAGGAAAGGCCATTGTTACTTGGAGGGATGGATCTGATTGGCAGGTTCTGGAAGGTCATGAGGATGGCTCAGCCCAATTGGTAGAACTGAAGGCTGCTCTTATGACATTTCAAAGATTTTCCCAGGAATCTTTCAATTTGGTCACGGATTCCGCCTATGTGGATGACATAGCACAGCGGTTGAGTTATTCAGTTTTGAAGAAGGTCGGCAATGCTGATTTGTTTCATTTGCTGAGGACCCTGTGGTGTGTCATTCAGGACCAGATTCATCTGTATTATGTTCTGCATGTGAGGAGTCATACCAATTTGCCAGGGTTCATAGCAGAAGGTAACGCGAGGGCTGACAAGCTGGCTAACCTGGCGTGAGTAGCACCTCAGCCAGATACAGTTGCGCAGGGCAAGGCATCGCATGGGTTTTTCCATCAAAATGCACATATCCTGCAGAAGCAGTTCCAGCTGACGCCAACTGAGGCATGTGACATTGTCAAGTCGTGCGAACGATTGTCACACGCTTGCTGCGCCTTTGCTGGCGGGGGTAAACCCCAGAGGCCTTAGGGCCTTGGAGATTTGGCAGACTGACATCACCCAAGTTGCTGAATTTGGCCGGCTTAAGTATGTGCATGTCACGGTGGACACCTGCTCCTCTGCCATGTGGGCTTCTGCTCACACTGGAGAAAAGAGCCGCGATGTCATTGCCCACTGGAGGCAGGCCTTTGCAGTTCTAGGCATACCTTCTGCTGTGAAGACCGACAACAGTCCTGCTTACGCCTCGAAAGAGGTGAGGCAGTTCCTGCAGTTGTGGGGTGTGTCACACAAGTTTGGTATTCCTCATTCTCCGACTGGTCAAGCTATTGTAGAACATGCTCATGGTACTCTGAAGCGGGTTCTTCAAAAACAAAAACAGGGAATGCAGGGTGAAACCCCGCACAGTCGGCTGGAAAAAGCTTTGTATACCATCAATCACCTTACGGTGCCGCAGAATTCTAATAATCCTGTCATTTTGAACCATCACCTCTCGTTACAGGCTCCGGACGAGGCACAGCAGCCTCAAGCGAAGGTTCGGGTGCGGAATTTAGTCACCAAACAGTGGGAAGGTCCTTATGACCTTATTGCTTCGGGGCGTGGGTATGCTTGTGTATCTGCAGATGCTGGGGTGCGCTGGGTACCTGCAAAGTGTGTTCGTCCTGACCTGCGACCGCAGAGGCAAAATCCAGCCGACAGGCAAGGTGGAGACCATGACCAAAGTGAAAGTCATCAAGTGGATGGAACATCGAGTAATGACTCAGATGCAGATGATGTGGGTGATCGCTCCGATGGTCCTTCCACAAGCAGAGATTGAACATTGCTCATTTTTCTTTTTTCCTTTTCCTTTTTAATGGAAAAAGGGTGAGATGTCGCCCTGAGTTTTGCAGTTCTTTGATGTTTTTCATTTTTGTAACAGAGTTCTCATGCACTTTCTGTAAACATAGCCATATTTTGCTAACCGTCTTTTATTGTTTGCATTCCATTCTCCTAGGCAGAGACTTTGATGGATTTGTCCTTTGACCGGTGTGATTGAGGGGTGGTAACCTCGCCCTCCAATCCACGGTGGTTTCTAAGAACATATAAATAAACAAGCTCGTGGTCGTCTGGCCCCTTCTTGCTTCTTGCCTTGACAGAGCTGAGTCTGCGTGGTTCTTTCGTGTCCAAGTGTGACAGTTAACAATCTGGCCTCTTTTATTTGTTGTTTACAATGAGGACTTTAAAACAAAATATCACTAAATCAGATACAAATAAAGAGCAAATAACTCTGTGTCATACCTACCATTTATTATCCTTACCTTTCTAAAATGGGTACAAAATGATGCTAGCTCAGAAGAGAAATTGTTCACACCTATTCTGTGCATTTTTTTCTCAATGAAAATGACTGTATGCACATGCCTACTCTGCAGTAACTACCATAAAATAACGCTCTGAAACAGTGCTCTTTAAAACAATGCTGGTTATTCTGATTCTTCTAGATCAAGAACCAACCATTGTCAGGTATTACTGGGAGCCAATAAACCACAGACTACTTATTCAAAGTTGTAGGTCTAAAATAGTAAAAAAAGCATGGCATGATTTCCATGACACACTTAATTATGTTTCAAGAATACATGATATGGTATTAAATTATCTGTCCTTCACCAGTTTATCAATGATAAACTTTTCCGCAGTGTTGCCTATTTGTTGAACCTTTAAAAAAAATTTAAATAGCACCCAGTGATGCAATATCATGGCATTCTAGCCATGATGCACAGGTCCTACTTGTAACTTCTTGAGATCTTGAAGAAGGTAATGGATAAATATTGACTTCACAAAAAACAAAACTCTTATCATATCGAATATAGCAGCAGAGAGACAGAAACTCATGGTACCAAGATACATCTGCTGAAGTGTCAGCCACTGTCTTGCTTCAGACAATTTTCTGAACTGTCTTCCAGTAGGGAAGCATTCAGGATTTTTTTCTACAGCTATATATAGTAGTTCAGAAAAAGCAAGTTGCAGGTGCAAGTAAAGCAAAGTGGTCTGCATTGGCAAGACCACAGCCAGCATGTTAATGGAAGTGACTGTTCCCCTCTCTGCAATACTTTCATGACTACATCTGAGCACTGTGGTAAGTTTCAGGCTTCTCAGCTCAGGTAAGGTGGGGACATCCAGAAATATGTCCAGTTACCATGGGGGTTAGGTGGTTGCAACAAGAGAAAAGCCTCAGAGAGCAGGGGTTTATTCAGTTGTAGGAACTGAACTCATCTAATTGCTGACTGCAACTATCAAATTAGAGCACAATTAGATGTTAATAGAAGGTGCATAGTCACAAAGGAAAAGCCAGCAGACAAGTAGGAAAACAGTAGCTTTCCACATAAGCAAAATTTTTACAGCATGAGAAGAGTCAAACATTGGACCATGTGCTGAAAGACATTGTAGAATCTCATCCTTGGAGATGGTCAAAACTCATCTGAACACAACCACAAGCAACCTGCTTTAACTGGACCAGCTTCAACGAGGTTGGATTGTATGACACAGACGTCCCATCCAAACTAAATTATTCTGTGAGAGTGCCAACTGACTGCAAAAGAGAAAATGTTGGCCCAATTCACTTGTTAGCTTGTAACTTAAATTCAACATCGCTAAAAAGCTGAAATCGCTATCAACTCTACCATTATGTCACTCACACAGTGCAGTTGATTGACAAGTGCTAATTTAAATGACATAAATGAAGTTTTACTGCTTTTCATTCCTGATAGGTCAACCAACAGGGAGCCAATATAGCCAGAAGTGAGAAAGCTGGTTTGTATTTAAGCATATGGAATGCTGGTGCTTTGTGTAGCACCAGGAAATTATCAACCTTACTACTATGTAATCCACCAAAAGCTGTGGAGCTGGATGGGTGTTAATCACAGAGTACTCAAGGACTGGGTCTAAAGAAGAATTTTTATTATTTCTTGCAGTGATCAGGATGAAAGTACCCTTCATGTTCTCCATGGCTGAGTTGATTGTACAAATTAGAAGCAGGTGGGGAAATAGTATATTATGTATTTGCTAACTGTATATACATAGTCTAGAAAGCGTTTCAAAGCAAATGCTGCAGATCATGTAAAGATTTTTATAATGCTATTTTTTAAGACCAGAATTGTAGTTTAAACTTTTCTGGACAAACAAACAATACAGAAAATTCTTCTGTTTTCCTTCATCACTTTAGCAAAGGTCTGTGAAAAGAAACATTTTGCTCCCAAATTGTTAATCTTTGTGTACAACCAGTATCAAACCCAGACTTAGAATTCCTCCAAATAATCTAGATGATTTTTCAGTTTTTTTCTTGTTTAAACACTATGTGGGAAGGGTACAGTGCAAAGGACATAGCTATGTAGAGCTGAACTATGCCTGCAGTGTTATTGAGACAAGAGACTCTTTCCCTTTACATGCTAAATAAGTCTTTCCACTGATGTGAAAGAAGTTTTGTGTTACTCTTCCCAAAGTCCATATACTAATAAGTATTAGGGTTGAATCTCTTTCTAAAGGAAGGTTTATCTCTGGGTCTGTAATGCCTAGTATCACCTAGGAAAAGCACTCTCACAACAGAAACCCTTCTAATGAGGCCTGAACATGTGTATGTGTAAGAACACATTTCAGTCCTCAACAAACTGTTTACTGTTCAAACATTACATAAATGTAGAACTGTTTTAATCAGCTGAACAAATATTTAATGTACACTTCTGTGTAAGAGCTATGTTTAAAAATATCGTTTATGCAGTTAAGACATAGGAAATTTATGGAAACTAATGCTCTGGAAGGTAAAACAAATACTGTCTAAACAAAACTTGCACATAAAAACAGAAGTCATATCTTGTCAGCCTCTGCCTAATGTAATCTTCATTATGGACACTAACAGTCTTTTATGTTGAAGTGTTAGCAGGATTGACTTACCATGAAAATGCTTTGGTTTTCAAGAAGTCATAATTGCAGGGCAGAAATAGGATTAGTTTCTAATAAACCCACTGAGGAGTGTAACGTTAATGTTAAATTCACAGCAGGGTTTCCTCTGTAGAGTAAATGTTTGTTTACTCTCTGGGATCCAAACACTAAAGGTCATTCATTGCAGGAGTAGCTGGATTTCTGTCTACAGCTGTTATAAAGGATTTGTAAAATATCTGACAGGAAATTACAACTTTTTTGAAAACACAGGTGCCTGAATAGTTTCTGTGTAAATATAGTACAATGCTGGCAGAAACAATAATTTTTTTTAGACATAATCTCTTAAAAACACATAAATGTGCTTCACCTTGGCTCTATCTATTTTCATACCGTTTATAGCTGTCTTTTCTGTCTTTCCTTGGAGTGAATGTGTGTCAGCAGGAAGTTTTTCAAATTATGTGGTGACAAAGAGGTGGTAGACCCATTGACCTCACAAATTGGAACACAAGTTTAGCACCTCTACTCACGTGCATTTTTTGTACAAAAAACATTAGAACCTGTTGCAAACTCTGATTTCATCAACTGCTTGCTTTATTGTATGTAAATGCAAATGCAGAACTAGGCAGAATACCTGCATATTATTTTTAAAGAGTACAGGGTAACATTCAAATACGACATAAGTTCTATAAACATGAGCTTAAATGCCCAGAAGAGCAAGAAACAAAGACTGAAAGACAGAAAGATATCTATTTGAATTAGACATGAATTGAGCTCACTCTGTCCCTTACTGAAGCACTCAGCACAAATTATTGTGCTGTAAGAGAACAGAGCATTCTGTGGTCACTCAGACCTCTGTTTTCCAAAATACCACTACCTTCAGGTGCTGGTTACTTCAGTTGAGGACCAGAAGGAAGTAATCATCAAAAGCATGAGAAACATGCAACTCAGCAAGAGTTCATTAAATGTTGTGATGTCTAAATACAAGTGAATAGACAGTTGTATATTCTGGGGTTCTTTGTGTCCTCAAAGGATGTGGCGAAATGCACTTGAAGGGAGCTAGCCCTTTCAAGGATTAACTTTGCATTGAGCTCTAAAACTACTGGTGACTGAATTTTTCACACCAAACCAGTGTTTTATTTATCTGTGATGGTTGCTGTATGAGTCAGAACCACTTGCACTTATGTCAAGAGAGAAGCACTATGCTTGACAAACATTCCAAAGATGTATTTTAACTATGCTTTCAGTTGCTTCTGACTCCCTCAAAGTTTGTGTAACATAAATTTTGAGTTCCATATCACATGAGATTACTTGCATCATTTACATACTATATGGGAGGTCTACATCTATTTTTAAATAATTTTCTTAGATGAAATAGCATTAATGCAAATATTAAAGATAAAATATGAGTCTAGGCATGTTTAGTCTTAGAGAAACAAAGAACTGATGCATTCCATATGCACTTGGTTGGAATATACGTGAAAACCACGGAGATCCAAGATCTTCATCAACAGGTTTTTGGAGATTTTCCTCTCAGAGGTTGTCAGGATCTCCTCTGTCCGGAAGTGTATAAACTTGCAGAAGGAAATATTTCTCCCACCAGCATAGCTCTTCTCTGCCTTCCTTCTGTCTAGCTGATGCACTTGTAGCAACAGCACTGTGCAACATGGCACAAAGTCATGGTGAGAAAGGTCAAGCTCAATTCCCTGGAATGACAGCAGGAAAGGTGCCTTGGATATCAAATGTAGCTTTTCAGATGCCACTTGGATCACACACTGAATGAACCCAAAAGATTAGGAGCTAATACCACACTAGCTGCAAATAAATTACAGCTAATTGCCTTCTTACCCTAGTTCCCTTTGTTGTGCTTGTTTCTGTCTGGATTCACACTGAAACAGGAGGTACTCCACGACGACTAATCGCCATCAATGAAAAGTAACAGAATACTTGCTTTCAAATTGCACACTTTTCTGTTTTCTACAGAGCCTGTAGAATTGCTGTGTGTCCCTAAACCAAGAGGGTATGTTTGCATGGCAGTGACTAAAGATAGGTATTTAAGTTTGTGGCACATGTGAACTGCATAAGAGGAACAAGAAAAGACAAAGGGCTATAAAATGTAATAGGTAATTATTGTTTAGTTCTTTCTAGAATAAGTGAATCAGACCCCCTTCTGGATTTCAGACCACACTCCAGAGCCTTTTTTCACTTTGGCTTTCTTCTCAAAATCAGTTAGACCGCCAGCAGCTCTGTTTGTTTTCAGGTGCTGTAGGATGGACTTATTGCAGTAAGCACAGAGATGTAGTTCAAGATGTTTCAATAACATGATGATATTTGGATGTTTGGGGGAATTGGGTTTTTTTAGGTATTTTTATGATGAATTAGTCTAAATTTTTACAGCTTGCCTCATTACTGGGATGTTTTAAACACTATATCAAAGACACTATTGAAAAATATAACTATTGGCTGAATTAAATAAAGCTTATAATTTTGCATTACTCTAAGAGAGCTGCTGAAAGGTTCAATTCAGAATTTGTGCAAAGGAAGCAGCAACCATATGTACTGTTTCTACAGCAATTTAGATCAGATTACATCAGTGATAAACTAATAATATATAATCACTAAGAATAATAAAAAAAAATTTAAAAAACGAACCACAAAACATGGCACAAGCAAAAACACATAGTACAAACTTTAATCTTTGCAGGACGATATTGACAAGAGCTAAACACAGCTTTACAAAAACACAGTACTTGTACTTGAAGAGTGGATTCAGAGTTAGAGTACCATGTAGACTACTCCGGGGTTTGTGTCACTTTAACTGCAATTCTGTCAAACTGCCCTATTAAATAGACCTGAAGGGTACATCTTTTGAACGAGATTCATTCATAATTCTTTAATTTTACCTGCAGTGTAGCAGGACAGGTACTGACATTAAGAATTCTTGAATTCAAGCATAATGCTAGAAAAATGAACACATCTACCAATTCTCACTCACTTGCTCCTGTTGAAGAGATTATGCCCTTTCCAAGATTCTAAGCACTACTTCAGCTTGCTATATGGGCAGGTGCATTACAGTCTGCTACTTAACATAACTATGATGGTAGGCCCTATAAAAACACACCCACTTTCAAAGACCTACATAATAGGCAAATACCTGAAGCAGACTGTCAGACAGCTAAGGGAAGTCTAGGGAGACTTAAAGTGATATACTGAGAATGTTAAAGGGTTGGAAATTCTGGTTTGCGTTAGATTGTATTCCAGGCCCCTGGAGTTCCAAAAATACATTTCCTAATGTTTCCTTTCTAAATTCATTACTATTAATAAATCTGAATAGACAGCCTAATTTAAAAAATTTATAAAGTTGCATCAGGTTTCCCTAAATTCAGTGATGTTTTTCTCAGTGTTTACAAGAGTAAGATAAATCAGTAAGTAATTTAATGATTAATCCTTCACTACCATAATCAACGAGCAATGTGCTATTCAAGTGAATAAAAACAGGAACAGAAATTTTGGGGGGATCTGTATAAAAGTCACCCTAATATTAAAGTAAATGTATTTGCCAACACATATTCTTGAGTTGGATGACATGATTGCAGAAAAATTGGTGTTTTATGGCTCACGCAGACTTGTCTATACACATCTTATTTACACGGTATTTTTAATCCTTAGATCATCACAGCTACAGGACATAAGGTATAAAGTATTTGTAAGCAATGTAACTTCTTTTATTTGAACAAAGATAAAGTTCAGGGAAAAAACATGGTCATGTGAGTCTTTATCTGCTGACGTTATCTGCTAGCTGTTGGTGAGTTTTAAGATTACCCACACGCACTGTTGATAAACATTTGTACAATCATTAATTCTCACGTATTTGTCATTGATTTGAAGCAAGTTACTGCTTTTGGACACATCAGCAATTCTTGGAGTATTCTTTGATAAGCAGAACTAGACATTCCTATCTGGAGGTGTATGCATTCCAGAGATTGCTTGGAAATAAATTACACTCTTTAACCGTGAGGATGTCATGCTTTTTAGAGTTGGATTTATATATTTTGTGTACATTTAAAATTTCATTTGTAAAAATTGGTATATTTAAAATAGAATTCTAAATATCTGTTCATTTTCTATTTTAGACATTTGAGAAATTTCTCCCAAATACACAAAGATTTCCCCAAAGATTTCATAGAAACTCATGAAGAAAAATGTATGCAGCTTACATAAAATGTGAAATAAAATTTACTGAGCAATTTTATTTCTGTGCAGACTTTACCTCCATTCTGTCCCTTGTTAATGACAGTACAGAATGCAACAAAACCTCAGCTGTTCAAAAAACGAAAAGGCCTTTACAATATGAATGTAATACAACTGCAAGATAAATAAAATGTTGTAATTTATGTACAACACAAATACAGTGTATACTAAAAGTGACAGCCCGAATGACTCTTTGAAGACACAAAAAAATTAGCTCTTCTCTTCTCCTCCCCCAAGGTACAAAGAAACTATATATCAGACTAGTATTTTGCTACTAAATGCACGAGATAATCCCTCGGTTTATATGTATTTATGAATCTCCCTCCCAGATGGCTTTGTCTGTCCAAAGGTAGAATTTGGTGCATGATATCTGGTTTTCGTATCACATATAACTATAATTTTAACCTCCTTGAATTACTCATAGCACCTTCGCATGAAGGAGTAGGGAGAGGCAAAAACGTATCACAGGCAACTATTAATCTGGGTTTTCTCTGCTAAATCCGAATCAAAAGGTTCAATATATATTCTTCAAACTTAGAAGAAAAAAAATCAGTGTACCAATTTCCTCCTGTTTGTTTACTAAATTTTAATTGGATGCAGGCAAACAACAATGAAATTCTAATAAGGTGGGATCTTAGGTGGGATCTCCACTTCATTTTAGTTCAAGTATACAACCTTGTCGCAGTTCCACCTTAGAAAATTGTTTCAGCTTCACAGATTTACCCCGTGACATAATTCCTATTCAACAGGTACACACTGCCATCTAAAGGCCAGTGTTTGGACTTTTCTAGACCATTTGGGTTCCACTGTCTCCACTGATCCTTCTCACTGTGTCAAAATTCTTACTTGCAAAAATAGAAAGATGACATTTTGGAAGAAAATATAAGGAAAGGTCTTATAGCTGAGGCTGAAATGGAAAGATGATACTGAGTCAGGCCCTCCAGACCTGCCAGCGGCAGCTGTGCCTCTGAGTGCTGAGAGATGTGACATGACTATCCAGGCCAGCAGCTGCCTCTTTTAAATGGAACTTTTCTGGTCAGTTACTTCACTGGGACATTGCTGAAATGTAAGATCCAGCCCTCAGCCTCACTAAGGCTATTACCACTGCAGCAAAAACTAAATGGAGGCTAGAACTGCATTTCACAAACCAGAATATATTCTTACATCTTTACATAACATTTGTGGGTAATAGTGAGGTATTATTCCATGAAAACAGATTTTGCCTTTCTAAGTAGATGGTTGCCTAGAAACTGTCTTTAAATGAATAAAATAATTTAGATTGGATGTATTGTTCTCAGGAGCTCTGGTTTTAGATGTCCATTTACACCTCTGTCAAAATTTTGTATCACATGCCTTCACACTCATCTACATTACAAAAAACTCAAAACATTAAACTCCTTCCTTAGAAGAAGCACAAGGATGTCACACTTGAGGATATCTTCTGGATGAACCAAAATGTGTGGCTGTCTCCAAACACTGTCTGTTCTGTCTGTTCCTTCACTGCGGAATAGGTAGCTCAGTACATTCTCATCATCCTGAAGATCCTTTGAGACTTATTAAATCTATATTCATTCCTCAGGGCGACAAATGAGAACAGTGCTGACACATATTCTTTACTGGTATGTGTTTTGAATCAATACAAACAGAAGCAAAGCGCTTTTACAAAGCAACATTTGACCTAGGCCTATACCAGGTGATACTTCCCATTGGTATGATTTGTTAAGGAAATTTATCAGCATTAAACTTTCTTTGGATTTTGAAGTACAAACTTCTAATAACACTACGTTCTCCAGCTGGAGCTAAATGACACCACAGGTTAAGACTACAAAAAATTATACTGCTAGCTCAAAACACAAAGGAAAAAGAAATGAAGATTCTTTAATTATAGGACTGCCTATACTTTGGTATGATAGGAAGCAGATTCTTGTCTTGTAAAAAAAACCAAACCAAACAAAACAAACAAACAAAACCAAACCAACAATCAAAAAATCTGATACCCCAACATTATTTTGACTGGTTAGTTCAGTTAAAATAATAACTCACTAGAACCTTCAGTCTTCCTGCTCTGTGTATTGCAATTGAGGGGTACAGAATGTCCTGGTTTAGGCTGGGATGAAGCTAACTTTCTTTCTACTAGCTGGTACAGCGCTCTATTTTGGATTTAGCTTGAGAACAATGTTGGTAATACACTGATGTTCTAGTTGCTGCTCAGTAGTGCTTACCCTAAGGCAAGGACTTTTCCACTGCCCATGCTCTGCCAGCCAGCAGGTGCACAAGAAGCCAGGAGGGAGCACTACCAGGACAGCTGTCCCTAACTGGCCAAAGGGACATTCCATACCATAGAACGTCATGCCAGTATATAAACTAGGAGGAACTGGCCAGAAGGCACCGATCACTGCTGGGAGACAGGCTGGGCATCGGGCAGTGGGTGCTCAGCAATTGAATTGTGAATTACTTGTTTCTCTTAGGTATTAGGCGCCTCTCTTTTTTATTTTTATTTGTATTTTTATTATTTTTACTTTTAGTAGTAGTAACTTAATAATTCGATTATTGAAAGACTCATCTCAAACCATGGGGTTTACCTTTTTCCGATTCTTCTTCCCATCCCACCAGTGCATGCATGGGGAGTATGTTAACAACTGTCTAGTACTTATTTGTCATCTGGGGTCAAACCATGACAAAAAAGAGCAGCACAGAGGACTTAAAAAACTTATACCATTCCACAGGACCATCACTGAACTACAGTAATCTCTAGAATAAATCTAATAAGTGAAATTCGTCTGCTGGAAATGTTGCAAAGACAAATTAGCATGCTAGCTGGGAGAACATTAGTGTCCACAGGCATTAGCATTTTAAAAATAGATTCCCAGCATATCAATTTCACAGTCACAGCTTAGAAGCGTAGGATCTGAGACTCAGCAAGGTAGATAAAGAGATGACAAGAGGAACTATCTTTAGAACTGTACACATTATCTTGATCAAGGGAGCAGGTATGCAAATTGTGCATCCATCTCCAGACTAATCTAAGCACAAGGAACAAGGCTGGGTGAGCAACCCTGGCCTGTTTTCTGGAGTACCAGGATTCTGGAGCAACCAGGATAAGCATCCAGTACCTCAGCACAAGCTGTGAAAGCAACCTAACTTTATACTGTCTTTAACTCTTGCAGCAATTCTGCTGCTGTAGAGCTTGGTCAGATTACTTCTTATTAGATCATACAAAACATATGAAGTTAATCTGTTCCATGGAATCAAACAGTTAGCATAGAAAAAGGTTTATAAAATATTCAATCTTCAATATTATATTGTGGATAGCAATGTGGTTTAGACTTTTTGCTTTTTGGCACTTTACTGCCTGTTCTAACAAAACACACCAACTCCATAGTGTAAAGGACCAGCCCTTCACTTTGGATGTTAATAATAATATTAGTAAGATAGGATGACAAAATGCTGCATATTGTCCTACTTGTGCTAAATACATGCAGTTCCTTCTTCCTCATGCAGATAATTTTTAGAAGGGACATTTCTGAAATGGCTGGCTGACTGGTTTCCAGCAGACAGGTATGGTTACTACACTCTTTTAAAAAATCAACCTGTCCTTGTCCCAGTTTAGCAGATGAAAATTTGAGAGTGGTGAGAGGGAGAGACATTTGTAGCTCTAGTTCAGCTTTCCTACTCTCCAAGGTCACTTTACCCCAGATTTTCATTCTGACCAACTATTTGCTTAAAGTGTTTGCTATACATTTTCTACCTCTATATGTAAAAACATAAATCAGTAGTCTACTTTTTCTGCAGGGAACATGACCTACGTAATCCTAATTTCTTGAGGTTAACCTCCAGATGATTTAAGTCTTTGAGGTCTATAGAGTCTACTCTGTCCCACTATAGATAAGCATTTGGATTTCTATTTTGAATTGCCAATACATCTTTACAATCTGTTTACCTTTCATCCTCCAACTCTTCCCTCAAGTCTCCTCTTGCTATTTGCTCTGGTCAAGAACAAACACAACTCCCAGAGTATGCACAGTCTGGATTATTTGTTTACCTCCCTGTTCACAGGGAAGTTTATACTGTGAAAATTCATCTCTCCATTAAATCCACTGAAGCACATAGGTAACTAGCTCTTTTTAAGATCTCTCACTGTACAAACATGAGAGTTGAAGCTACTAATAAATGCAGTAAAACACACCTTGTTTCAAGCAGACAGCATATAGAATATGAAATAACGGCTATGAACTTTTTACATTAGATATGTGTACATGTTTCATACAGAGACAGATAATATGCAATCACTAGGGAAGAGAAACTTGATCGAACATTAACTTTGCAATCATCACAGAGTATTTATGAGCATCTGTTTTTATATCTCAACAGATTTGACTTCCTGCAAAGTTATTCTATAGCCTGTTAGCATTGTGCTTGGTGATTGTTTTCCATTAGCCACTGTATTACAGCATTTTTTATTTTGTGTGTGTGCATAGAATTAGGATGGAACAAAGGCAGCCTTCACATTTATTTAAGAAATACTAAACACTTTTGGAAGGAAGTTAGTATCTCTTTGTGTGATTTTTCTTCTTCAAGCTAGAAACATAAGCGGCAGTTTAGTTGCATCCATTACTTCAGATTTTGAGGAAATAGGACAGAGCATCTACTAATCAATCCAAGAAGAGCCAGAATTCGCTGCAAGTTAATGACTTATTTCTCAAAACAGAATGAAGAAAGGGAGGAAAAGTACATGGAAGGGAAAGTATTGTTCCTTTTCTTTAAAAAACCTTGAAATATGTTCAAAAACATTTTATGAGGTCACACTAAAAAAAGAGTAATTGGAAGAAAAATTCTGCTTGTCTAAGCGAAGAGCACATTTGTAGCAGTAGGGTAAATGTTTTATCGATTGGGAAACTGGGAAACTCAAGTCATTACTCACCATGGGCTAAAGAATAATTGCTAATGCTCTGGTGGAAAGATTAAAAACAGTTTCTGGAAGTATTTCTTACAATGATCAATGGTGTATCATCCCAGGCCATTGGATCTTCAATAACATTTTTCCCTTTTGGGATACAATCAATTTTTATAATATGATTCATTTGCCAGCAGGCATGCTTTCTTCATGAGATGAAAAGGCACTTATGCACCTTATATTGTTGAAAAATAATCTTATACATCCAGAGACCAAGCTCTGATATGAAAGATTTTTCCAAAATCGTCTCTATTTTTAAGTGGGTTTGGGAAATAGATATGGTGAATGGCTGCTAGCTTTTGTATTGTTTTTCCGCATTTGGTTTCCATAAAAGTAATCTTAAAACTTGTAAAATAATAATCACTATTACAGCACTGATGTGCAAGAAGAATTGAACAGATCATAAAGTGAGCTATTCTCTGATCTGTGGGTAGCTTAAGTAATTTATTGTGTGAACATTAATTGTAGTGGTAATTCAGGTCTGGGGTAACTATAGGCTACTCTAGCTCATTTCGAAAAACACTTGTATACCTCTGCTTCAGTAATAAAATGCTGCTCACTACTTTGAAATTGTCTGACTTAATGAATAAATGCTTAAATAATTAAAACTATCAAGATTGCATAATCAAATATACGTACACATAACACAATTTATTTCTTACTCTGAACAGGAAACATTCCTGAAGGAGATAGCAGCCGTCACAGCAAACAGCTGACTTGATTGATAAACTAGATAGATATAAACCCAGACTCATTCACAGTTCCAGCTAAGATCAGAAAACCACTCACAGCAGAACCGAAGGAGCATCTATGAGGCAGTGACACAAGCACAGTTGGGGCTGCCTCACTCTTTTTGCCCAGTGTCAACTGTACCATCTTAATGAACCTGAGAAGTTCCAACCAAGATATTTCTAATTCCATTTGAGTTTTACATGTCAAGGAATTTCACAATAAACCCCTACTAAGATTTTATTATAGAAGTAAGAAACTTTGGTAAAACAGAATGTAATTGGTAGCATCTGAGATAGCCTAGCCTTGTAAAATTTCTGCTAATTTTAGTTAAAAGAAAACTGCAAGTTAAATTGGCTAACAAGAAAACCTCATAGTGCAGAGTCCTCATTTTTTTCTGATGGAATCAGAGAATGGCTTTCTCTAAAAAAAGTTCAAAATACATACAATACTCAAAAATAATCTACCAGGTTGGACAATCAAGGAATGCCCCTAGTATATAAACATTAGTGGAAGACTAAAGGATGGGGCAGCTATCAGGCAGAACACAAGTGTTTCGTCAGGGTATTTTTGCTCAAGTAGGTTTAAGCAAGTTTCACAGAAAATGTGGATGTATAACAGGCTACAGACATTTTCCTACCTGTGTATGTATCGGCTCTGGCTGAGATGAAGCTGATTTTCTGCAGAGCCTCCCTCGTAGTGCTGTGTTGTGCATCGGCAGCGGGAAAGGTGTTGATAACACACCGTTGTTTTGGCTACTGCTGAACAGTGCTGGCACAGCATCAGCAATATCTCACCAACAACCGCCTCATCCCCAAAGGCCATTAGTCTGGGATGGGCAAGAACTTACAAGAGTAAGTATCCAGGACAGCTGACTCAAATTGACCAAAGTGATTTTAGGGATATTCCATACCATGTGATTTTGGCTGAACAATAACAGCTAAGAGAAAGGCTGGGGTCGAAGCAGGGATGTGGTGGAGTGAACATTTGTGATTACGGTATTTGTCTTCCAGAGAAAACTCCCTGTCCTCTTGAGAATGGAATGGATAAACTGTCTTGGTGGGCACCTCGTGGCCAAAGTCAACCCACCACAGTGCATCACACAGCTACTAGATTAAGATTCTTCTGATGTTTCTATGGAGTCAGAAAAGACATTCATTCTCAAGGACAGTGTTTAAAGAGAATCTGGCTGGTAAAGGCCCAAACAGAGATAATTTCCATGTGTAGCTTCAAAATTTACATTCTACCTTGACTCAGGATATTACTAAAGAGGCATATATTAAGATTTTCTGTTGGTGATGTACAATTGAACTTTTAGTAACACAAATATCTATTTATTCTTGATGTTGCTACCTGATTTTACCTTCAATAAAACAAATGGCTGCCTCTATAACTTGTTTATCTTTTTAGACAAAAGAGGATGTTAAATATTTGAACTCTTCCTATTTGCAAACCAGCAGATATTTCATATCCTGTTTGCTAAATTTCTAATGTATGTCTTGTGCTAGCATTTAAGCAACAATTTCCTGATTCAGGTCTTGCAACAAGTTGATGTTCTCCAGCCCCAGAGGTCTCAAATTTTTTGTAGTTAAAAATGTTACTGGGTTTACATTAAACTCGTAAGGAATTGGCAAGCAAGGAACAGAGATTAAGTACAAAAAAAAAAAAAAAAATCTAATGGAAAAATGTGAAAATTGAACACAGAGAACTGAATATTAAGAAGCAAGTAACAACCTGAAAGAATAGACTGGAGTGTACCAGGAAAAATTTGATAATAAAAAGAAATTGCAATATACATCCAAAAATATTCTCTCTACAGAGACTTCCAAATACATAAAATGTGGATTTATTTTCATTAAACCCTTCAAAATAAAATTTAAAACAAATCACATGTAATTAGTTTAAAACCAGAAACACCTGTAATACTCCAACTACTATGAGATTTTCAATACTTATACATTCTAAAATGCAACAATCTCTAAAACAAAACCAAAACCAAGCAAAACGTTATTTGGAGAATACATGTTCAAAACTCATTAGAAACATGCAAGAAGAAGTGGGCCAAGACTACCACTGCCCTGTTTTGTTCATCTCTTGTTGTTGTCCTGACACAGCCTGCTAATGGGCTGGAGATTTCAGTGAAAAAAAAAGGCACTCTAAGAGCATAGTTCCCATTTAATCAATGAATAATGAAATATTCTGCAAGGTCTTAGTTTCTTTTTCTTTACAGTGAAGTTAAACCATTTCCTCCCTTGAGCAAATTGGAACTCGGGTTTGACTTGTGAACCAGAAAGGCAAGTACTTCCCTGACATCTTCAGATTTACCTTGCCACCATCATGTTTTCTAATTACTGACAGACATCCATAATGTTATATTGTTATAGGTACCCACACAGGAAGGAATGCACTAAACATAGTGATTATAACTAAATTAATTTGCTGAAGAATGCATCAAAATGGCCTTTAAGAAAATATATCTTTAGGATAAGGAGGCTTACCTAGAGAAGATAAGTATGCTTTACTGCTAAAAGTTTTTAGAAATAAGTTTTTCTCAGCTGTCTGATTTTTTTTTTTTTTTTTTTTTAAGGAAGAGGAAGGGAAAGCAAGTGAGTGAGAATGCAAAAGACAAGACTTCAAAGGCTAATCAACTTCAAGTAATTTAAAAAACTTTGTACTATAACAGGAAGTCATGGAGAAGAGGATTGAAAGTAATACATACTTACATAGATGCAGACAATCCAATACAAACAAATTTGTAACAATAACCCACTACTCAAATCAATTTCAGTCTTTAAAAGAAAACAACAGCACAATACAGATGTTTGTCTCAGACTGAGCAATTTAAAACTTTCATAAGGCCGAAAGCATTTTCATGAGCAGACTGTCAAGTATATTAGAAAACAGAGGTTTAACAGTAAGACAGACAGAGTGCCTACAATTTCTTCTCATGCCCATGAGTTCAGAGCCAGCTGCAGAAATGTAGCCCCTCACAAATAAAAAAAAAAAAAATTAAAATTTTCTGTGTCTCCTTTGTGTTTGAACTTTTGAGAAGTGACTTAGTGGAAGACATTCAAAGGTGGAAGACAAATTCAAAACAAACACTTTAATAAACCCCTAACTGGCAATAATCCCAACTGAAATCAAAGTCGTTTCAGACATTGGTTTCAGACGTTCATATCAAACCCTCCACTTTTACAATGACTAAAGAAAATGGACCTGATTATCAGCATAGAAAACTTATGATTCAGAAGGGCCCATAATCATGATCTACATAAAGAGGTTCTTCACAGAATTTGTTAACACCAACATTTATTGCATATTTATAGGGGACAGCGTAGTGAATGCAGCATTAAACTTAAGCTAGCTTGCCCTCTTATAAAGCAATTTAGTGTGGTGGTGGCTTGGCCTGCAGCTGGGGATGCTGAAGAGGAAGGGCCTGCCACCTAAGAGACCGAGGAGCCGGTGGGGCTAGAGAGCCCAAGTGTTGTATTGAGTAAAGGCTCCAAGGTCCAAGATCTCCCCCTGCAGTGTGGTAAAGAGGAAGGTCTCTCCTACCCAGGCCCTGCTCCCCCTATTTGGTTGGTTTGTCCCTGTTGCCTGTCAATCTCTGCATCCATTTATGGTTATGTTCTGGAAAATTCTCCCTTCCTTGATGCCTCATTGGCCCTGTTCCCCTGCTCCTCCCCTCACTTACCCTCATTGGTTTGTACATTGTAGTCCTGCCTTTTCTCCTCCCTCTGTCCCTCGTGTGATTGGCCCTCAGTATTCTCTCCGCCCCCATGTGGTGCTGTATAAAACCTCATGTCACCCTGTTCTTTTGGCTCTCCTTCCCTGACCCTGCAATAAACATCATCTTTTGGGACATCATAAAGAGAGTCCGCCTCCAAACTCTTTGCCCCCATCTTAAGGCGCTGGGTGTGCGAGTGCAAAGCCAACGTGCCCGCCTGTGCAGATGTGATAAGGCCACAGCGCACCGCACCGAGGCACCACCGAACGCAGGACAGCTTTCAGGAAGGTTGTGGCATTTACCACCAAGCGCGCCGCAACAATTTAGTTAACACAGTTCTAAAGCACCTAGTCACATCAAACTTTTCTTCATACTGTAATGGATTTTATCAAACCACTCAACATTATTCACAGTTTCTCCACTGATAATGTTTTCATGTTTCACTAACAAATTAACTACTCCTCCTTTCAAGATACCCAGTTGCTCCACTTCATTGCAAAGCAATTTGATCAAGTGTGGTTAACAACTTGGGACCTTTCTGCATTACCTGCTTGTTTTAAATCCACGGTAAACTTCTGACTCCTATTACTTGTTCCTTTAATTTCAGCATTACAGTTTCCATTTGATGCTATTCTTATGTTTTCATCTTTAATTATATCCTTAATTGCTTTTATTTAATGTGGAAGACCACACTACCTGCCATTTGTAGTTAACACAGCTTCTCTACATTTTGTGGATAGACTACTCATTCATGTACTGAATTAAAAAAAAAGTTAGCAAGCATTAACATGTCTATCCAGCTTACCCATTTTCATCAGCTGCATGAGCAATCTTTCTCCTACTGTTTGTCGTAAACAGTTTACATGATGGATTTAACTCATTACTCAGCCTGACTTTCCAACCACATATAATATTAATCTGGATTATAGATGAGAAATAAAACATTTCTAAGTATCTCTGAGCATTGACTCACCAAATAAAACACAGACTAAACAAACTCTTTGCTCCAGAAAGCTGAAATATTCTGTCGATGTCTGGTCTTAATAATGGCAGATAGAGTTTGGTTACCAATGTCACAGAAGAGACAACTGTGAAGTTCGTGATTCAACGGCAGGCCATCCACAATCTCTTTCACATTCTATCAAAGGATTGGTTTGGTTTTGTTTTCTCCAACTCAGGAGTTTATTTCCATATATATGGTGTTTGTGTCCTATAAAGGTACAAAGTTCAGAAGCATATGCTTATAAACAACAGGCAAGCAGAGTTTATCTAAAGTATTTTTATTAGAACAGAAAGACTGCTCTTTTATTAGACTTATAAAAGAATTTATCTTGTTCATCTTTCATCACTGTTGGTGAAAACTACTCCTAAAGCAATTTAGTTATTGTAGACTCCATTTGATGCTATTTTACTAATCAGCTTATTGCTGACCCATAAAGGTGTAATTTTAAATAGTTTATGAAGTTAACTCTGGTCTTCCACTTCTGGTCTTCTTTCCGTATTTAAAAATAGCAAAAGAGCATTATAAAGTGACTTCTGGAGAGCAGAATCATCACTAAAAAGGAAAACATGAGCTTAAAGAAAATAATAACCACTTCAGCAAACCTATAAAGAAAGACTTTCCTTACATGAGTCATAATAATCAACCTAAAACTTTATTTACTGTGCTTGAGAAATTATGAATATTTATTCCTAAGAAGTACTTATGATGTTGGAACAATGAAGATCCTAAATAGTTTACCCCAGAGAAAAAAAAGGACCTTTCATGATACAATCACTTTCTGTATAAGTTTTCATGAAACACAGTCAGCAGAACCCATGATCTTAGGAGTCTGTTAAACATTAATGTGTGTTTCGTGTGTGTCAGCAATTATAATCTATTCTAATATATGAATCCATGTTCCAGTTCAATAACTATTTATATTAGCATAAGTCCACCTCAAAGCAACATAAAAATTGCTTATGACATTTACTACCAAGAAAAAAATCTACCAATTAATTTAATGCTATTAATTTTTCTATTTTATGTTATTTAGAACTGCACTGCATTGTTTGTTTTGCTGACAATGGCAGTTTAAGATTTAGAGTATCTGGCTTAATCTCTTTTCTGTCACTGGTATCTTAAGATTTAAAGGACCTATTTTTTTGTCTAAATCTTCTTATATACATTCCCCTTCTTCCTTTTACTTAACACACTTCGGTGGTACAGCTTGGGTCTCCTGCCAGGCACCTGCCCTTGCAGTCTCCCTCTAGGCTGCAGCTTCCTTCAGGACATGATGCCCAGCTGTGGCTGCAGTGCTTCACAAGCTACAATGTGGAACAAACTGCCTCGCCGTGGTCTCCACCACACACAATACGGGAATCTCTGCCCGAGTGCATGGGTCGCCTGCTCCTTCTTGTCAGACCTTGGTGTCTTCAGGTCTGCTTCTCTCGCATTTTGTCTCGCACTTCTCTGTCAAACAGTGTTTTGCCCTTTCTTAAATAAGATATCCCAGAGGTGCCACCATTTCACCTGGGCAGGTTCAGCCATGTCCTGCAGTGGGTCAGTTGGAGAGAGCTTGCACCAGCTGTGTCCATGCCAACCCTGGACGTTCCTGTCAAAACCTTGCCATATAAACACCAATTTCCACCCCCAACCACTGTGAAGCACATATTTAAGAACCGTTGTTAAAATACACATTCATCAGACAATCTTCATACACCACAATTACATCAACAACAACAAAAAAATTCCTCATACCAAAATCAAAAAAACATCATCTCAACACTGGTGAAAAGTAGACAATTCACATACCCTGGGAAGCTCCATTCCTCCTCCCTCAATACTCCTCCCTCACCACTCTACAACAACAAATACTCCCCCACGATCATTCCACTTTTCCGCAATATCCAGTCTAAGTGTTGCCAATTACCACTCCCTATTGCAGCCCTTACCTGGAATTCCTCGAGCCACCCTTTGGGTGCGAAAAGGAACCATGGTGAGTCTTCCCCAGCTTCGAGCCAAACACTTTCCCTGCCTTTCACACATTCGCCTTTCTTAGTGCTGTGGAGATAAATAAAAGGAAGCTGAAAAGGCTCATGGATCAAGAGGAAGACAGTTTAATACGAATAGTAAGAGTAGTGCATGGCAGCAAAACAAGATGAGGGATCCTTTCACTACTTCCCTTGGGCAGACAGATATCCAGACACTCACTGGAAAGAAGAGACTCAGCACACCTAACAGTTACTGGGGAAGGCATATGTCAAAACCACAAATGTCTTTCCTTCCTAATCCTTTACTTGAACTTTTATTGCCAGGCATGAATTCATATAATCATAGAATAATTTAGGTTAGAAAAGACCTTCAGGATCATTGAGTTCAACTGTAAACCTAACACAGCGAAATCCACAACTAAACCATGTCCCTAAATGTCAAATCTATGTGTATTTTAAATACCTCAGGGATGGCAACTCAACCATTTTCCTGGTCATCTTGTTCAAGGTGTCATGGGTTATCCTATCGGCTAGTTTGGACTAGTTGTCCTGATTGTGTCCCCTCCTGAACTCCTGCCCACCCCAAACTTCCTGAAATTTGGGGCATGAAGGGGCAGAGAGAGAGAAAGCCTTGTTGCTGTGCAGGCACTGTTCAGCAATAGCCAAAAGATTGGTGTGCTACTGACACTGTTTTACCCAAAAATGCAAAGTGCAGCTCCCCACAGGCCACTATGAAGACAGTTAACTTCATAGTTTTATCCCAGATAAACACAGTTCTACATGCAATTAACAGCATTCTCATGTATTTTTTCTTTCATTTATTTACTCAGAGAAAGTCTTTGGGTAAATAAATGAAGGCCTTTCTCTGAAGGTGTTTCAGTTCCAATACAGCAAACTTTCACTAGAGAATGGAGCTCTGAAAACATACCAGCACCATTTGCAGAAAAATATCTCTGGTTGTGGGAATTCAGCTGACTAGTCTACACGGCTATAAAGAGACTGAAAAGCCTTTTTTGAGACATTGTGGTGTAATGGATAAACCCTCAAATAGGTGTTGATTTAAACGTGAGGAGCCACCTTCCTTTATAGTTCCATTGAGATTCAAGACCAAAGTGATATTAAATGTTAAATTCACATTGCAATCAACTTATTTATTTTAATCCAGATTTTTCAGACATTCACAGATCAAAACTGCAAAAAAGGGAGCTGCTAAGTTAAGACTGGAAACTTAGATGTAAAAGAAAGTGCACATTCTGCTCTCAGAATCAAATCCCTCAGAAGCAAATATCAGTGGAACATATATGAAATTTTATCTGCATAAATTATACCAAACATCCAGTTATGATAACATGTCATGACATATATTCATCCCTCTTTGACCTACGACTAAAACCTCCACACAGGAAGCAAAATATTTGCCTAGCCAAATATAAAGTTCTTCCTCCCTATATGAAAGTTCTTTCAGATTTTGCTGAAACATTTGCAGTTCCTGTTCTAATTGCTCATAGTTTCTTGCCAAGCCCATTGAAAACAAAGGAGAATTTAGAATCAGCTAAGTAAATTCTAGTATCTTTCTCAAATTCTTTCAGGAAAGATAAAAGTAATTTATTTGTAGTGCCTCCTGTTTCCAAGGGTGTAATTTACACAATGCTGAATGAAGAGGTAATTTAATCTGCTAATCATTCTGACTAAAATTATAAAACTCCTAATTGCCTTTAATTTACATATTTATTTCTCATTTTTCTCTGGAAAACATTCATTCTGTTCTGGTTTTGATGCAGAGGATTTGCAGACTGACCTACTTCCGATTTTCATTACTGCTGACACATATTTTATTTTCTTTGGTTAAATGCAAACAATAATGAAACAGGTAATCAGCATGGATGTAGGTCGCCAAAAGTGTCCCAGTTTTGTTAGCTTTCTCTGTTAGGAGTATATGAATAGTTTGGATTTTTAGGTATTCAAAAACAAAGAGACACTCCTGACCCTGATCCCAAAATGAGAATTAAAATCTCTGCCTCTGACAACACATGACGTACACCATAATTCGCCACAGAATTCAAAGATACATTCAGATTTGTTGGCATCTAGATATGGTGATGAAGAGCAAAGCAGAATCAAAGAAAATCAGTCAGTACTTTATAAGCAATTTCTTCCAGTTAAAAAATAAGCTGATATATTACTTCAGCCTCATCACGCTTTTATCCCAATATGAGAGAGCAATTTTGTTATGGACAAGCTCTGGTGAAAGACAGTAACACTTTGAAATGGTCATGGTGTGTAACTAGACAGGCTGTACTTAGCAGCAAGGTAGATGGCAAGCAGCAGAAAAGGTGGTACAGATGCTGTTAGCCCTTTCTGCCTCCAGCACACACATACCTGCCATGCATTTTTGATTTAACTGTGCTTTAACCACAGCAGGTAGCAAGCCCACACAAGTACAAATGCAATTTTGTTTTCCTTCATGCTCTATTGCTCTATTATGATTTGTTTGACTAGGAGTAGTAGTAGTGCTCTTCTGCCTGCAATGGCCTACACAATGTTGATAGGAAAAAGTTGTGATTTCTAGGCCTACAGTCCCGCAATTCTGAATTTTTCTACAATCGGGATTCAAAAAAACTCATTTTAAACACCATGCTTATGAAAAGGAAGCTGTGTAGTAGATTAGCAGCTTGGAAAAGTATAGCCAGAGCTATGACATTCATTTGGCATTCAGAAACTTGAACAGAGAAAAAGAAAATTCAGCTCATTAGTACTCCAGGGATTCTGCCACAAAATTAGTCTCAGCTATGTTTAAAAGACAGGAGAGCAATGTTGATCCAGATTGTGTTCACCTTCTAGTTGAAAACTTCTTAAGATATTTAATTTTAAAAGTTCAAGACAACATTTCAATGTTAGGAATATAAATGATTAATGAGTTGGTCTGTAAAACTCAAAAAATTTCTACATGTATACTCTTAACTCAGCATCAAGTCCTAAAGAAGTTTAGATGCAACACATCTTTGCTAGAGCACCTGGCCCTTTTCAAGGCGTATGTCAAAATATATGTTCTGAGTAGTGCACATTCACCTCTTGTCTTCTTGTGCCATTTTATCTCAGGGATCTCATTATAGATCTGTTTTCAGAAAGCAGCAATATTAATACATAGGATGCATATTATATTAATTCAGCAACATTTTCCAGATTCTTGTGAAGCACTATTTTCAAGTGTATGCAATACTCATTTACTTAAAATATCGATCATGCTTATTAATTCACCACTTCTTTCTCTGAAGGTAAACCATGTTTTATCACTTTAGCCTCTTTCGTGATATCAATCAAGCAAGAAAAAACTCACATACTTTAGAAAGGTAACAAACAAAAAAGTATTTTGAGAAAGCATGTTTCACCAAATTTATTTAGGCATCTAAACCTAGCTTTTGAGATAACAAATATTCTTTCAATTATTTGTAAGCATTATAATTTATTTCACTTAGGCAGTGAGAATGAGCTGTACAATTCATTAGTCAGATCAAAGAATACCCATACTCACATAACATCTTTTAAATAAAGTGGATATTAAAATAATGGCTAAAACTTTGTGATTAATACCTATCTTCATTTTTAAATGAATTTTGCAAGACCAAATGATTTGTCATCATCACTAAATAAACTGGTATACATGATGCTGGCATACTGAAAGAATGCTCTTTGTCCAATGCCCAGTCTTTGTCTCAGGTAAATTATAATTGAAAGAACATGTACGAAATCTCAAGCACATAAAACTAGTACAAATTTAGTCAGGGTAAATAACTCCTAATAATTGGATTTTTCCCTTTTGGCACTGCATGTAGATGGAAGATTTTTAGATGCATTAACAAGTTTAAGGGGGGGGTTGGAGGGGAGTAAAAATAAAATCAATAGGTTTGACATTTTTGTCTGATGACAGTTCTTGATCTACCACCAAAGCTAAAACATCTCCTTGACTATTCTATAGCTGTAAAAGAGATGGACAATGCACGCTTGTTCCTGTTGTGGAGGACAGTTGTAATTTCCACACTACTCAAATGTATCCACACATGCACTTGACTCAAAACCTAAAAGTTTTAAAATCTGTCTTGGAATAGTATAGTTATGGGCATCTCAAAATTGAACTGCTGACTGAAAACTAACTCACTAACAGCAGTTATAAAAAATTCTTCTATAATGAAGAATTTTTTATAGAATAAGAGAGGTTAAACTCTCAAAGAAAAAGTGACAATTTCTCAGTCCAGCTGGGCAAGCTCCAGTCCTTTTTAGAAAATCAAGTCTTTAATATTCTTCCACTCATTTCTAGCAATGCAAGAATGGTATCTCATATGAAACTAAATGGCTTTCAACTGCCTTGAAGGCTGCCTCAAGTCAAATCTAGAGCCAGTTCTTAGCCATTAGACATAAAATAATTTAGTTACAGAATCCTAGAATTATAGGATAGTTTGGGTTAGAAGGGATCTTAATGATTACCGAGTTAAA
This sequence comes from Amblyornis subalaris, assembly GCA_018881555.1. Taxonomy (NCBI): domain Eukaryota; kingdom Metazoa; phylum Chordata; class Aves; order Passeriformes; family Ptilonorhynchidae; genus Amblyornis; species Amblyornis subalaris. The sequence continues at coordinate 1,197,281 of JACAXG010000178.1, read as the reverse complement.
ACCCACCATCCTTGGGCAGGAGCACCTTGCACAAGACCAGGTTGTTCAAAGCCCCATCCAACACAGCCCACAACACTTGCAGGGCTGGCGCATCCACAGTTTCTCTGGGCGGCCTGTTCCAGTGTCTCATCATCCTCACAGCAAAGAATTTCTTCCTAATTTCTATTCTAGACCTACCCTCTTTCAGTCTAAAACCATAACCTCGTGTCCTATCACTACATGCATCTCTCTAGCTCTCTTGTAGGCCTCCTTTAGGTACTGGAAGGTTGCTGTAAGGTCTCCACAGAGCCTTCTCTAGGCTGAACAGCCCCAGTTCTCTGATCTTGTCTTCATAGGAGAGGTGCTCCAGCCCTGTGATCATCAAACACAATAAAATCATATGTTCCAGAAAAAATAATATAAAACAGAAATTGTTGTGAGTAGGTCCAGCATGAAGAGATCAAAACAAAAAAGATATATTTGTTTAAGCTTTTGGGGCCTAGAGGAATAAACACAAGTTATCAGGAATAAAGAAAAATTAACTCAAATAAAAGCCAAAAGTTTCTAAAAAGAAGATGAAAGTTCAGAAGCCAAAGCCTTTTGGAAACAAAATAACACAAGAAATTTAAATCTTATTTTCATCAGTTTCTACAAACAATAAATACTCTCTTAAGGAAACTCTATGAGATAACTCTGTTATTCAAAGCGGTTCAGTTGTTGACTCATTAGTCAGGCAGACTGTGTAACTATGAAACTCTATCACAGAAACTTTAGGAATATGTATTTTGCATAAAAGAGTGATAAGGTGACATCCTAGCTATATTCATCTTTAAAGACCAAAAAACCACAAGCACCAATACTCAAAGAAGGAAAATGAAAAAACTTTACAGAGGGCTATAAATTTAAAACTCAGTCCACTGTTTTGAGACAAATAAACCAAGAATCAAATTATAAATTGCATGGAAGAAAAAGATCAGAAATGTAACAGTGTAATGGTTTGACTCGGTGTGAAACAATTTGATTGGTTAAAAACAAGTAGAGAATATTTCTATGAGCCATTTGGTGTTCCTGTGACGTCTCTGTGAAAGGAATGTTATAAAAAACCCTAGGAAGTGATGTAAGACTCTCTCACTTCCTCTCTTACTCCTTGACTCCCTGCTAACCACTAGCAAGGGAGTGGCTCTCCTCCCAGCCCCTGGGCTAGGGTCTCATGGCCCAGGGGGCCGGGGGGGCAGCCATCCTCACTCCCCACTGGTCCTGTGCCATTTGAACCTGAGAGGAGCCTCACCATCTGGTCCAAGGCCAAACAGAGAAGCAGCTAAGCTAAGCCGAGCCGAGAAAGCCGAGGAAAAACTGAGAGAAGCTAAGCCGAGCCGAACTACGCAGAGGGAGTCGAGTTGGTGAGATCGAAGAGTGACCTTGTTAGTTTTTGATAAGAGTTAATAGCAGCCAAAAAGACTTACTAAAATTTGGATGGCTGCCAATTAAGAGGATGAGGGGGAAAAGGAGCCTTGGAGAAGCAAATCTCGGCTACACTATCTAAATTAGGAACATGTAACTGTTATAAATACTTTTGTAGGCATTTTCTGCAAATATTAACCTCTTCTCTAAGCTAGAGAGAAAGGAAAGCAGTCACGTGAAAAACTAAATATGGAGTCCAGTACCCTAAACAGAAGAGAAGACAAGGAGTAGCAGGAAATATCAGAGAAGCCATGTTTACCAACACCTCGAGATCCATCTTTTTCTGTGAGTTGTACTGTGTGATCTGGAGTAATACCAAACTAAATTTCTCTCTTTAAAACACAGATGAACCATGGGGGAGTGAGAATTTCGACAGCCTAACTAAGAACATTTTTTATGTTATGTACAGGTGAAATTTGCAGCTTTTGCAGCTATCCTTTGCAGCCTTTGGAGATTATGAATAAAGCAAGCAGGAGCCTGTTGCCTTTGGTGCCTTTAGGCTGRAATRAYTTACTCTTAAAATGTTTAACCCCAACAGACTTTTCTTGTGACCCACAAACTGCAGAGTGTTTGTGGGAGAGAAGATACACCACTACAAAAACCTGGGTGGCCTGTGGTGTTTTCTACCAGGTTTGGAACCACGCTGAAGATACTTCTTTAAGAAAACTGTCTTCTATAGGATAGATCCCACTACGCTACAGAAAGAACTCTCTTCATCCTATGAAGTAGCAATAAGAACCCTTAATCATAAAATCAGAATGTCATGTTTATGTCTTTTATGTGATCAGTGAGAAGGATTAGAATGTATAGGGAGAGAATGATATTTGTATATTATGCCTTAATATTTTCATTTTTTTTTATTCTTTCTATTCTTAGTAGAGTTAGGAAATAAATCATTTAATCATTTTTCCAATTTGCAACCTGTTTTTACTGTCTCTTCTCCTCTAAAGAACTAAGCATGGGGATCTGAAGTTTACCTCCAGGTCGACCCTTCACAAACAGGAAGCCTTAAAAACAATTCCATAAAAATATCAGGGTCTCCTCAGTTTAAAATGAGTCACATGAGAGACGTGGACTCTGTAGGACATGGTCAGTGTGACTGAAAATTTTTCCTACCTAACAGTTCCCAAAACATAAAGGTCTGTGGTGCTCAGAAGTCCAAAGACTTTCTTGATCCCTCTAATTAAAAGCAGCAGGCAATATTAAACCAAGGCAATACACGAAAATTGTGCAAAGAAGCATAAACGTATGGATGTACTACTGCATGTTGGATTTAAATGCTCTGATGTACATGTAACTAGTTAACAGTGTCACAGTTTTGAGACAAATTTAAGAGAGGACTCTCTCAACTGAGTCCTTCTCTCCAAAAGGGGCCCAGAAATCCCTTTCCACCAAGATAGAATGAATACTAATAGATGAAAGTGAAAAAAAACCAAACAAAGGTTTATTAATGAACAGAATGCCCACCTGCCAGGCAAGAGAAACAAAATAAATAACTGTTAAGCACTAAACTGTCAGAACCCACTTCTTCACACACACACAGAGAAACAAACCCCTCCCACAAAAAGAAATGTCCATAGAATGGGGCCAGTGCTGGAGGAATACCCCTTTCCCGACACGTGGTCTGAGATGGCAGCTGCTCTCACGCTGAGGGCAGCAGAACTTCCACGGTACAGTCCCAGAAGTGGGGGGGGAACCCAGTGGCTAGCTGGTGTCGACCTTTTCTCCATGGCAGTCACAGCAGACAAAAACAGCTGGGCTGGAGTCTTTTGATGTGATTTCTCTCCTGCTGAGCAATGTCCCTTTTTTTTGTGTAGTTGTGGCCACAACCGGCAGGGGCGCTGCTGGTTCCTAGCGAGGCGGCGGCTGCAGTGACTCTCGCGGCCGGCAGGGGGCACTGGCGGGCCCCGGCGAGGGGGGCGGGGGCGCTGTGGTGCAAGCGCAGCAATCTCTCCACGTGGCAATGGCGGCTCGGGCACAGGGAAGGAGGGGAGGCAGCTTCACTCGTGCAGGAGCTGCAGCAGATCGCAGTCTCAGAGCCCAACACACAGGGGTAGCCGCGGCAACACACAGCGGGCAGGAGCCCTGCAGGAGGCAGCCCTGGTCCCAGCCTTCAGACAGGAGCAGCCGCGGCAGCATGCGGCAGGGCAGGAACCCCGCAGGAGGCAACCCCGGTCTCAGCTCTCAGCACAGGAGCAGCCGTGGCAGCAGAACAAAAAATGGAGCAGGCAGACTGAAGCCCACGAGCCTGGACTGCTCCCGGCAGAAACTCTGACTGTTCTCTGTTCCAAACAGAGCACAGACCAACCCACACCCAGCTAAGAGACTGCTGAGTCACAGTGTAGCAGGCCCGGGCTCCATACACACACCCCTCAGCACACGCGACTGCCCCACTCCAATCCCGAACCGGAAAAGAGAGAGCAACTCCCAGACCCGCCCCCTGCCAGGATCTCGGCCAGGCTCCCAAACATCGCAAGGACCCTGAGCCGGGAAGGGGGTGGGGGGAGGAGGAAACATTAATACTGGGCACACTCTGGATGTGGGATAATGATGCCCAAGACAAACAGTAAGCACAGAAAAAAGTTCTCCGTGAACCTCTCCAAGAAGGGTGGCTCTCAGAATTCTGGCTGCAGAATCTGTGGTCAAAAGCTGCAGTCCCCAGCTGATACATATAAAAGTTTAGTTAGTCCACACAGATGAAATGTTATTTTGTCTGTAACTCACCCATGTAATAAAATTACTACTTTCATAAAAGCTCTTGGGGAAGGGCGATGTTTCTTGACTCCTACTTGTAAGAGACTTCATGACATTCTCAAAAGATGAACAGTGAACATAGTCCACATCCTGAGAACATCCCCATTCTTTTTCCAGTTATCAAAATCCAATTGAAAGTTAGAAATGTACATATCAGGTTGATCAAAAATACTCTGTCTTGATGAAATCAAGGCTGAGATTGCCAGAGCAGTTATAGATGAAAACCTGGAGGAACCGAGTCTCTTAAGTTGTGACTTCTCTGTTCTGAATAGGTCTTTAAGAAGAATCAGGATGGTAAGAGGAAGGGTTATAGAAAATCCATTCTAAAATTATTTTTAATTTAGGGATTAAAAAGCAAAAATATAAGAAAAGTGCATTGTGAACTGAGCTGAAACAGTGACATTAAAGAATTTCAAGGTTTTGCGTGGGAGAAAAATAGAGACAAAATCAAATTAAAGGATAAAATTGAAGAGAAAACTGATCCCATGACCAAAAAAAAAAAAGATTGTGTACCTTTATTGGACTATAAAAGATTTTTTCTTATAAATTACACTTCTAGGATACTTTTTCTAGACAAATCAAAAACAAAACAGTGGACAATGCCCATCAAAACTATTTTTGTTATCAAGCTATACATGTAGACGTGTACTTGTTATAATTACATGGGTTTGTCACACATATTTTTATTTCTTTTTATAGCTTGGATAAAGCCCAGTCTCATTACAGCTTACTTTAAGATCGTTGAAGTTCCATGCCTTAGCTCTTCTGATCTTGGAGTTCACCAGCCTTTGCTTTCCCAAAGATAACTGTATAAGCACAGCAGAAAAAGTTATGGTCACATCTTTGTACAGTTAAAATGGGCTTGACAAAGATCTTAGCACTATCTACACATAAGACATTGCTGACCTTAAAAATCATCTGTCCTGATGTCCCAAGTCCAATTAGTCCCAAAATTCTGTACCCTTTTCCATTTCCAGGGTGAAAGGTGAGAAAAAGAAAAAGCAGGTGTTTTTCAGACAGATGATTTTCCCAGATGGTTATCATATGACCATACAATTCTTGTACCTGTCCAGTGCAGGCATATGGGGTGCAGAGGTGCCACACAGTAGACTACTGAGGAAGGTGAGGCAGGAAAGGGCTTTTCAGTTAGTACAAAATGCATTAAATGCACCTGTGTTGAAGACTAATCCTTTTTCACACACCTGCATTCTTGGGTTGAGGACCCAGACCGGCTTGCTGAGTTTTTTCTGTTTCCCTGCCAAGCACATTACCTACAGAAAGCACCAATTTCTCAGTCTTATTAACACCAGTCTGCCATTCACAAGTTCACAAGCAGAATGAGAATCACTTGTAAAGTTTTAACTTCAAGTTTGGCAGAGATGAGATTTTGCAATAATGTACATTCTTGTGACCTTGCAAATGACATTTAGAATTTTCACCTACTGCTAAGAAAAGTCAGTCTCACTATCCAAACACCCTTCTCCTATATACCTAATGCAAATTTTGTCTCAGATTCTAGTCTGTGACTTCTCCCAGCAGGAGGAAGAAGGTAGACAAGGGGCAGACTGACCTAGAGACATAAAAAACATATTTTCCTGAAACTGGATTTTTTTTTACCATCTGCTTTCCCTGCAGTTTGGGAAGCAGTAGAAAACCCAGCTTTCTCTCTTTCCAACCATAATTCACATTTCTACCACAAGAACCTCCACCTCAGGAAGGTGTTCAATGCAGATATGAAATCCTCTGACAATCCTTTCCCCATCAAGCTCCTTTGTCTGCCTTAGTGTTCCTCAGTTTTGGTGCATCTGTGGTGTGAAATTCAACTCTCCTGCCTACCTAGCTCAGACAATAGATAAAGGACTATCAGAAAAAACCTGCCAAGTTTTCTTCTGCCCCCAGAATCTCATTTTATATTCTAGAGATGCAATCTTTTAATTGACAAACAAGAATGGCATACAGGTTTTTCTGCTCTCCATACACCAACTAAATCAGTATAGGGTCTTGTAGACGCAGCTGAACTGAAAAAAGACCTGTGATTTTCGAAACAAAAATTCTCCCAAGAGACACAGGGTTTTTCTAGGAATTCCATCTGCTGCTTGAAAATTTCATTACAGCAGAAACTGCCTCCCAAAGTGTACCATTTACAAGCTGTTTTCTCTAGTTTATGGTTAGCCCTAGAAAGAAAACACTGGCTAAACTTTTTTTCTTGTACATTTTGTATTTCATTGTTGTTTTCCAATGAAGCAGAAAGCAATTAAAAAGGTGTCAAATAGCATTTAACAAATCAAACCGTAAAAAATTAAAATAGAAACTATTTAACCCCTAAAACAATGAAACACCAATCATGGTAAAATACAATAAATTGCAAAGTATCATTGAGTGCAAAAAAGGTAAAAAAACCTTCTTAAAACTTCCAAACATAAAGTTTACATTTTAAAGCTTTCTCAGATTTCTACAAATGAGGCAACTATATGTAAAAGCACAGTCTAGGAAAAGCAGACAAGAGTAGACTCGTTGAATCACCCACAGAGAAAGACTGGGGAATATCCTAACACTAGGCATCCATTACATTTTCTCATTGTTCATCAATAAACTAGAATGCCTTGCACCTTATAGAATCAATAACTATAAACCTTTACTTTGAACATAATAAAATTCCTGAAATATGCTTTAGAAAATACCTATGTAGCAAAACATACATCTTCTTTTTACCTTATACTGAATTTGAGTAACATTTGGCAAGTTGTCCCATTTCTTTCCAAATATTATTGCTAGTTTAATGATGCTCTATTATTTAATTGCTGCATAGCCACTGACAGCTTTGGCAAAACAGAGCCTCAAACTGTGCCTCTCATGGGTGGCACAGCTGTAGGGCTGCTCTCTATCTCCTTCATGCTGTGGAGGAATAGGTAGTGGAGGGAAAATGGTCATAGACAGGATATTACAGAGGTGGTTTTAACAGACACTGAATCTAAATATTCAGTCAGGTTCTGGATCTTAGGACCTGTAGTGCTTTGATTCTGGCTGGGTGCCAGGCACCCACCAAAGACTCTCTATCACCCCCTTCTGCAACTGGACAGGGGAGAGAAAATATGAGGAAGAGTTCATGAGTTGAGAAAAGGACCAGGAGAGATCACTCACCAAATATCATCATGAGCAAAACAGACTCAGCATAGGGAAATTAATTGAATTTACCACTAACAAAATCTGAGCAGGATAATGAGAAGTTAATCTTAAAAAACACCTTCCCTCCTTTCCAGTTCTACTTCCTTCCTGCAGTGGTGCAAGGGAATGGGGAGTTCGGTCAGTTCATCACACGTTGTTCCTCCTGCTGTCCAGGGAGAGGAGTCTTTCCCCTGCTCCACCATCGGATCCCTCGCACAGGAGACAGTTCTCCATGAAATTCTCCAATATGAGTCTGTCCCACGGCAACAGTTCTGTGTGAACTGCTCCAACGTGGGTCACTCTTCCACAGGGTGCAGTCCTTCAAGGACAGACTGCTCCAGTGTGGCTCCCCCACAGGGTCACAGGTCCTACCAGGAAACCTGCTCCAGTGTGGGCTCCTCTTTCCATTGGTCTGCAGGTCCCTGACAGGACCCTGCTCCAGCTAAGACCTCCCACAAGATCACAGCCTCCTCTCAGGCATCCACCTGCTCCGGCGTGGGGCTCCTCCATGGGCTGCAGGGGCACAGCTGCTTCACCATGGTCTGCATCATGGGCTGCAGGGGAATCTCAGCTCTGGTGCCTGGAGCACCTCCTTCCCCTCCCTCTAAACTGACCGTGGTGTCTGTAGCATTGTTCCTTTTATATGTTCTCATTTCCATCTTCCCTGGCTGCAATTACATCTGTTCAATAATGTCAGAGTTTGACCTGGTGTGAGACAAATCTGGTTGGTTAAAAACCGGTAAAGAACAGTTCTGTGAGCCACTTATTGTTCTTGTGATGTCTCTGTGAAAGGAATGTTATAAAAAACATCTAGGAAGTGACGAGGAACTTGCTCTCACTTCCTGTCTTGCTCCCTGGCTCCCTGCTGACTCACAAGAGGCAGGGGCTCTCCCCCGAACCCCAGGCCAGGGGGCCCATGGCTCGGGGGGCCAGGGGCAGCCGACCTCACCCCCCCACGGGTGAGAACGGTCCTGTGCTGTTCTGGACCTGAGAGGAGCTGGTCTGATACCATCTGGACCAAGGCCAAGTCAGAGAAGCAGCTAAGCTAAGCCAAGGCCGAGAAAAGCCAAGAGAAGCTGAGCAGGGCCGAGCTATGCAGAGGGAGCCAAGTTGGTGAAATCGAAGCGTGACCTTGCTCTTAAAATAAGAGTTAATAGCAACCAAAAGACTTACTAAAATTTGGGCGGCTGCCAGTGCATAGAACACAGAATGGAGGAGGAAGAGTTTTTAGACTCAGGAAACAATTCTAATACAGCGGCATTATCTTAGTGGGAGCATGTACTGTTACAAATACTTTTGTAGGCATTTTCTGCAAATATTAACCTCTTCTCTAAGCTAGAGAGAAAGGAAAGCAGTCACGTGAAAGACTAAATATGGACTCCAGTACTCTAAAGGGAAGAGAAGACAAGGAGTGGCAGGAAGTGCTAGAGAAGCCATCTTTAATAGCATTCACTTTTTTTTCTGTGGGCTGTGCTGTGTGATCTGGAGTAATACCAAACTAAATATCTTTTTAAAATCACAATTTAGACGTGGGAGAGTTTGAAACTTACAGCCTAAAATAAGAACATTTCTGTGTTGTGTGCAGATGAAGCTTGCAGTCTTTGGAGATTATAAGTAAAGCAGGAGCCTGTTGCCTTTGGTGCCTTTAGGCTGGAATGACTTACTCTTAAAATGTTTAACCCCAACAGACTTTTCTTGTGACCCACAAACTGCRGAGTGTTTKTGGGAGAGAASATACACCACTGCAAAACCTGGGCGGGCTGTGGTGTTTCTGAAAAGTTTGGAACCACACTGAAGATACTTCTTAGGAAACTGTCTTCCGTGGGATGGATCCCACTACACTACAGAAAGAACTCTCTTTATCTTATGAGGTGGCAATAAGAACTCTTAATCATAACATCAAAATCTTGTGTTTATGTCTTTTGTGTGATCAGTGAGAAAGATTGGAATGTATGGGAGGAGAATGATATTTGTACATTATGCCTTAATATTTTTCATTATTTTTTATTCTTTCTAGTCCTAGTAGAGTTAGTAAATAAATTATTTAATCATTTTTCAAGTTTGCAGCCTGTTTTTTTGCTGTCTCCTCTGAAGAATTAAGCATGAGGACCTGGCGTTTACCTCCAGGTCAACCCTTCACAAATAACTTTTTTTTTTCCCTTTCTTAAATATGTTATCACAGAGGTGTTACTATCATTCCTGATTGCCTCAGCCTTAGCCAGTGGTGGATCCATCCTGGAGCCAGCTGGCATTGGCTCCACTGAACATAGAGGGAGCTTCTAGCAGCTACTCACTGAAGCCATCCTTGTAGCCTCCTGCCTACCAAAACCTGGCCGCACAAACCCAACACAGAACCCCATACACTAGTGTGAAATAACTTTGGTGCACATACAATTCCTGTTTCTATAATCCGAAACAGCTGTGTTGCAAACTCTGGGTATGTCCTGATTGCAGGCTGGGAGGTGACAAATACCTGAAAATTTCCCCACTTAACATCTGATTAGTCAGGCTTCATGGGGGAGAGTGACTTTCACTTCATATGTTCTGTCATACTCAACAGTTTACTTAATGTACCAATACCACACACATTAGCAAAGTACACACCAGAAAAAGCAGCCTTTCATGCATTACATGTGATCAGAAAGCTGGGACCTCATTTCCTAAATGTTCCGTTTTATTTCCTAATTGACTATCAGAGGAACTCCTTGCTGGGTGTAGGTTCTTTGGTAATTTCACATCTCTCTGGTTCTGTAGCAACAAAGGGTAGAGAAGCAGGCACAAGTTCATCAGTATATATCTGACTCAAACGCTTCATTAATCTGTGCACAATTTTTGTCCCTCCTGGTAACAAATGGATTAAAGCAGGTAGAACTAACATATTCCCCCATCAGCCTTTCTGCCATATCTTCACTGCAGGCTTCATTTCAGATGATTTTGAGAGCACTTTTTCCCCCTATAAACTTCCTTAAGCAGATCTGCCAAAGCTAATTTCAAAATTAACAATTCTCCTATAATGCGTAGCTCTTGTCAGGCATCATTTCTCTAATAAACTCTCAAAGATAGTAATAGAAGCTTGCATGCTCCTCACCATGAATACATTGACATTTCACCCAAGTCAGGTTTCAAAGGCTTCAGAATAGATCAAAGCCTCATTGAAAAGGCCTGATTTATTCAGGACAGCTACATAAAATCTGTATTTAATCTCTGTTTAATCCAGTAAGATAAAAGACACATAGTATTTTATAAGATTAAAAATAGAGAATTTAAAAATCAAAAAAGAAAGATGTTTTCAGGAGAAACCAGAGAAATGTTACTAGCCGCTTTCAATACTAAACAATTTGTATCAATGGAGACAGTCAGTGTTTCTTCGGCATCTACACTTCAGATTAGAAATAAATACAAGTTCTTTTTCAACACCTTGTTTTCGATGTGTACTGTTATAGCAGCCTTTTCGACAACATCGTCCTCTGACTACAGAGGATATGACTAAGACCACATCCTGCTAAAGCTGTTTGAGCTCAATACATCCATGGAAAGCTTTGCACAAATCCTCACTTCAGCGGGTGGTGAGAGTACGTCACATCTTCTACACTACTTGAAGCATATGGAATAACGTTCATAATGAATTCTAGTCTGTACATGTTCAGAGAAAAAAGTTGGTATTAAAAAGAAATTTCTGTCTCCTTTGCATCCAACAATACATACTCTGTAAAACTTCAAGACACTACATACAACCCCCTGCTACTGACTAAATGAGCTTGCCTTCCTCTATCACCACGTTTCATTAAAGCAGATGCACTTCATAGGAAAATTAATACAAATTTCTTCACAAGTAGAAGGACTTTTTTTTGAGCACAAGGAAATCAGGGTTATTGAAAGCACATAACTTTGCCTTTAAGAATTTTAAAGACAGGAAAAGTGGCACTCTGAAAAAATCATATGATGCAGGTTAACAAAAGTTAAAGTGACTTGGCAAAGGAACAAGAAACAAGGTCAAGTCTTTAACCAAAAAAAAAAGACCCCACACCTAACACCACAAATATTTTAATTTTTTTTTTCCTTCGGACTTTGCCATATTTTTATTGGTTATAACATGCAAGTCCTAAAATGATGTCTTACTTTCACTTTAGCATTAGAATCTGTAATTTCACACATACCTTACCCATCTGTCCATGTAAAATCCTTCTTCATGTGGAAATGTGGAATTTCCGTAGTGAATGTGATTGCAATTGTGAAAGAGATCATTTATGTCTGGGGAAAATACAGCTTTAGCTCTGTTTTCATCTACCCAGGTACCTCCTAGGTGGCTTCTCCATTACACTTCCTTCTCTCTTTGTGAGCTTTGTCTGTGTAGAGCTCTTATGAAGAAGCTCCAACAAACAGCTTCCTATTTGTATTGCTGTTAACACTATGTATTAGGCTGCAGTTTAACCCTTACAGAATTATTGCCTTGCATTGCTAAGTAATTTTTAGCAGAATTAACACTAAAATTTGTGAAAAGAATGTGCTACAATATCAGTTCCTATTTAGCTTTCTATCTCTTCCTATGATCTCTTCCAAATGTAGTGCAACACACCAGTAATTGATAGAAGTGTGAGCACTTGTTGCCTCTTAGGACTTCCATCCTTTGATGGAGGGAAATAGCAGTTTATCTCTTTTATCCTTTCTTTACTTTCCTAAATTCTGGGGTATCTGAAAGAAAATTCTACAAACTTCTAAAATAAAGGAAAGCATCACCTCCAGCAGATGATTTGGGTTTTTTAAATTAGTTCTTTTAAACTCAGGAGGTAGCCCAAGCCACATTCCAATTTTTGCTGTTCCTCATGCTTTCATTTCTACTAGATGGCATGTTTTAAACTCATCTCTGTTGAAAATAATATGTTAGTAAAGACATGGTCAAGATAGTGAAGGTGTAGATTGATGAGAGAAATCCATAGTCCTTTGCTCTTTTAGTGTGGAAGATCTTTCTATTTCTCTTCCCTGTTTCCTGACCCCACATCCTACACCCCACTTATACTGTTATTTTTTCCCACCTTTGCACACCAGAAATAGGGTCAAAGATCAACATCTCAGTAGAGTTTAGAAAAAAAGAAATCAAAAAGACACTTTTGCTTGGGTCTGTCATCTTCTCTGCCTGCAGACACAGAATCATGACTATGTTTCTGAACAGCAGTAGCATGAGAAAATGATGCTCTGACTTTCTAAAAGGTAATTTCGCTCAGCTTAATGCCTCTCTATAAAATGAAATTAACTTCAACATGGAAAAGAGGTAGGTGGACAGGAAAAAAAGTAAGGTACTGTACACAAATGTTGATTGCAGCCCCACTCCTTTAGGCCAAGAACACCACCTAGGAAGAACAGAAGTGAACAGATTTGATTCACTTAATAGACTTTAAGTGCCTCAGGACACAGTATAAACTTGTATCACATTATCAGACAGGCCCCCTCATGGTGTCAATGTCTGTAGAGGCTCATGAATATGTAAATAATATATGTATCTTGGAAACATGCTTGACAAGAGAATAGCTAAAATGAACTGATTCTAGTTATAAGCCATCAGTATGCCATTCTTTATGTTTGAACAGGCAGCCTATTGCTAGGTGACAGATCATTAAGGCTATCTACTCAGTCAGCGGAAATGAAGAAATAATTTGTTCGTAATAACCTTCAGATGACCTCCCAGGCAAAACAGAGTCTTTAAAGAGCTATCCTTACTGATACATGTCATGCCTCTATGTGGGGTTCTTCTGGCCTCACAGTAATAGCAGGGCTGCTGGTGAAACAGAGCAATAAACACCTAGTGACAGGGCTGTAGCGTGAAAAGGTCTCATCACCTGCCATTAACTGGCTGATGAATAATTCAGATCTTTCCATCAGAACTAGGGATTTTAGACAGTGCCATGTTACACAAAGAAAGAAAGCAGAAAGGCAACATTGCTACCTTCAATCGAGGCCTTGCTAAGCCCACTTATAAGGCAATATTGCTAGGCACAATAAATATGCATGCATCAGATCGTGCTCATCAATAAGCTTAAGTCTCAGAGACATTAGGAGCAAGATCTACTCTACAGAAACAGGCCTCTCCTGTGGATGCTGCTGTTTGCCCTGTTTCTATAGACAGGTATATTCATATCCAGTCCTTCACTGTAGGCTGCTTTTTAGTAACTTTTCCACAGCTGTATGGCATAGGCTCCTATTGCCCCTGGAAATCATATGCCTTAATGCTTCGGCCTTGGTCCCTAGCGTAAACTTTCTGTTAGCTGATACCTCCCTGAACTTCTCCACTATTTATATGACTGTATAGGGTAGCACTCTAGACCCACACATTTCTGCCATGTGACAAGAAAGGTCTCTTCTGCAGAGAGTGAAAACTAAAAGGAAGAGAGGAGGCTGGTCCTCCATAACATTTTCTTGTCAAATAAAAAAAAAAATAAAAGGAAGAATTTTAGAGCATAAGCTTTACTTTTTATGCCTGTTTTCTCTTTTACAGAGAAGAAATTGAAAGAAATGTTGTTATACCTTGGGTTTTGCTTTGGTTTTTTTGTTGGTTTTGGTGGTTTTTTTTCCTTCATTATGACAATATTGCATTTGTTGTAAAACACTAGGTGTTCAGCGGGGACATTTTCAAGGAATCCTAGTACAGATTAAACCTTTATGTATGAAACATACCAAAACTCCATTATTGCTGTTAAGCTAAACTCTTTCAAGCCAGGATTTTAGTAACATCAAGGCACTGCACCAGAAATTTTCTGCGCAAGTTCTACAAAATGCTCTTCCCATCAATTATTTCCATAAGATTGGGAACAAAGCATTTCATACTGCAAGATAATAAGTAACAGGGACAGGGTTATTCCAATTACAGGGTTCCTCAACAGAATTACATTTTCCTTTTTAAACACTTCTTCAAGGAGAGAGCCAAACTTTTGCTATAAATCACTGTGTGTCTGAAATAATTTTTTTTAATTATGCGCACAATTTTTCTAGGTCCGAGCTTTGCACCTTGCTTAGAGCACATTGTAAGCTCACATTTCTGAAGAGAATCATCCAGGTATCCTCAGATTTGGTTTCAGTATTTTAACAACTTTGCTAACTAGCCCAAGTTGATGGAATTTATCCAACCTCTTCAATTCATTAGAGGCAGATCTGTCGAAAAGTAACTGACAGGGGCATTGAGTGTCTTCTGTTCCCCCATGCCCTCTTAGTCTTCCACTAAGAAAAAAATATAATGGAAAATTCCCCAAGCCAAAATATCTGAAGAGGAACTTAGTGCAATCAGGAAAGAGTTAATTATAGGTGCCCCAATTCATTTTGACAGTAAGGCTTGGACAGAGACTGTACCATAAGTTTCTTGAAAGCACCTATTGGGTTCATTTGCAAAGAAACCCTCCTAACTTCTCTAGTCAAGGAAAAACAACCCTTGCTACTTGCTACAGCATTCATTTTGAAGTAAATAATTACGACTCTTCCAGGGATGAGGGTAAAGGCAAAGTTTGATTAAAACTGTTTCACTACCTAAACACCCAGATTATAGTTTTTATCTTGTTTTTCACATTTTCTTTCATTTTGATATCCGTGATTAGTTTGTGTTATGGATTTCTGCAACTACAATGTAAACCAAATAAGAACACGAAGTGTTGGCAAGAGGATGCCAGGTGAAGAACAAATGAGACAGAAGATACTGCAGAGAATACATTCACTCCAACACAGAAAAAACCCTTTTCTTTTTGTTAGTCTTTCCTAACTGTTTTCTACACTGGCAAAAAAAAAAAATTACTCTCATATTAGAAATATTTAAATTGTGCACTTCCTGAAAATGAAACTAAAGAAAAAATTGAGTGCTTGCTTTGCTTTGATTAAGAGGTAAATAGAAAAAAGCAAACAACAAAACAAAACAAAAACTGCATGAAAGTAGTCTAGCAAAGATAGACAAGATGGATTCGGAAAAGTCAGAAGTTTCTACCTTATGACAAAAAGCTGCATGTAAACCATCATTAATGACACATGCACAGACTTGTCTAGTCTAAGTGGAATTTTATATGTATTATATGTGTTTACATATGCCTATTGATATGTCTGTTTATGTAATTTCTTTCTTCTATAAATAGACAAACCAGTAATATCATAGCTGAAGTGCTCCAAATTCCAGGTATCCCTCTAACAGACCTCATACGACTTTACTGTGTACCCATTATCCAAACTAAGAGATGACAGTTCAGTGAAGAAGAAGGTATATTTACCTCAGGAAAAAATGTCTTTATGACACCAACCTGCTCTGATGAATCCACTAACGTGAAATTTCTGACCCAGTAGGCAGTGATTGCACAGCACTGAGACTTCTCTCATTATTCATGAAATATATGTTGTACAGTGTCAGCTCTCTCCCTGCAGACTTGCTGCCAAGCAATTACTCATTTCCATCACTTAGATTTTCTCACCGCCCCAACCACCTTTTCCTTTTTATTTTATTATGTTTTGTGGGTGTCTATATATCCAGCATACTTCAGGAAGCAAACACACAGTACTGGAATGAAAATTATGCTTGTCTTATTTGATTTTAAATAGAAAAGCACTTTCAAGTGCTTAAAAATTGATGTTGTTTTAAGCTTTACAGAAAACAATAGGAGAAAGTAGTATCTGCAGGAAAAAAAGTGGAAAGCAATCAAGAGTATTTCCACTGTTATACATATTTGCTCCCCAAGAAAACCTGTGAAAACTATCTTCTATGACCTGATTCATTCATCTCACTCTCCTTGAAGCATCAGTAGTAGATAGAGGGAATAAACAAAACCAAAAGAAAGAAAGGGTGAATATTTTTATGAATGTGTCTAATTTGGTCTCATAGTGCGGAACACTATTGGATGACAATCTGACTATCTTGATTTTTTCTAATTTAAATCCATTTCTGTATTTTGAGTTCAAAAGTTCAGTTTATAGTAGGTGTAAAAGGGGGTCTGATGAGACAAAAAAAGAGTGTTAGAGAAAATAACCCACTTGTATGATGCTAGGTGACACATTTGTGCCAAATAGTTTCTATGTGGTCTGATTTGTACCAGCACAAAAACATTCAAACATTAGTGACCTGTGGAAGAAGAGTTTGTCAACAATATAAAAGACCCAGTACTCAATTAATCCTCAATTTAAACAAGATATCTAGCTTGCCAGGAAATGTGTACTAAACTTAGTCATGTAGGATAGAAAGGACAGGATTTTTATAGCAACTATTGATTTTACATACTTTAATTTCTGGTGTTCAACTTGACAGGAATATTCTGTATTTTCAGAAGGTGTCCAGCAACCTACCTTGAAAGTCAGGACATGGTAGTCCATTTTAACATTCAGCCATGATGGATGGAACAGGGCTTAGAAGGCCTGCAGGAAATCTCATTGATGTTATTCCCAGAAGTACATTGTTCCTGTGAGACAAGGGATTCAAATCTATTTCTCTGAAAACCTTGTGAAATACCTCAGCTGTGAGGGCTCTAGTTTTTCATATAGCTCAGACCAAGGCTTTTCAGTATGCTTCTAAAACCCAAATCTTTGTAGTTCCCTCTGTATTTATATATTCTTTCCCTCCTCTCCTACGAGCCCACGCACTACCTTCTAAGACCTTTCTCTTACTCCAAAAAGTAAAAGGAAGAGGAATATCCACACAACTTTCTTCCGGTTGCTCATGCTGGGAATCAATCCTTAACTTTTCACTGGGGACTGAGCTTTCTAACAGAGCATCATGGCAGCTTGTTCAGTTAAGCACTCCACTGAAAGGGGACAGTTATTCTCTATTACTTCCGTATGTTCAAAAACTAGTGTTTTTGAGGGGAGTATTTAGATGACTTGCCATCTGTACATCCTTACAATGCAGAATATGTGTGCATGACAAGACATATCTCAGATGATATATTGGGACACACTGAAGTATAATTCTCACAAGCCCTACACTGAGAAGATGCATATCATGCATACCATGTAGAAATAAATATTATAGCTATTGATGTAGCTTGTATACATATATATAATACATAGATTGTATTATAGCTATAGCTATAGCTGTAGTTCAGACCTATAATAAAGCTTTGGGTCATAGCCCATAAATGACACAGGGGATACACCCAAATCACCCCACAGCCAAAGCATGGGAACAGTCCTGGCAAAGACAGCATCTCTGCCATCTAGTATGGGAAGATGGTACGGAAAAAGAGAACTACAGTTCCATTTAAAAAACATATTAATATACTGAGTGAAATTGTTGCTGTACTATCTAGACAAGTTCAGGGAATCACAGAATCATTTAGGCTGGAAAAGGCCTTTGAGATCATCAAGCCCAACCATAAACCCAATGCTGCCAGCTCCACCACTAAGCCATGTCCCTAAGTACCACATCCGCATGTCTCAAACTCTCCAACCTTGAGCCTTCCTTCTAAACCACTGGCAAGGGATGTAAGTCCCCAGGCACTGATACAGAAAAAAAGCTGGAAACAAGGAGAGGCAAGGTATTCTTCTATTCAGAATGTGGCTGCAAATAAAGGCTGCTATGAAAACTCTTATTATGATTTTTATGTAATCATTACTGGGTATAATCCCTTGTGATATTTTTCATCATCTGGTCATCATTAGCAGGATTTATATCATCAGATAAGTAATTTTCCTTAATTAAGTGGCTAACTGGAGATGGTATCCTACAGAAAACATCTGATATGATCATAAATATCCTCAAAAATGTCTTGTGTGTTCAGGCAAAGCTCTTTTGTCAGTATTTCTTGGCATTACTACGCAGTAAGTTTTACCTCTAAGAGCTGAATAATTTTGCTTCTATTGTTATCAGATATAGCATAAAATGGTCCACAGAATTTTTGAGCAAAGTCAATTGTACATTTTTTTATCTTGATCTGACGTTAGAAATCTAATTCTTAATATTATTTCAGATGATTTCTACTTGCATTCCTCATTTTTCATTTTTAAAGTACAGAACAGTGGTCAAAAGCAAGTAGTAAAATTTCATTAAAATTTGCATAATTTAAATGAGGAAGTGGACTTTTCCTAGATTTTGAGACAAACATCCAAATATTTTTCCTACATTTCCTCTAGAGACCTTAACACTCAGTGACGTGTCTATTTCTCCCAATGTAAGTGGACAAATGATAGAATGGAACATTCTTATCTAATTAACATAAGATCAGTGTAACAGGAAAAATGACCAAACTACAAAAAAAAAAATCATGATTTTTTAAGAAATCTTTGTTTTTCTGGGTAAACCTGAGGTGACCCTAACTTATCAGAAGTGTCATCTATAAAAGTTAGTTGACAGTCTATGCTGTCTCTCCCCTCATACTATGCCTTCAGCTGTTCTCACACAATCCAAAACAATGTAAAATTCCCTCAGAGTAGGGAGAAGAGAGGTTTCCTCAGCATCAGCATTGAGTGATTCCTCTTTTCAATCTATTTTCTTGAAGAAGCCCATAATGCAATGTATGTTCCTTCTATAGAGTGCTTATGATGCTACTTTCCTTCTCAGGAAAAAAAAGGAACAAAGTGATCTCAAGCCAGCTAAACTGAGTCTACATTCCCCAGAGCTCTATTTTCAAGGTATTACATGTTTTAAAACTTACTTAGCTTTACAGAGAGATTATGCTGTCAATGTCAGGACAACAAAACTTGCACATTTTTTTAATCAGGTTACTGGGGGCAGCTCAAATCCGCACACTGAGATTCATTACAGAGGAACTGTAAGTTCTGAAGTTTTCTGCCATACGTCAGTGGCCATGAAGTGTGGTCTTCATGTAGATAAGTATATAACCAGCAAGAGAAGTCTTTGGTAGGAAGATGTTTCTGTTCTCCAGGATCCTTATAAAGTATCATACAGCACTTGCATGATAATCATGCAACTGCTACACAACATTATTTGGTGAGTTTTTTACTACTTATGTTCTATTTTAGAGAGACTTTTCTCAGCAAAGATCTATTTATCTCTCACAACATGATAGCATACCATATTCTTCCATGTTGCCCAAGGGCCCAACAGCAGTACCATGGGAATTGAAGTAACTTTGTGTAATAAAATGTTCAACATGAAGATTGTTAACCTCGATTTGGGAGAAAACATCTTTAGTGACCAATTACATCTCTACCTGTCTGGTAGATTATGCAGATGTAAGTATTGGAATTTAGATGTCTCACCAGTCTGATTCACTCTGAGCTCTCTTTGCAATAGATCCCCCCAAAGTTCTTGAGATCCTAATTCCCAACGTCAAGTACTTGGAAAGCTGATTTGCTGACAGATAGATAACTAAACCCCTTTTAAGATCTAACCCTTCATCTCTAGTGTCTATTTCAACTGAATATAACACAAGTCTTACTGAGAGCAGTAGAAAGAGTGTTCACACACTTCCACAAGGCCTTTCTTTTTCAATTCTCTCTTGCAACTTCACTAGCAGTTAGGCAGCCATATGACAGACACCAGAGATATGATCTGGCTGACAATAAAAACTTTTTTTCCTAGAATTAATTTTCATCTGGACCTGTTCCCTCACCTAATTCACTGTGTGACTGCACTCAAGCCATGAAAGTGCATCTGGAGATGCTGAGCAGAATGGAATCATATCTTCTATTAACTGCAATGAATTATACAAGACTAAATTGCTATCTAAAGATGGAACGGCAGAGCTATGGTGGATATTTTAATTTATCAGAATCCACTTCTTCAGGAAACTGACATACATTCTCTAGTTCCTGACATTAAAGAAACAAATATATGGAAAAAAGGAAAACTTACAGTTTATTTTTCTTCTATGATTTATTTTCATGTTATGCAAACACATAGCGTGAAATACACTGCCTGAAAATGTGTTTCATTAATGCACCCTTTATCCCATTAGTTCTATAAGTCAGTGATTGCATAGTTTATATTTCAGGTCTCCTTTTGCAATAATAAATTTGATCAGGCTTTTATTGTAAGAGGGAGAGACATATCTGGAAAAAAGGCTTGAAGATCAAATACCTTTCCTTGTTCTACAGGGAACCTTGAAGTCAGTGCAAGTACATACAATGTTTTGCAGAACAGGTGCTTTTCTGTTTTGTTAGCTCAGCAATTTTCATCCATATGGTTCATACTTATTAAACTAAGTTTGTATTCTGTTAAGAGCAGTCAGGTGTAGTTGAATGCAGTGAAGTGAAAGCAATCAGATGCAATACGGTAAATTATACCCCACAATACAATTTACAAGATACGACTAACTAAACCCAAACTTTCTCTCTTACCCTTTTTCAATGGGCCACTGAAATTTTCACACTTTCAAACAGAGGTATAAAATATTTGTCATAAGACAGGAGCAGCATGAGCCTACAGCATCATGGGCCTTAGTTTCACCTTAACTCTACTATATAAGCCAAAGCTAAATTTGTAAATAGCACGAAGACAACTATAGAAATAATATTGGTCATGGCATTTAATTGCTGGCAGTTTTGGCTAGGACTCTTTCCATTTTTGCAGATGTATCAGCTAAGAGATCCCTTCAAAGAAGAGAGTTTTCAGACTCCCAGGTCTACTATAGTGCTGTTGTGCATGATTATCTCTACAAAAAGATCAAAAGCTTATCAACATTTTTTAAAGTTTGTAAAGTATTTTCATTTCTGTAGATTAGACAATCAATAATGCAAAATACATCATAAATATGTCATAGGAATAACTCCCTAGCAACAGATCATTGTAATTATAAATTATTTGATTGTATTGAAATAATTTCTAAAATTTCCTGAGCACTTTTCATTGAGCTACACTTAAAGTAGCTAGTAGGCATTTAGCAAGAACTACAGTAAATGTAGCCTGCACCACACAAGCAAATCTCTTTGCTGAAAGAGTGGAAAACTTTGGTAGTTAGTTTTCCACTAGATCAATTTAAGATGGAATTTCCTGTAAGATGCAGAATCAATAGGTGGTAGCAGCGGACTAACCTGGATTCAGAGGCTTTGGAGGGGAGTTGGGATTTTCTTTGGTTGTTGGTTTTGGGCTTTTTGGTTTATTCTATGGGTTTTTTCCTGAAAAAAAAAATAGTTTAATGGTTCAAATGGAATTCAATTTATTTTCTAGTTATTTTATTTTACTAGTTTGACGTTTTGCTAAACAACTTGTTCAAATCAACCCAAATTTTTTTCTTAACATTTTGCCATTTGCCACATACCTTTTTTGTGGTACTATGTAGATGTAAGTTTTAAAAAAACCTTTGTAATAGAAGTTTTGCCACAGAAATGAAACTTTGTGGCAATTGTGAAAGAAAGCCTTAATTAGGAAATTAATTATTTTGATATTTTGAAACAACTAATTTAAGTCCTTTGGATTCCTAATTGCTTCAGTCTCATGAAACTGATAAAAGCTAAAGGAAATGGAAACATGTCTTAAAAAACGATGGCAAAGATGACTGGCAAGAAATTTGCCAAAGGCCCTTTGCAAAAAGGGTAAAGCTACATGTTTATTCCCAACAGTAAAGCTAGAGACATTCTGCCACAGGACCAACTAAGGTTAAATAAGACACTGTCAAGTTAGCTGAGACGGAAAGATTAAATGCAGCAACCCCCACACAAATTTTTCTTCTTTTTTTTTATTGTAACTTATGTCCACATATTTGAACTTGTTCAGAAAATCTTTTGAAAACCTGCAGTCTTCTGTATTTCCACCCAGTGATAGTACAACTGGAATTCTCTTAGGCAAAAGGACACTGCCATTTTATCCTTGAGGTCAGAACTGATGACCAGGGCCCATTTTTGTTAAATGGTAACAGAGCACGATGTTTCTGGAAAACACCAGAACAAAGCTATGGAGGAACATTACTGCTACTGCTAGGATGGAACTGTAGATTCTTGAAATAAGTGAAAAGTAAGCATATAAACAGAAATGAGTCTTTTTAGCTCCTACAAAAATTGATTTTCAGACAGCTATGCTTCATCACTATTTTGACCTTTTAAAGCACTTCAATAGAGCATTTTTCACCTCCGCATATTAATTACTGAATTGTTACCATTTAGTTGAAAATGTTATATTCAGATGTTCATGATACAGTAAAGTGATTGGTTCCACCATGAGTAAAATGCTGTTCTTTAACTTCTTTTACTAGAGGATTTGACAGAGAAGGAGGCAGTATAATTGTTCTGAAGAGGATGAAGATTTGAGCCTATGATTCATTTCTACAGCTGCGTTATAGGTCAGTGGAAATCTAAATTGGCAGTGAAGATGTTAACTGACACAAAGTATAGATCCAACACTACTAGAGATAAACAACTGGTATTTACATAGGCAAATATTCTTGCTGCATTATGTTTGCCCTATTTACTTCTTTGTCAGTAATGCATCAAGTATCCTATAGCATAATCCTTCTCTCAGCACTTACCAATGAACTATGAAATAGTATTAAATAGAATTAATTAGAAGTTTTAATGAATCATGTCTGTCCTCATTTATTATACAATGTAATTTTCAAGGAGTGATTAATTATGAGCTACAGATGAGTGAATGGTTAATGTAGTTTGTTAACCTTACTAAGAAGCTACAGTACAGGGTGCAAGTTAGTTCTCGTCTGTTGTTAGCGCACTTAAGTGCTTGCCATTACTTCAAGTGAACAAGATTTTCATGACTTTGCTATTAAGATGCAGAATCGGCTAGTTGTTGACCTTCCCCCTGTGTATTTTTCACAACCTCTGATAGACAAAATCCTTTTTCTTCTCCTTCCTTTCCTTTCAACCTTAATTTTCAAAGCAGATGGAAGCCATATGACAAAAACCCTCCCTCCCATCAAAGTGAATTTGTGTACTTAATTCCCAGTACATCATTTAGCTCATGTAATATTTTACCCAATGCCATCCAAAATTGCTAGATTCTGCTATGTTCTCAGCACGCATTATTACCATAATTATAATTTCAGCATATGCTTTTCATCCCAGCTGGAGTTGATAATGTACCAATGTTTTAGGTATAGCTGAACAGTTTTTTTCACAGCATCGAGGTCTTTTCATTTTCCAGCTCTTCCCTGCAGGTAGTAGGCTTGAGTGGTACAAGAAAGTGGGTGAGGATACAGCTGGGAGATCTGAACTCAGCAGAGCAAAGGGATACCCCATGCCATACAACGTTGTGCTCAGCAATAAAAACTCAAGGAAAGGAAGAAGAGTGAAATATCCCCTTTAGGTTCCAGCATTTTTCTTCCCAAGTACCTGCTAAGTGTACTGAGGCCTTGCTTTGCAGGAGGCAGCTAAACATCTGCCTGCCCATGGGAAATAGTGAACGAATTCCTTATTTTCCTTAGCTTGCATGTGCAGTTTTGCTTTGGTTCCTAAACTGTCTTTATCTTGACCCACAAGCTGGGTTTTTTGGGTTTTGTCCTTCCTATTTTCTCACCCATCTCACTGGAGGGAATGAGAGAGAGACTGGGTGGAGGTTTAGCTGCCAGCTGGGATCAGTTGGCTACAGTTCCCACTTGGAATTCTTTAAAAAGTAATCATACAACACAGGTGACATTTCTGCAGCTATTTGTGGAGGCCATTTTCTTTTCCTTTGGTTACCTTAGAGGGATGACAACACTTTCTAATACCCAAGTTCTCTATAACAATATGCCTTAATGTGACTATGTATTTGTCATAAAAACAGAAATCGAGGTCTGCTTAATTATCCTCCTTTATTTTTCATTCTTCTTAAGTTTTAGTTCATTATTTTGGAGTCTTAAAGGGGCACATCCTTCCTTCTATTTACCAAATGGTAGTACCATAAGCTCATGAATTTGCAGAACCATCAAAATACAGAGGTTACCTTTCGAACTCTGCAAGTAGTCATAGATATGGATCTTGCCCTCAGTAGGTAGATTTCCTTTGTAAGCTTAGATACAGAAATGACTGCTTAAAATGTGGTTTGAAAGGACTCTTTCTATACACAGCTTTTGCCCATGGCAGGATCCCATTCTTTATGTCCACTACTATGTCTGCCTACAGCAATACCCTTAGCTCTCAGAAGTACTCTTCCTTTTCAGAGTTTGAGGTGGCAGAACAGGACCATCTTGAGCAGTACAGTTCAAGGCAGACAAGACCCACCCAGTTCCCTGGGGCACAAAGTAGTCTCTGGAGTGCTTCACATCTAAAGCTGAGATTCAGCACAAAATGAACCCCAGAACTGCATTTAACCAATAAACTGCAGAATGCAACAGAATTTTGTCTATTTTTGCAAATCCAGAGGAAGACATAAAATATATTCTCTATTCTTCATTGTACAAGGACCATAATGTTTCTGAAGGTGTGGAGATATTTTTCGTCTGAACACAGAAAACAAAAAGTCGCTTGGCTGGGATTGCCTCTAGTTTTACCTAAGTAAGCCTTATTATTAGGTTTGAATAAAATCAGTGAATAGATAAGAGTTTAAGTTCTTGCTTCCATGATAATATGAAGTGGATCTTATACACATTCATAGTTGACTGAAAATTTATTTTGGCTCTTGAAAGATATTCAACAGCTTAAACTTTAGAAAAGCAAGCATACAACTTACTAAACCCTTCTGTTGATGTGTGTGTTCAGCTGTGCTGAACATGTGCTTAACCATGCTAAAAGCACAGCAAGATAGTTGTGATTCAAAGCTTAAATTCCTAATCTCAGAACAACAGACCAAAAAAAAAGTAATTTTGACCTTTAGCAAAATAAATAATTGGAAATTTATAACAGCTTATATACTTAAAGATGTTCAGACAGACAGTGTTAGTGAAGTGTTGATATATTTATACCCAGTCTGAATGATTTGAGCAGGAGCTTTATTAGATGGGAGCCCTCAAAAACTGATTCCATTATTTACATTGAAGTAAAAAGACTTATTCAGAAATAATTTCTTTGTGTTTGTATGTGAGGTATGCATGTATTATTCTTAAAATCAAAGGGATTCTATCATGAAATTTATCCCAAGGCAACTTAGTCAGTGACAATTTCTTTCATTGATTCTTAATTCATATCCATACTAAGGGGTATCTGATCAAATGAGTTTTACATACTTCGTTGTGTATTTGCTAAGACAGTCAGTTTAAGCAGCCACCAAAACAAAACAAAAAATATTTCTTTTCATCTTAGCAAATTTGAAAAACATGGCTTCTTGAGAGATTAGGTTGCCAAAAATGCACATGGTTATCACAGGAGACCAGTTTGTACTGAATTTTATGGCTCTTTGTCACCACTTGTTGCCCGGTCGTATTAATGTTTAGTGTCCTGTAGCAGGATCTTCTGCCCTGGAATGTGGTCAAGCAGCTTGGGCAATGGCCTATTTGCAAGGCTATCAGTGGTGGACTAAGAAGGGGGTATCATGCTGGTTTTGGTATTGAATTATGCTAAAACTGGTCTGGCTCATCAACTCCAAAGTTAACATCCTGATAGTGAGGCAAAGATGTGGCAGCTATGGTAAAGTATCCTTATCTAAAAATGCTAAACTGACAGGAGACATATGACTGACAATCACTTGATACTACAAAAGTCCAGCCCCACTTTCATACAATTACGTTCTTCTAACATATCCTTTCTTGGAGTGTGTATGAAGATTCCTCCTTTGGGTGGGGATGCCCACCAGTGTTTCTCCTCAAGGCTGAGTGAAACAGGCTTTGGTCACAGTTGTTGGTATGGGTGAGTTACATCAATCTCTACTTTAATAATTGTTTCTGTTTGCTAGTTTTAATACAATTGCTTTAATATGATCACTTTGGTACAGTGCACTATCCTATCCTATCCTAGTAATTTTAACTTCTGTATTGTGTAGTAAATAATTCTGATTAAGATATTTTTGTCTAATCATTTATCATAATAAATAATTCATTTTTACATAGATATGCCTGATATATCACGTTAATTTAACAGGGCAAAGTTGTACAAAAGTTCAGTCACGCCTGTGTAATTTCTTAGAATTAAACCGTTGACAGTCTGAGGCTTAGATTGGATCCAGCTGCACCCAGCAGCTCTGAGAAGGAGTTTAGAAAGCAAGGGGGTCCTTTCTGCACCTCATGACTCAACAGAAGGGCTTCTCTAATAAACTTTGTCTGAAGCTTCCACTCCTACCAGCAACAGTCCCTCTCTTGTAATACATATCTCAGGTGTTAACTCGGCAGAAGTCATTGTAAATGCAGTTCTCAACTCACAGAGAATCCATCTGAAAATATACTTAAGCAGATAAACAACACAGAATAACCTCGTGGTATGAACAGGACACATCAATCGCAAAACTTAAGTCAGATGGAAGAATTTCAATAAAGCAAAAGAAGTATCTATGGCATGAAGCTCAATTTGTAAAGACCTCAAACTGCAGGACTCCTGATACAGAAAGGCTGCTGCTGAGATACATCAAAAGTTCATCTTTATTGAAGACCAATTGCATGACCCAGTTTCTGGTCAGCAACAAGCTTTTGTAGAAACTTCAGGAGGTGATAAAAAGCTCTGTAAAGTTAGCATGTGTGCTTTTATCTTTACACCAGTAGGAAGGAAGGATTTGAAAATATTTTCTGCCATCTTATTTACATTTAATTCTAAAAGTTATATAAATTTAGAAGAAACAAAACTAGTATCAACTAGATGTCTGCAAATATTTATTGTACTAGGCAGAAGAAGTTTAAGATCTAGTTGGTATGCATGAAAGTATTTTTCTGTTTTGAGTAACCAAAAACAGTAGAACAGGAAAATATAGGGAAGACATGATTTGACTCAACTGTTAGTATTCACAAAGTAGGCTTAAATAATACAAAAAGGGTAGACAAGATTCTCTAAAAGACATCTGTGATGTGTTGACTGTACCCAAGTTATATGAAAAGCAAGCAGTTGTATGGGATTTTGTCACCTATCTGGGTTTGGGGATTTTTTTGGTGCTTATGCCATTCCACTTACCCATTCTAAGATCCAATCCCTGACATCCAGCCAGTTAAATCAGCATACCTTGAAGCTACACCGTTTACTTAACTCCCAGTTCTCTCCTGCTTTTCTACATGTGCATTTTGCCCTCCATGACATGCCAACTTACCAAGGTACATCTCCTAGACTGACAGACATACCATGTAGCGAATGGGTGCCAGAAACAGGCAGCAGACCAGAGCAGTAGCTCTGGATCAGACTTGGGAGAAGTATCAGTAGGTGTTGAATTTGGCAGTTGCTTGTACCTCAACGAGGGGGAGTAAATGTGGTGGTAGTAGAGAAAGAAAAAAATCAGAGAATCAGAATATTCTGAGTTGGAAGGGACCCACAAGGGTCATTGAGTCTAACTCTCAGCAAATATGTGGATAGAATCCACAAGCTTGGTGTCATTAGCTCCCTTCTCTAACCAGCTCAGCTAATCTCAGGGAAGAAGTGCTTCTTCACAGTTCTTAGTTTTTTCCTGAGAAAGTCTAGATACAGCAGTAAAATTTTTTAAGTCTAGAGCACATTTTAGCTAGATACAAAAAAGCTTTAAAATGTATTCTATGTATCTTATTAAACATGGCAAATCTTCTCCCTAACATTTCACAGATGATAGGAGATAGTATAAACATCCTGTTCTACTATCCTTAATCCCAGAGTGCTAGTTCAGAAAACTCACTTTTTTAGTAAAATTCCTCATCTCTTATCCAAAGTAGTCTATATGGGACATTTGTAAATGGCTTGTGTGCTCACAATGATGTTGGTGGTTCAGTTCTCCTGAGCAGCAAAGCTTGCACTTCTCAAACCATTACAAAAGTCATCCTAGTAGCCCCAGCTGGCTAAATGGCTGGTTTCTGAATTCAGAATCTCCTGAATATCACTGAGTAGCTTTATATCTAATCCTTGTCGAATAGATGAGTGGAAACACAGGAAAAATACAAAGAAAAAAAAAAAAGTTATGAAACATAGAAATTAATGATAAAAAAATTCTCGGAACTGAGAATCTTGAGTGTTCTTCTCAGCTCTAGCAAAACCTGCGAATATTCTTATGAAAAACATGCACAGCATTTTAACTGATACTAGCTTGTTTCTTTCAGATTGTACTACACGGTAAAATACTGAATACATAAAAATTACTCATACTCTGTCATCAAGTGATGAAAGCCAGTTATTTTCAGTTAATGACCAACAAAGAAAAGAAAGACCACTGTTGATTTAAGTATAAAATCACCCATACTTGGATGTTTCTGCCTCTGTGTTGGCTGCTTTACAGTTAAAATTTAAAAAACAAAACACATAGAGCACCACATGTGTGTCTCATGAGAGCTGGCAGGCAGGGACTGCAGAGGATCAAGCAAAAGGCAAGTCCCGCTGGAACTGCACCACTGCAAAATCTTAGCTCTCAGGTCTTGCACACAAACTCACAATTAGCAGAATGATACATACGTGCTTATTTCATAAGATAAAAGGTTCCTTCAATAAGGCAAAACCACTATGAAATTAGAGAAGGAAATCAAATCAATAGTAGGTCCAGCAGGAGACTGTGTTCTATCCTTGGATCTGTTCACAGGCATGCTGGTTGCATACAGATTAGCTGATAAATGGCTGATTCAATAGACTGGTAGCAAACACATGCTTTGCTAGAGATGACTTTTTAAGTCATCATACATCAAACAGACAGTGTCAGCCTTTGAGGATAAACCAGCGACGGCTTGTTGTGCTCTTTGAACTGCCTTGGAGACCCAGAGACTAAAAAAGTGCCTGAATGTTCCCCTGAATCCACTGGGAGGATTGAAAGCTTCAAAGAGTAACACTATCACATCCAAGGGGAAATGCATTGATTGAAGGAACCAGTGTGAAATAGTCTTTTATAATTACCAGAATGCTGGAATCGACTGGTGTTTTGCTGAGCTATATTTTATCTTTATTGGATTAACTGTGACACAGTAGGTTATGTCAAAGGGAATCTGCATGAATATTAAAAGTAAATGTGGTGTGAATAATAGATAACTTACATTGGATGCAACAGCATGCAGCAATTTTTATTCACCTATGTAATTAGATTAAAACAAATCTGCTGAATAAAGTACATTGTCTTATTATAATCCAAATTCAAAAGTATCAAGAAGTTGTGAAACAGGGATAATTGCTGCTCTTTAGAAGATGCATGTGGTTACTGACATATACACATGACAGCGAAAAATTTTGAGTTCTATAGAAAATGGTTTGGTGATAACTAGAAAACCATTTCAGTCTCAAATTGTTAGCAAGTGTTTCACATATCTGCTTAGAACTTTGGTAGCAGGTATGTGCTGTTTAGATAAAAAAAAATGAAGGGAAATGTAAAGAACAGAAGGCAGATGAGCTTATTTCTAGGATCATACATTAAATTCTTCTGGTCATTTTAAAAACATTGGCTCTTCTAATTTCTTAAATGATCAGTTGATTGTTCTTTAACAAAATGAATGTTTTCTTCTGTATGCCACAGAAATATATATTGGTTTGGAATTTTTAGAAGAGAGTTCAATTTTTGCAAAGCTGAGCAGTTGAAAATATGAATTTCAATTATATCTGTAGAATCACAGAGTAATTTTGTCTGGAAGGGACCTCCAGAGGTCATTAGACAAAGCTCTTGTTCAAAGCAGATATAATTAGATCAGGCTGCTCTGGGACGTGCCTAGTGGAGTCTTGAACATAATCAAGGACAGATATTCTGCATTCTCTTAGTTCACCTATTCCAAGACTTGATAACCCTCATGAAAAAAACTAAACCAACAAACAAACCAAAACCCACCTCATTAACCCATAAAAATATTACTTTTCCTCAATCCAAACTGTGTCTGTTTCCTCTGCCAGCACACATCTCCAAGAAGAGTCTGGCTCTATCTTCTCTGTGTCCTTACATTACATAGTTATAAGACACCAACCAGGTCTCCCCTTTGCCTTCTCTTTTCTGAGCTGAACAGACAGTTCTCCTCCTATGCTTTCTGCTCAAGCCCCCTGACCATCTTGATTGCTTCTGCTGGACTAGCTTAACTGCGTCAATATTCTTCTTGTACTGTGAAGCCCAAAACTTGACAGAGTATTCCACACTTGGCCTCACAAGTGACAAAGAAAGGATTGCTTCTACAGACCTGTTAGCTGTAGTTGTCCAGTACAGTGGAGGATGCAAGTGGGCTTCTCTGACTCACGTTCAGCTTATTGTTCACTAGGGCCCTCAGGTCCTTTTCTGTAGAACTGTTCCCTGCCAATTGGACCTCAACCTGTATTGTTGCATGAATTTATTCCATAGCAGATACAGGATTTTCAATGATGTTAAACTTTACGAGATTCTTGGCAGTCCATCTCTCCAGTCTGTCCAGGTTTCTCTGACTAGGGGTCCTTCCCTCCAGTGTGCTGACTACTAAAGTTAATTTGGTTTTGTCCACAAACTTGCTGAGGTTGCACTCCATCTTATCATCCAAGACATTAATGATGACATTTAACAGATTTGTTCTCAGCATAGAAACCCGAGGGATGCCGCTAGTTACTGGCTGCCAGATGGACTTGTGCCACTGGTGTAAATTCTTTGATTTCAGCAATCCAACCAATTTTCTAATTAACTATTGTTCACTTGACCAGCTTCTGTCTCACCAAATTGGTGATAGTGAAATGTCGTAGGTCTGCCTGGGGAAACCCCAGACAGCCCCACGCATTTGTATTCTTAGGAGGAGAACGGAGGAAGTCATGGCAAAAGCAGGCTGCAAGCTTAAAAAATAGTTTATTCAATAACACTAACAAGCTAAAAATAAAAGAATAATAAACAGATATTAAGGCAATACATAAAGATACATTTCCCTTCTCCCCAAACCCACCAATCTCACCTTCTACCAAACGCACGAAGCTGAAACAAAACATGGGATTTTTAAGGGTCCTTCTTAATACAGAAACAAAGTCTCTGTCTTCTGCTGCAAATTGGCATCACAAGCAGTAGTCCCACCCACCCAAGAAAATTTCCTGCAGTGAGAAAATCAGTTCCTCTCCCAAGAAACAGTCCATGGGGTGTGTTGTTTAAGAATGAGTTATTTCCAATCTAGATAAAAGTAGAAGGTTCTTCTCTTCAATCTCCACAATTATCTCAGCATCATTGCACTTCTAACGGGCTACTTCTCCTGCGGTGTGGGAAACAAACTCTCCATTGCCCCAAATATGTTTCATGGCTTATAGAAGAATAGTTAAATTGCATTTAAAGCTCATTAAGGCTCACAGAAGAAAAGTCCCAGCTGTACCTTTGATGTATCTTTTTCCCTCTGACTCTGGGGTACCGCCATAGTAGGTTCCCGGCCATGCGACCCCACCATGTTGTCTCCTCTCTGTGGGACCGTACTCTCTCTCTCTCTCCAGCTTGGAAGAAAGGCTAGCATCTGCAGAATTGTCTGGGACTCTGGAAAGCTGATTTCACTTGGATTCCTGCCGCATGGTGGTTTTTTAGCCGGTTGTAGCCGCCGTTGGAAAACCGGGGCTGCACCAGCTGCGAGCTTTCCACCCCTGTCGTGGTAATTTGCATAAGTGGCTAATAATGTCCCACCAGGGTATTGCAGCTGTTTGTGCGGCGCAGCCACCTCCTGGTAACGGTGAGTGCCCCTGCCGCCCACCTGGGAGGAGGCAGGGCCGGGCCACCCCAGCCCGAGCGCCGGGGCCAACCTAGAGTGGTGCCTGGCACTTCCTGCAGTCCGGGAATTTTTTTAAGATGAATGAGCTTTCAGCATCACTTCCGTCTTCTTTCTCTTCAATATGCAAATTTCGCTAGGCGAAACAACTGTTCATTGGTCCAAAACTTCATCCAATTACAATCCATGACATGAAACTGAGACACTGTCAAAAGACTTGGAAATCAAAATATCTAACACCCACTGCCTTGCTCACAGTACCGGTCACAACACCATAGAAAGCAGTTAGGTTGTTCAGGCATTATTTATCCTTGGTAAAACCATGTTTGCATATGACAATTACCCTCTTGATTCTCAAGTGTCCAGAAATTTCTTCTCAGAGGATTTGTGCCTCAACCTTTCCAGGCTGCTTGTAGTTGTCTGGATCCAACCTCTTGCCTTTCTCGAACGTGGTTGCAACGTTTGCTTTCATTCAGCCACTGGGAACATCTCTTCAAAGGGTTGCTTAAGTGATCCCTAGCTTGCTTCACTCCCACAGACTTTGCTAAGTAGGCTTAGGAATCTGGGAGGCAGGTTGGATAGATCTTACCAGCAAAACTGAGACTAGAAAGCTAGTGAAGCATTTCAGTGAGAAAGAAGGGCCTACCTGCTATGAAAATTCTAGCTATTTTTTAACAAATTCTAGCTATTTTTTAACATGCGCATACTTGCACACATGCAGACATGTACTGCCTATGAAGAAGGCAGGGCAAGGATAGAACACGTTTTAAGAAGTCTGCTCAGCATAGTCTTAGCTATGTGTCTAATGCTTTAGATTTTGTAGAAATCTCTCAAGTATCTCAAAGTTGTGGCAGGATTTTGTTTTTATTCTAATCACCTTTTTCCCTGCATCGTAGTAGTTAAAGATGAAGTCAGTCTTTATTTACCTTTAAATGGGTCAGTATATGCTGAATAAGTTCCTTTCATTTTCAGACTTTATCAATCAAATCAATCTGTTCAATAACTGCTGAAGAGCTAACATTGCATAGCTGCTGAGGTAAACTCATTTTTGACAATGGTACATTTAAAGTCAATGAACATAGTCCACACAGACCAAACATAGCCCGTAGCTTCTTTCCAACACCATTTGCATCACATCACACTTAGAATGATTCAAGTTTGACATTTTAGCTGTTAAAGGAGCCATGAAAGTGCATCATAGGCAACCATTTTTCTTACAGATTGTAGAATAAAGAGGAAATATTCCCTATTGCCTACAAGACTACCAGTGAAAAAGAAAGGAAAACATTTTATTCATTTCCCCTTCATCTCAAAGAGCTAATCTATGTTCAAAATTTTATTGTAAGATTCTTTACCAGGAGGGTGGTGAAGCACTGGAACAGGTTGCCCAGACAAGTTGCCCTATCCCTGGAAGTGTTCAAGGCCAGGTTGGATGGAGCTCCGAGCAGTCTGGTCTAGTGGAAGATGTCCCTATCCACAGCAGGGGGATTGCAAGTAAATGATCTTTAAGGTCCCTTCCAACCCAGGCCACTCTATGATTCTATGATTTTATTATTATATGATTTGCTTTGGACATGTATAGTGCCATTTTTAAATATATGAAGAACCCTCAAGAATCTAGCAGGATGATCCCCTCTTTTGGCCGGCTGGTGATGCTGTGTCTGATGCAGCCCAGGATGGGGTTTGCCCTCGTGGCTGCCCAGGTACACACTGCTGACTCTCACTGAGCTGCTGCTGACCAGCACCCCCAGATCCCTCTCTGCAGGGCTGCTCTCCACACACTTCTCTCCCAGTTTATATTTGTGCCCAGCATTACTCCACCTCAGCGGCAGAATCTGCTATTTGTCCTACTGAATTTCTTGCCACTGATGACTGCCCAATATTCCAATCTATCCAGATTTCTCTGCAAAGCATTTGTCCTTCTAGAGAGCCAACAGTATTTCCCAGTTTGGTATCATAAGCAAACTTGATAATATGTATTCAACTTAATCCAGATCATTTATAAAATTGTTGAACAGAACTGGCCCTAGAATTTAACACTGAAGAACATGGCTAGTGACTTCTCATCAGCCAGTTTTAGCCCCATGCACTACAACCCCTGGAGTCCTGCCATTTAGCCAGTTCTTCAACAAGCACACTCTGTACCTGTTCATCTCACAACTACATAACTTGTCCAGAAGGATACTATGAGGGACAGTATCAAAAGCCTTCCTAAAATCCAGAAAAAACTAAATCCACCACCTCTCCTTCATCCATTGTGTAGGAGACCTTATCATGGAGGGATATTGAATTAATTAAAGAGGACTTTCATTTTTTTGAACCCTTGCTGACTGCGTCTGATGATTGCTTTAATCTTTAAATGCATTTCAATAGCACCTTCTATGACCTTCTCCACAAAATTTCCATATACTGAGGTTAAACTAACAGGTCTGCAGTTTCCCATGACTCTCTTCATACTCTTATAAATGCAGTTATATCAGCTAGCTGTCAGTCAATTGGTACCTCCCTAGAATCCCAAGATCTTTGACAGATGTTCCTGATGTAACATCTACAGACTCCTTCAGTATTCTCAGATGAATCCCAACAGAACCCACAGACTTATGAACATTCAACTGACCTAACTTATTCCTTACAATTTCAATGTTCACAAAGGGAATGCCATGCCTCACAAAGTCCTCTGACTCAGAGGAGTGAGCAGTCCAAAGTCTACTTTTAGTATTAAAGACTGAAGAAAAAAAGCATTTAATGCCTTCATTTTTCCTTCATCCTTACTTTCCAAATGACCACCTTCATCAATCATTGGTCCAGTATTTTCCTTAGTCATCTGTTGCTATTGACCTACTTAAAGCCTCTCTTGTTGTCTGAAACAGCACTGGCCAGTTTTAACTCTAATCGAACTTCATCCTTTCATGTTTTCTCCCTGCATATAGGAACCACAGCTCTTTCCTGCAAAGACGGATCTTACTTCCAGAGATCTTAACAATTTTTTTTTCCTTCACGAGGAATTCCCTGTTCAGCCAA
This sequence comes from Amblyornis subalaris, assembly GCA_018881555.1. Lineage (NCBI taxonomy): Eukaryota > Metazoa > Chordata > Aves > Passeriformes > Ptilonorhynchidae > Amblyornis > Amblyornis subalaris. Next base: position 1,162,377 of record JACAXG010000178.1, on the reverse strand, counting down.
GCTGATCTTCTGCCCCACTTACATAGTGGGTTTGCTTGCTCCTGTGCTTTTAAGGGGTGGTTCTTAAAAACTGACCCATGCTCATGGTCCCCATAACCCTCAAAAGCAGATTCCTGGGGAACACTGCTAACTAGTTCCCTGAGAAATTTAAAGTTTGCTCTCTTAAAATCCTGGCTAGCAACTCTACTGAACTTTTTTCTCATTACACCAAAAATTCTAAACTCAAGTATTTTGTGAACACTGTGGCCAAGACAGTCACTTAACCTTACATCTGCCAAGAGTGCTTTTCTATTCACAAATAATGAGTCTAGGAGAGCGTCTTTCCTAGCCAGCTCACTGAGTAGTTGTGACAAGAAATTACCTTGAATATACCTCAGAAATTTCCCAGACCTGCTTGTCACAGCAGTATGTTATCCTGTGAGGTCTGAGATGTTAAGAAACCTGAAAAACTGCTGCCCTCAAAAGCAGCATTTGCTGCTCCTCAGCTTTAGTGACAGGTTCCTGTGTATTGGTGCATGTGGGCTCATACAGCACTTGAGCAGAATCCTCAGCAAATGCAAATTATTCTATCTTCAGTCACAGCAATGAAGCTATGCCTATTTAGAACTGGCATGGAGCTGGTCCACTTTGTAAAATAAATAAATAAATCATAAAAATTAAATAACAAACTGAAAGTCTTTGCAAGGAAATTTCTAGCTCAAAGCAGAGTTTTTTTCATGCGAGTTATAAACCCTTGAAAGTACCAGGTTTATAATGGAAATGCTGACACAACTTTAACTATAGCGTTGCAAATGGCGATGCTATAATTAAGCTTCGATCTTCTTTGGAAAAAAGGAAGAGGGAGGTTATTGTTCAATGGACTGCTCTGTCATTTGCTGCAGTGATTCTTAATTGTGTCTCATTACTGCAAGATGATCATTACTCTACTTGTCTATCTGATTTAGAGACCACTAAAAGTGTCTTGTAACAAGCAGCCATCTCCTATGCAACAGTCCTTTGGCTCTCACCCTCATTACTCAGAATCTGTCCAATTATTTGTCATTAAAGTAATAAAAAGGACTGCAGCAGAAAATGTGGGAGGTAATTGTTGGAGGCCTGCCGAGGAAAAAAATGAAAACTGTTTTCAAGGCACTGGGAAAGTGACATCGTTAATTAAGTGTTAGAGAATATGCAAATCAGTCACAATCTCAAGAGACTGTAATAAAATAGAGAAAACATTATTATCATTCAAGGTAAAAGAAGGCAGTTTCCCAGTCGGTGTTAGGTTTAGTCACTTCCTGAAAATGGCAATGGCAATAGGGTGCAAGCTCCAAATAAAATGGGCAGACAGGTGTATTTCAGCATAAACTGCCCTTCTAACATTCTGCAGCTCAGAGAAAGGGAGGAAAACAGTCACAGTATAGGATCCCAATTAAGGATTTCCAATAAATTATGTTTATTTGATAGCTATATCATGAGAGTGTAAATAAATATCACATACTCTATCTCCTTCACAAAATGTCAAAATTGTACAAGTGACTCTATTGCTTGTTTTTATCACTGAATTTGCTGTAATTTACACTTCACCTTCATGGGTTCATTTCTTCAAGCAGAAAGAGAAACAGAAAGAAGGAGAGGGAGAGAAAAAACCAGCAAGAAAAAGAGAACAGTACAAGAACTCTTGTGCAACTAATAAAAAAAAAGATTGGGGGAGTCTTTTTAGCCAATTATTTACTGACACAAAAAAATGATACAGCAGTTCTCAATCACACAGTTATAGAAGGAAGATTACTGAAAGCAACTGTAATTTGGGCACATCATAGGCAGACGCAAAGGTGTGGCACATCACTTCAAAACAATCAAGACCCAAAATATTAATCTTCCTTTATGCTGACTTTTAGACAGGAAAAAGGAGACCCAAATCTGTGAGGAAAACAGTTCAGATTTGAATTAACTGATTTAACTGAACATAGCGGGGCTATGTTGATTTCCAGAGCAGAAATGCAGGCACAGGGAAGATGGATCTGGACTCAGAAAGCCTCTCTGAGGCATCCTGAGTCCAGATCTTGTCTTGACTTGGAAGGGAAGACAGAGGCATCTTTCAAAGTATCATAGATTCATGCAATACATCTTGTGTGAGGACCATCAAGGAGCTGTTTGGTTCATGGCTACTCCATATTCAAGAATTTGCTGAGGTTTCTTGGGTCAGCTGAGAAGAACCTCAAGAGTAAAGCTTCTCTGTTCCTTGCGTGTATCTCTACTTTCTGGCCTCCTGAAACAAGTCCTGCTTAACATGTGGGTTTGAGTAGAAAGGAAAGAACCACTGCTTTGTGAAGGTGTATGTATGGAAGCAAGCTGGTAGACAAGTTGTTCCTTGCCAGACTGGGCACAAGCAAAGTGTTGGACCTCGCGCTTTAGGAAAAGAGAAAGGCATGTTTAGATTTACACAGACCAGATGTCTTCCTTTTCTACTCACTCCGGTTTAACACAGGATGAGCAGACAAAAAACACAGGGTAACCTGATGTTCCAGCAATAGTGAAGTCAGTGAAAACTTGACCACTGTGTGGAGAATCAGGCTGTAGCAAAGTTTAGTCTTCTTTAACTGGTAAGCAACCAAGGTGAATTGTCCAAGGAGCAGAATAGGAATATGAAATAGTTGTAGCAACACATTTGGCTTCAGCATTCTGCACCTGATCATTTAAGACATTTTTATAGGTATTATGAAAATACATAGCACGACTTATTTGAGGGTTAGGGGTTTAAGCAAAAGCAGTCTAAGTAGCTAAGCTTTGAAGTCTGTAAAGCAAAATAAAACATATAAACATTGCATATAATTTTAAATTGTCACTGTGGCCAGTTCTAGAGACAATTAAAACTGATATACTTTGTTCTAGGACAGAAAGGAAATTTCCATCCTACAATCAGGTAGGATGGTGACTGCAAAATGCACAGAAGCATAACTCTAAGATCCAAAGTTAATTTCAGAAAAGAGCAGCAAGTTGACATCAGGATGTTTTCCCCTAATAGCACAGAAGAGCAGATTTTTTTTTTTTTTTTTTTGTATTGCTGAGGTGTCTGGAACATGCTTTGTCAGTCTTTTTAAAAATTGCAAAACTATCCTGATGTATGTGGCTAGACTGGAAGTTCTTTCAGCTAGTGTAACCTTACATACCCAGTGAACTCATTTTTTAAATGATGCACTATTAAAAAACCCCACTGCACACAATCAGTATTTTCAAAGTCTCACATCTCATCATAACCAGATTTTTTGAGTGACAGCATTCACTGTATTTTAGTTTATCCCTTTTACATCCCACACACCACTTTTGAAGTCTCAAATATTTTAGAGGTGTTGAAGTAAAGACTGCAAACATAATTCAGAAACAGAGGAAGTGTTTTATCTGTCTGTTCCTGTGCTAACACATACTGAAATATTTTTCTGTCCTTATTCCACTCTTAAAGACTCGCCAGGAGAGTTACACTGGAATACAGACAAGTTCAAGAACATGGCAAAATCTGAAAACTTTCAAAAGTAAGAATAGAGGAATTCTTTGTCTATCTTAATTACAAAACACTCAAATATAAGCATGTGTATCATTTTTGGAATTACTTGTAAGGAATTTTTTTATAGCCAATCTTGGCTTCTCTCTAAAAGCTGCACTGTACATTTTCTGCATTTTCCCAGTTTTCAAACGTATCTATAGGTTATAAAATGAAAAACTAAAACTAAAACTAAAAATAAAATCCAGTTGTGAATTTGTACTGTGGTAAGTTTCACTTGATCTTTAGGACATGTTAAGAATCCTTTTTACGGTATGTCAAAGTACAGGAAGTGTTTTTTTCAGTTTGCCTGTTCTCATAGTGTAGGTTATGATCTTCAGTGTAAATGTAGGCCACTTCAATTTAACGCTTGTCTTTCACTTGCCATTTTTGTACCTCTAATCCCTTGCCTTTCTTCCATCTGCCTTCATTATATCCATGTTATTATTATTGCTTTAGGCACAGAGTAAAATGACGTATGTTACAGGTACAGCTCTCCATCCTCATCATATTTTCCCACAATGACCTTTTTCAACATCAGGTGGACAGCACATCGCTACTGCAGCCAATGTCATTACCAAATTGATTTTCTTTTCTAACGCTTGAAAACTCTGAGAGGAGGCAATTTTATCAGGTCTGGGAGTTCTAACAGTCTAAATATAAGCCTCTACTCAGTCTGTGTTTTAAGCTTTTCATTAGATCCAAATCCCAGGCTTCTTTCTGAAAATTAAATGAAGAAAATGGGAAATAGGGACAACCCATTCTTGTCTTCAACAAGTTAAAGGGCAAAGTTTGTTTATTCGCTCTTCTAGTTCTGTAATATAAACTTGACTAAACTGAGTAGAAGTTTCATTAACTCTTTATTAGGATACTTTTGATAGGGTGGAAAAAATGAAAACTATGTAAGCAGGTTTCTATTCATCTAACACATTTTTCACTACCTGTTGCCCCTTTGGTTTTTCAAATTAAGTATATAATTAGTTTGACCATATTCTTTCCTTAGAGATAGACAGGAAAATCTATGACTTGTGAAGGTGGAAAACAATGAAATCAATAGGTGTCTGCTATATAAAACCTGAGGGGATTTATAAGTGTGGCAGCAAGACCTGCCAATTTTCCTGTCTAAGGAGCTATTCTACACTGTGCCTTAATTTTACTCAGATTATTTCTGAGAGTATTTACAAGATTATTTCTTGATTCTGATTGAAGAATCAGCAAAAAAAATAAAATATGACAAACTCTGGTTGCTTAGAGCAGAGAGAATACACTGGGAATCTGCTCAATCATTTCTCATCAGTGAATTTTGATTCATACTCTCCTACCCAAACAAATACTCCCCACATGACATACAAGCCAAAGGACTCTTGCAAATACAGTTTATCTGTACAACAGGCTGGAAATGTTAAAGCTAAGAAGGGTTTCGGGAAGGAAATGAAGGAAACATTTGGTAATACCAAGGTTCTGTCAAACTATTTCTCAGTTTTCAGTCTTAGAATGCATCACTTCTGATAAAAATATTTTGGGGTTTTTTGGAGGGTTTTGGATTTGTTTTTTTACTTGTTGGTTGGTTGGGGTTTTTTTTGGGGGGGGAGGGTCCTGAGAGGCACAGAGGATACTGTGCCTCTCAGAAGAATTTGTTATGCATATGGATCTTTAAGATTAACATATTACCTTACAGTGAGTGTTTTTCCAGCACAACTATGCTTTCCTATAAACTAGTAGCCTAAAATCAATAGAGGAAATGAACAGTATGATTTATTTCAGGTTTTTTGATTTACAGTACCAAAAAGCTAACACTTCTAAGATTTAAACAGAGGTACATTTGCTTCCGTAGGAAAATACTATTAATTAATGATAGGATACCCTTACTTCAAATACAATTTTATAAATCTCCTGTCCACTTACATTAGAAATGAGATCAGCTTTGAGATCTGAACATGTGCAGATCATGTTCAGAGCCAAACTGATGCAGTTATTCAGAGCCAAACTTATTCTGGGCAAACATTCTGCTCCAGTTATTTGCTGGACCCAAATATTATGAAATGGATTCTTTACATTATAGTTGCGAAATGCTGCCTGGCTAGTAATCTGCATTCTTGTTTAGTTACAGCTTCATTAAATAATTTAAAGAAGCAAAATAATAAGTATATTTAAAAGATTAAATAATGCACCAAGTTCCTATGGAAAGACATCTTCCCCTCTGGAAAGGATCTTCTGGATCATATTTACCTGTTTGTAAATGGACAGTAAGCTATATTACTTTAAAAGTAATATAAGACACTTCTAAACTTTTCTACAAAATAATTATAGAATTAAAGCATGGTCCTGAAGATCCACTGGGCTACATGTCTGGAAAATAACTAATTTTATTTAGAGTACATGTATAAACACACTGACAATAACACTAAACTTGATCAATTAAAAGACTTGCTGAACTTGATAGGAAGTCAGGAAGATTAAGTAGAACAAGCATATGAGAAATTTAAAAACTAAAAGAACCATGAAAACTAAGATTGTGAACCAGAGTTGAGATGAATATGAGACAGGTTATCACACTCTTACAATGATTCACTGTGTCTGACCCTTTGCAATTATGTTCTAGCATTTTCAAGGTGGGCAATGCACTATGTGTGTCATTACTCTTAGTAGCTGCAGTACTTACTCTGAAAAGACCACTCTGAAAACAGAACCATTCCCCTCTCTACTCCATTTCTCTTTCCCTAAGGTATAACTAACTTCCCACATGTTCAGTGAGACAGCTGACAGGAACAAAACAGCAAAAAGGCACATTATATGGGTTTGGATCCCTTCACTGCCATTACTCGTGAGACTTAAACAGTAAGTTGCAGGCACTTAGCTATGTAATTATTTTACGAGATCCATGTTCTGGTTAAAGCCTGTTATTATTACTGGATATTGTGTAAATCAAACAGTAGCTTACAATCTAGTTATTGTAAACCCATGAATACTGTCAACAGAATTTGACCCAAGGAGATCCTGTTGTTCACACCATTTTGCAATAAAACAGAAGCCATTTAGAAATACATAAATACTTCTTTAAAACTGCAAAACTGAAGATAATTGTGAAGGATTGCTGTGTGTACAATGTTCTGAAAAGAGGAATCTAAATATCACAACAATGTGTCTGCCACATATTGTGTTAGAACAACTCTGATGCCCTCATGTGGGAAAAAGATATTTTAACACCAGCCAGCTTGGCTGAAAATTCGTGTTAGGAAACAAATGTAAGCTTTGCCAAAAATTTAGGGGCAAAATTTTGGATATTAAGAATAGAATAAATTTTATTTTCATCTCAATTTGAGCAGGAATATTTGCCAAATGCATAAAAAAACCCAACCCCAAAAAACAAAAACAGGAAAAAAACCCGCAAAACCAAACCAAACCAAAAAACCAACCTGAAAAAAAAAAACCACCAAAGGAACAAGACACAAGAATTATTTGACAAAAAAAGTCAGGTAACAAACATGAAATGTACATCATTCCTATTAATGGCTTTACTTCCTGTAATTATCTAAGTATTCAGAATTGTATTTTATCTGTTTATCTAAAAACTACCTTTAACAGAAAAATAATAATTAATTTCTCACTTTTTACTTCAGCCATCAGCTCTTATAAATATGGTCTTTTCTAGTGGGAAGTCCAAACACTGTGTTTAGGGCGTAGGAGACTAATGGAACAATGAAAAATAAAATCTGTTTTCTTTTGTTTAAAGTGACTCACATCTATATCCTGGGGTGGAATGAATTTTTAGACTTGTTAATTTACCGATTGACTGTCTGTAGCTTAATCTTCACACTGAACATGAATAAAAAACATCTGCTGAAATTGATTATTTCTGGATTTGGAAATGTACCATTATTACATGTTTGAAACTGTATCAAGTTATTTCAGGAATTAGCTACACTTCTAGACAACTATAAACACCCAGCACAAAGAATTCCTCATATGCCAAAGATTTCAGAATTTGTTTATTCTTATGACCTGACTACAGCAGAGCCTGTGTGAAAATAAAGATGTGAGGGTTACATCATTTAAACCAATGGCCATTTCATGGATTTTCTACCACAAATTGTCTAGATAAATGCGATTATATTCCCTGTGGAACCCCTTTATTTCTTTTTCCATGATAAAATATATATGGCAAAAAAATTACGCAAAGAACTCAGGGGTTTTTTATACCGTTAGATGATCTGTGAACAGTCTATTTTCTGAGCTTATTCATTATTTCACCATAAATACTTTATGTGAACATATCTGCCCAAGGGTCTACTGCAAACTATTCACTTTGGTTACTGTATTTCTTTGACTATTTTTAATTCATCATTTGTGCTGTGTGACTAAATCACAGGAGTTACATGGCATTGTTTCTGCTTGTCAGTTACTTGACTGAAGAAAATCTTTGTATAGCAGGAGGTGGGTCATTTCATCAAAACTATAATATTACTAAACAAATATAATTGGATGTACATGAATATTCTTCTGAAGAATAGTAACACCTCATTTGTATAAACCGCAGACTCTTCTGAGCAAGTGTTTGCAACAAAAAAAAGAGAAATGGTAAACCAAAGCATGTGTTCTGGCCAGGTCAAAATCAACTGGAATTTTAGGACATGGACATACTTTTTCTTCCCATTGCTTCTCACCTTTGTTCTCTTCACTTAAAAAAATGCTAAGGAATTAATAAACACTGCAATTTCTATATCAGAAAACAAATGAAAAGAAATGAAATTTATAGTGATGCTGCAACTATCACTATCACTATCTCTTCAAATTGCTGCAACTAGCTCTTCAAATTTATATACAAGTGTTAGACTGATCATTCAAGTTTTCCTTTGTAATGAGGAGAGCACCATTGGAAGATACATTATGGCAGACCCCACCTCCTAGCATAACTCAATAAACAGATACAAAGAAATTGAATTCTGCTCCAATAACCAGAAGACTCAGATTTGGCCTGAGAGGCTGCCTTTAAAATATCACACCTTTTGCTTCCGTATACACAGAAACTTGTCTGTGAGCATTGTATGACCAGGGCTTTATTTCTTTGGGGAATCATTGTCAGACAGTGAGGCAAAGTATGGATAGTTAAAAAAAAAAAACAACAAAAAAACCAACAAAAGAAAAACTGCAAAGCAACAAACATCTTAGATCAATACCTCAAGATTATGCCTTTAAGAGTAAATATTGGCATTGTCATAGTTTAATTCCTGTGCAACATTTTCCATGCATGGGGTGGGTTTCCATGTAAGGCTAATGGTGACACATGGAAAGGCAGAAACAGCCTTGGAATAAAACCAAAGAATTTTGGAATTTTGGAAACTTTCAAATTTATACTGAAACCCAGAAATTTCAAATACTCAAGCTGACTATTCTTTAGCATATTTCTTTTACCTGGCCTTGACTCCAGCTCTCAAAAAATCCCAGGAGAAAAGCTGTTCCTTTTTCCTGTGTCATGGGGACATCCTCACCAGACTAGGACAAACACTAAGATCACAGAATATCCAAACTGTAACATTTCCACTTTACTTTCTGTCCAACTGGAACCTACAGCTTCTAGCTTACAAGCAACCTGATAAATTTTAGGCTCCCCGTCTGTTAAAACTAGTGTTTTTCCTAATGACCAATATAATTTTATTACATCCCTGAAACTTTTTATATTTGCACTTTTTGTTGCAAGACCTGTCTTTTTGTTCCATCTTTGCACAAAGATAGGGGAATGGTTTCAAACTAAAAGAGAGTAGGTTTAGATTAAATATTAGGAAAAAAATCTTGCTGTGATGGTAGTGAGGCACTGGAACAGGATGCCCAGAGAAGTCATGGATGCCCCATTCCTGGAAGTGTTCCAGGCAAGGTTGCATAGAGCTCTGAGCAACTTAGTCTAGTGAAAGGTGTCCCTGTCCACGGCATAAGGGATGAAACTAGATGATCTTTAGATCTCTTCCTACTCAAGCCACTCTATGATTCCATGATCCTATGATTCTGCTTTGAAATATCAGCTTTTGGGTAGAAGTGTGTAGCACAAATAAGTAAATGACGCTCAAAACCAAACAAATCTTCCTAAGCTCTCTAAGTCATTCTGCACTTCTGCATCTAAGGGAAGTTTTGGATATGGGTCACTTAAAAAAAAGTGAAAGAAAACCGAATATTACTTGTTTCTTATGGTCAATATCACCTGCTTGTTCACATGCCCTCTTCTGTGTTTCACAGAGGAGTCTCACTAACCACTGAGTCTTCCTCAGAAGCTTGTTTGAAATCACCACCCAAACTGAAAACAGAAACAAAACAAGTGAAAAGCCCAACTCTCCAAAATAGTGCAGAAGTTATTCTGTGAGAGTCAAACCTCTGATGTTTTCCTTTGATGGTCAACTAGCTCTGGAAAAGGATCTTAAAATTGTTTAGAAGTTACTTGTCAGGAACTTTGCTTTTGTTGTCACTGAGAATCTGTTTAAATCTGCCACAATTATAGAAAAATTCCCAACGTTCAATAAAAACGTGGTGTAATTTAGCGCACATTTGGTTAAAACTGAAGTTTAGTATGACGAAACATTTTCTGTTTTTCAGATTCTACTCTTCAACAGAAGATGTCTTCCCATAGCATTTAATGGTCTTCCAGACCAGAAAGAAAATAGGGTTTTTCCTGCCACTCTGAACAAAGTTTGAGGCGAACACTGGAACTAAGACCAAGGAACCTTTTCTACACCCAGTATCTTCCAAACATGCCTCCTTCTGTTACCTCATCATGGCTGAAAAGGAAATTGCCTGATTTGAACACACAGAAGACCAAAAATGGTTGTTGGATGACAGATATTTATTTAAGAAGACAAGAATGAACATTATGCCAAAAATGAGAATGAAGGAGGTGAGAGAAATTATGGTTGGTAATGGGAGGAACAGAGAAGTCTCAAAATGGTGAGGACAGACCAAGAAATCCTCCAGCCAGAAGCCACTACTGTAAAAGAAAGTTTGGGAATGACTATGAGCTGTGACGAAAGGGTAAGTCTGAATGGGCTTTTCAGAGACACTGGGCATAAAACCAGCAAGAGATAGGTCAGAAAAAGAAATCCAAAAACATATTCATTATTTCCTATAGTTGCATCTGTACAGCTACACCTAGAAACCCAAGACAATAACTCTTAGAAGCACTATCAGTTTTGGAGTAACTCCCTCAAGGGCATTCAGTATAGCTGGACACTGAACAGCTTGGCTACCAAGAAACAACTGAGTCTAAAACTGCTTATTTGGAAAGATTATTTCAGATCAGCAATCTTTCTGAAGTTTCTAGAACTAAACCTAATTTTAGTTTTAATCAATAAACTTGTACTTACAAGTTCTAAACCAAATATGCCCAAAGATTGAATCAAGGAAATAAAATACTTTGGTAAAAATTTAGGAACTAAATGCTGGAGGCGGGTGAGGAGGGGGGAAGCAGACTTAGCATTTTATTTAAAATTAGCTGCTAAAACTGGGAAGAATGCCTATTAATAGGCATTCATTTTTATGCTGTGTACAAGTGACTTGTGCTAAGCAGTCTCATTTACAATAAGGATCAGACTCTCTCTAGTTGCCTGCACCTGGATATAAGGTCTGTAGCGCCCTATCATATGCTCTCACCCTCAGAGATACATAGGCACTCTCACATCCAGACCTGGCTGTTAAGAGTTCCACCCACCTCTCGCTTGCTATTCCCTTCACCCGCTCTCCAGCTGGTGTAGCTTGGCTATCACACACTCACTCACACACCCACACTCCAGACACTGGCACCATGTACACGTGGTCTTCCTACTCCCACTCCAAATTTATTAATAAGATAAAATTTATTAACAAGATGAGACAGACTGTGCTGATCAGGCACAAGGAAGGCCAGACAAGCAGATCAATCACACATAACCAGTTCTTTTTATCTCCTTCCACCTCTATTTTCCCAAACACCTTCCCCCAGCCGTCCAGGTCCCCCCCTTTTTTCACCTTTGGTTTCTACCCTAAATATACCATAACAAGTCTAGTACAATCCTGCAATGCTTTTCTCCTCCATGCCATAAGGTCTCTCACATGCCTGAACCAGCCCTAGTCCAAAAAGTGATCAAGAGGATGACTTGCTGGTCCAAAGGGTGATCTGCTCCTGATGACCCATCCTGGTGGGTTTCGCACCTGAACACGGTAGCTGAAGGTCTCCTGGGTCATCTCTGGAAGGACCCAGACAAGGTAGGGGTTCCTCTGGAATCTGTAGTTTCCATCTGCAATCACATGTCCCTGTGTTTCTCTGAGCTTGTGAAGAGGGGCTTTTCTTTGATAGGATAGTGATCTGTGGCATGGGCCTAGGAGTAGCTGGAGATGGATGTATTTGGCCTCTCAAATAATACTGGTGGTGTCTTTCTGTGCTCCTTTGTGCGCATGCAGAGGAACTTTTATCACATAACCTAACAAAGCTTGATTCAATTATGAACCATAGTTCAATACTTTGCATTAGTACTAGCAACTAAATAGTTGCTAATAGACTGATATTTCCCAGCTCATATTTTCCAGAGAGAACACTTGAATATTTTGAAGGCTTCAAGCAGTAGTTTCAAGTGAAATATAACTATATAGAAGGCTCCTTTTAGGAAAAGTTTATTTTATCAGGTGGTTTGCAAATTATTTATCCTTTAGAGATATCCAGTCTCATTAGAGGTAGTTAATCCCTTGATATGCTTAACTAAAATCCAGTTATTGTTCAACTCAGTACTCTGAGTTTGTCTTGAGTAGATCATGCCTAACAGATAGCTTATGCTTCAGAAATCTTTCCAAGAGACATGCTATAATGATACCAAAATGTTGCTGAACAGTTGGTGCCAAAGGGGCACCAGATATTTCTAGATTTAAAGTTAGGCTGTTGATTGCAAATGTCACACTTTTTTTAAAAGATCTACAGCTTGATTTGATGATACCAAATAGAGCATTTCCATGTTCCAATTTAATTAAAACTCCTCAGAAAAAAGTCTACATGAACTTTTCAATAAAATTAGTGATTTCTCAATCTCAGTTTCTCAATCTCAGTGTGATTTCATTTATTTTCATGATTTGATTGTAATTCTGTTCTAGCCCCATGCTCCCTGAATAACCAAGGTCAAAACTAAAATTCACATAGTGATTTTTTTTTTCCCTTAATGAGAGGGAAGAGCTTCCAGTAATGCTGATACCACTGGTTGTATATATTTTTCATTTTACACTATTTTTTTTTGTTAAAATTATTGTATTTTATAATATCACATTGTATAAGCTCTTTCAGTGCTTGTGGTATTTACACTTGTGTTACGCATGGGCTTTTACACTTTCATCATTACCTAAAGCAGAGTTGTAAATTTTAACTTCAAGCATCCCACAACAGTAAATCTAATTAAAAGGGAATAGAATCATAGAATGGTTTGGATTGAAAGGAACTTTAAAGATCATCAAGTTCCAACTCTCCTGCCATGTGCAGGCATACCTCCCACTAGACCAGGTTGCTCAAAGCCCTATTCAATGTGGCGTTGAACACTGCCAGGGATGGGGCATCCACAGCTTCTCTCGGCAGCCTGTTCCATTGCCTCACCAGCCTCACTATAAGGAATTTCTTCCATATATGTAACCTACATTTCCCCTCTTTCAGTTTGAAGCCACTCCCCATTGTCCCATCACTACACAGTCCCATCACAGTCCGTTATGAAGAGTGCCTCTCCAGCTTCCTGGTAAGTCCTTTCAGGGACTGAAAGGCTGCTATGGGATGCCCACTCAGCCTTCTCTTCTATAAGCTGAACAGCCCCAGCTTTCTCAGCCTATCTTCTTTGATGAATACAAGTGCTCCCATCAGTCTCGCAGACTCCTCTGGACTTGTTCCAACAGTTCCATGTCCTTCTTCTGTTGGGGACACTGAAACTGTACACAGCACTCCAGGTGGAGTCTCACAAGAACTAAGTAGAGGGGCAGAATCACCTCCTCTGACCTGCTGGCCATACTGCTTTTGATGCAGCCTAGGTTGTGGTTGGCTTTCTGGGCTGTGAGCACACATTGCCAGGTCACGTTAAATCAACTGTCAGCCCCAAGCCCTTCTTCACACAAGTGCTCTCAATCACTTCTCCATCCAGCCTGCCAGTGTGTCCTGACCCAGGTGCAGCACCTTGAGCTTTGCTTTTTTGATCTTCATGAAGTTCACACAGACCCAATCTCTCCAACCTGTTAAGATCCCTCAGGATGGCATCCCTTCCTTCCAGTGTGTTGACTGCACCACTCGGGTTGGTGTCATCTGCAAATCTGCTGAGGGCGCACTTGATCCCGTTGTCTGTGTCACCAACAAAGATGTTGAACAGCATCAGCCCCAACACTGACCCTGAGGAACACACCTCTTTTCACTAGTTTTCATATGGACTGTGAGCTGTTGACTGCAACTCTTTCTGTGAAGCCATCCAATCAGTTCTTTACTGAAGAGTAAAGTAGTAATTCATTATTCAATAAATGCACGTATCTCCAACGCAGAGACAAGGATGTCATGAACAACAGTGCCTAATGCTCTGCACAAGTCCAGGTAGATGATGTTAGTTGCTTTGCCCCTATCCACCAGTGCTGTGATCCATCACAGAAGGCCAACAAATTTGTCAGTCATGATTTGGCATGAGTGAAGCTATGTTGAGGTTTACCAATCACCTCTTTGTTTTCCATGTATCTTCCCTTAGTTTCTAGGAGAATGTGGTCTATGATCTTGCCTGGCACAGAGGTAAGACTGACTGATCTGTAGTTCACCGAGTCTTCCATTTTCCCTGTTTTAAAAATGGTGGTTGCATCTCCCTTCTTCCCATAGTCAAGAACTTAACCTGACTGCCAGATTTTTCAAATATGATGGACAGAGGCTAAGCAACTTCATTTGCCTGTTGCCTCAGGACCTGCAGATGAATCTCATCAGGTTCATGGACTTGTGCACTTTCAGGTTCCTTGGATGGTCTCAAACTTGATCCTCTCCTACAATGGGCTTAATGTCTTTTTGTCAGTGATGGGACAAGGAGTAATGGGTACAAATTGAAAGAGGACAAATTTAGGTTGGATATAAAGGGATTACTGTGAAAGGGGTGAGACACTGGAATAGGTTGCCCAGAGATGTTGTGGATGCCTCAACCCTGACAGTGTTCAAGGCCAGGTTGGATAAGGCCACCTGGTCTAGTGGGGGGTATTCCAGTCCATAGCAGGAGGGTTTGGGACTAGATGATCTTTAAGGTCCCTTCCAATCCTCTAACATTCTATGATTCTGTGATTCTCCTACTGCCTGCATTTCCCTTTTCCGACTTGGGCTGTGTGCCTATAGCACTTGCTATTGAAGACTAAAACACAGAAATCATTGACAACCTCAGCCTTTTCCATAACCAGAGTCTCCCATTTCATTCCAGAGAGGGCTCACATTATCCCTTCTCTTTCTTTTTTAGCAACATACCTATAGAGCCCTCCCTTTTGTCTGACATCCCTGGCCAGACTCAATTCTAACTTGGCCTTAGCTTTCCTAACCTTATCCCTGCCTTCCCATACAACTCCCCTGTATTCCTCCCAGGCCACCTGTCCTGTCTTCCACCTTTTGTAAGCTTCTTTTTTATCTCTGAGTTTGCTCAGTAGTTTGTTCTTCATCCATGCATGCCTCCTGTAGTTTTTTCCTGATTTCTTCCTTGTTATGATGCACCACTCCTGAGTTTGGAAGAGGTGATCCTTGAACATTAGCCAGTATTCTTGGGCCCCTCTGCCCTCCAGGGCTCTATCCCACAGATCTCCACCTAGTAGGCCTCTCAAGAGGCCAGAGACTGCTCTCCTGAAGGCCAGAGCAGTGAGCTTGCTGAATGCCTTCCTCACTGCCCTGAGGATCTCAAACTCCAGCATCTCATGGTCACTACAGCCACAGCTGCCTTGGAGCATAACATTCTCCACCAGGTCCTTCCTGCTGGTGAACACAAAATCCAGCATTGCACCTCTTCTCATTGACTCCTCTATCACTCGTATGAGGAAGTTGTCACCAACACATTCAAGGAATCTCCTGCATTGCTTGTGCTCTGCCATTCTCTCACAGTCTGGTAAAATATATGTGATAGATTTTTTTTGGTAAAAGTATTTAAATTTCTAGTAAATAATAATACTAATGTATGTTAGTTTATGCCAATAAATACTGGCCATAACTCAACAACATTCTCCAAAAGCTGAAGTCTCATACAAGGTAACAGAGTAAGAGAAAAGAGAGAGAAAGTGTTCTGTTGCCATCACACAATATATGCAACTCACAGTAAAGCTGCTTACAAATACAGATAAAGCCCTGCATCTGGCGCCCAGGAGAAAACAAAAGGCTACCTCTGAAATTTTTGGGTTTTCCACCACAGCTCTCACAAGCAAACTCTACCACCCTTTCTCATGACTCCTTGCTAGAAGAAAATATCCTATATCCAGAGGAAAAAACAGTCCTTAAACACAGAGCAGCATTGCTGGTGACACTGTATTTATACACTAGCTATCTCTAAAGTAAAACACAGCACAGACTTTTGTATTGTATTTTAATACAAGAACAGTTGCAGAGATTTGGCAATATCAGTATGTGCTTACATACTTGGTAGACTATTAGAGCAACACCAGTATTCACAAAACTCTGCATAGTCTCCTATGCTATTGTGCCATATTGAAGAAATAAGACTAAGCATATTTTTCTTTCCTTCTTAAGCTTTGCCTTGGCAGGTTTTTGTCTTTTAATCCCCTCAAAGCCTATTAAGAATCCCACCATACTAAGACTAGTCTTTCCTTAAAAAATATAAGTCTTCCTTCACTGATATGTAAAGCATCATACTCTCTATCAGGTACATATGGAATGTAACTTTGATTTGCTAACCATCTAGAATGGCTTTTATATGCAAACTTTCTACAGAAGGGCTTCTTTCAGCTAATACTTTATCAACACAGACACAGCAAAAAACATTTACTTTCTTCAATATCATACACAATATCAGTTAAGAAATACTGCCAGATACTTAAGTAATTAACCAGCTGGATATATGCAGCATCTGTGTGTTTGTATACAACTGTATCAGCCAGAAAACAGTGATCCTCAAGTTGGATAAAAAACTTCTGATCAAGCACTGCAAAGAAATGAGTATAATCACAGAGCAAGGTATACTGTTCACATTATCTCCTTTATCATAAAAGCAATAAAACATTTAATAACAAAAGAAAATCAGACTTTGTTTCAGCCACAGTGGAAGATTCCCTTGGTAGCCTTTCAGTCTCTTCACTTTGGATTCCCAGTCTAGGCGATAACTAGCTCTCTGTAAAATCTGTCTATTCTTTACATGTAATCTTTTATTGAAATCTCATATTACTTTTGTCTGAATTAAACATATTCCTCAACTAACTGTGCTGCTACTTGAAAAATTAGAGGATCTTCTTCATATTCCAAGTAAAGAAATCTGCAATTCTCAACTTCTCTTCAATTACAAGTAAGTTTAAGGAAAATCATTAAAAGTTTTAACTTATAGTTCAGATAGCTTAAACTCTACTTAATTAATTTCCATTTAGACATTCAAAACCTCAAAGAAGCATCTGTCCGTCTTTATGACCAGTACATATATCACTCAAAGTTAAGATGGTCTAAAAAATACATGAAGACATAACATATACCGTCAAATATCCAGAAAATTCATTATCTAGAATGCATGCATTATCTGTCTGCATTTGCACACAAAATATCAGCAATGGGAAGAAGGCAAGCATCCAGCTCTGCCAATATTCTGTGATTCTGCCATCTCAAGTCATGTGAGAAAGTTTTGATCAACCAAACAAAATAATTCCTAATGATCTTACTCCTAAACTTTGCATTCTTGACATGTCACATAGAAAGGAAACCACCAAGAAATACAGCATGAAAGGCAAGATGTCAAATTGAGAAGTAGACCCATGAGAATTCATTGCATCACTCAACTTTGTGTCATCTGCAAACTTGCTGTGGCTGCACACATTCTCACTCTCTGTATCAATGATAAAGATATTTAAGAGCACCAGACCCAAGACAGAACCCTGAGGCACACCACTTGTCACCAGACTCCATATGGATGCGGAGTCATTGACCACAACTTTCTGGCTGCATCCCTCCAGGCAATTCCTTATCCACCAAATCAAATCCAAATCCATGTCTTTCCGATTTCGGAATAAGCATGTCATGTGGCACCATATGGAAGGCCTTACAGAACTCAGTAGATTATATCAGTCAGTCTTTCCTTGTTGAACATTGCCACCATGCCATCACAAAAGGCCACCAGATTGGTCTGGCAGGACTTGCCTTTAATGACATTGTGCTGGCTGTCTCAGTTCGTCTCCTTGTCTTGTATGTGACTTAACATTGCTTCCATGAGGATCTGTGCCATGATCTTCCCAGGCACAGAGGTGACACTTACTGGTCTGTAGTTCCCTGAGTCTTTCCTTCTGCAGTTTTAAGGATAAGAATGATTGGATAGATTAAAGGTTAAATACTCTTACTGCCTTCAATGTGAAGATTTTCAGCAAAACACTTCTATTTTAGACCTACAAACTACTATCCACAGTTCTGTGTACAGACTTGATTGAACCCGGCTGTGTTACTCAATGCCTGCCTTATAGACAATGTCAAAGCAGTCAAATTTGTGTTTCATTTTTCAGCCAATTATGTCTTCACTATTAATTTGAAAACAATGACATTACAACCAGAAATCGATTTTCAAAGAGGCATTGCTTTTGCAGGAAATAAGCATCTCAGTCTAGTAGTCAGTGATTCCACTACCTGGAAGTCCCAAAGGTTTTGTTTGCCAGTTCGCTCAATTTCAAGAAATCTCCAACACTCCACACATTCTCCGTACACACCAAAAGCAGAAACAGCATTGAACACCACATGATCATTAATAACTTTCCATCTTAGAAACATTTGACCTGTTTTTGTGTATCTCGAAAAGTCTGACATAACTGAGCCTTTGCTCCTCTTCAATACTGTCAGATAGGACAGTAATATTTTACTAATTTGTCTGGAAAAGACATGGGAAGGTCAGGAGTTTTGTTGTTCTGTTGGGTTTTTTCAAGAAAATGAATTTATTTATTCATATTCAATGATATTCCGGTACCAGGAAAAATAAACATGTTTACCAAATACTATAGAGAGTGTGCTCCTTGACTTGAAATACCATAGTAAGACATGCAGCTGATAATACAAAAGTACCAGCGAAATTTTAACTGTTGTAACTTATGTGGATGTGTTGTACATTTCTAAAATGCTTTGCTAAGCAAACATTTAGACTATGCTACCTATGATGTGAATAAGTTCACATGTATCCACGTTTAACACTATCAAAACCCTTTTTCCTAAATACGTACAACTCTTTCCAATTAAGTGCTGCAATATGTGGAGAGCTATAAGCAAAAGAATGGAAAAGATAGACAGGAAAGAGTTAAGCACATGGAGAGACAGAATCACCTCTGCCCTCCCCTCACTCCCTGCCATCCTTTCTTCCAAGCTATTAGGATGCAAAGTAATTTAAAATGTTTTTTTGAAGAGCTCAGAGCTCCATTATGAACACTACTACCTTGTCTTTTAAATTATTAGGTTTTTTCAAAATTGACCAGTATTACTTATTTTAGAAAATGTTTTAAGACTGACTTCAAGAGAAAGGTAAAGAACACCAACTAGCAGTGTCACAGTGATACAACTCATCAAATTTTTCATATTTGCTCTCTTGTTTTCTTTGCCTCCTTCCTTTCTTACTTCTCTGTAATTACCACTTTAACATGGGACTCATCACTATCTAGTTTTCCTGGAAGTTTTTCCATCAGAATCCAATTTTTCTTCAGAAATTTCCTTCAGGAAAATTCTGAGTAGATGAGCATTGTGCAGAGGAACACATTAATCTTTTTTTTAAATACACAACCCTCCTGATCTCTGTCTTTTTCTTTTATTGTACTCCATCAAATGATATTTGGAGTTCATTTTACCTACTCTCCACTGCTTTTACCCAAGGCAATTCAAGAAACTGCCCTTGTTCCAGATCACCTGTTACTGAATCACTAGTAAAATTGGCTATGTTACTTCAAGGTTTGTCTGTCTAGAGAATCTCATCAGACTTCAGCTGCAGCTCCACATTGATTGGCAATTGTATTCTCTTTGCACGTTTATGTTATGCCAGTTATCAACCGCAACAGGTCAGAAACACAGATTATTTAAGGAAAGATTGTTCATCTTTTCATCAAATCAGAATACTGATCCTTACTGAGACAGTGATTGGCATTTTGTGCCAGTAATCACAGAAATGTGGCGGAGCATGAAACCCCATATTGCTCTTACTGTTATACTCATTGATCTGTTTGAATCACACGAACAGGATATAGATCATGACTTAGCTCCAGGAGCCCTTGACCTGCACAAGTTCTAATTCTTAACCACATTATTTGTTGGTCAAATGGTGTTCTAGTGGCCTGCAGACATAACTTATGTTGCACTCGCACAAGTCGTACTTCAATATACATCATGATGTTGCAGTCACTTGTGATAAGCATCTATTTAATCACTTCAGTTTCTTTCCTGAAACCCAGATTTGGTTCCTTATAAAATGACCCTTGAGTCTTTGCACTATTAATTCTGATCTTATATGATATCCTGAAGCTCTTGCCATTCCCCAAATAAAGAAAAAACTTATTGGAACAAGATAATTTTCCTCCTCTAACTTTTCAGTTTCCACCATGCGAAAACTAAGCACAATGATTTTACCTACATCTTTGGGACTTTTGAAAACTTTAGTTAAACCTCATTTTGTGAACTATTCCCATCAACAGTATTTATCAGGATTCTTTATATCTCTTATATACCAAACCACTTGATGCTAAGATTAGCAGCATTACCTAGTTTCTATTCCTAATATTGTTGCCTCTGCCTCAGAACATGGAGCCCCATCTAGTAGATATTTTTATCACTTAATGGCCTTATTTTCAACAGAGATTAACGCCTGCATCTTCCCCCAAAGCAGTCCATAATCCTTAAGTGCGTATAGTATTATTTGACTATGTACCCTCGTCATTTTCTCTTCATTGTATCAGAAATATTAACAGACACTTTAAATTACCTCAGCACTTTATTTTTGCTTACCACTATCATCTCACGGTTTTGCATACAGTTTTGTCTTCCTTAGATTTTAGGATTATCAGTGTTCTCTAGAACTAACTTAATTTCTCGTCTCTAATGTTTCAAGCTTTCTCTTCCTTATTTGCCATCAAGTATACTTTAAATAGATAAAAACAAGCATTTGCACTCACTTCTGAAATAATCAAAAGGTTTTTTGGTTTGTTTTTTACCTTGCTATTCCTTAGACAGAAAGAGCAGAAAACACAACCCCAACCACAAGTAAGATTTTTTTTTGGTATTTTTTTAAAGTAAGCACTAGAGAAAGTAGATGATCAAAATTTTAAAGGTGGATTGTTCAATAACACTGAAGAAAATATTCACAAATCAAAAGAAATAAAATCTCAACTAAATAGGCATACACTGCAGTACAGCTAAAATCCATAAACACTGCACACCTTCCAGCAAAAAGTCAAAGGACAAATTTGTAATGATGTGGAAGGCACACATAATCACAATCACGTCACT
This sequence comes from Amblyornis subalaris, assembly GCA_018881555.1. Classification (NCBI taxonomy): domain Eukaryota; kingdom Metazoa; phylum Chordata; class Aves; order Passeriformes; family Ptilonorhynchidae; genus Amblyornis; species Amblyornis subalaris. The sequence goes on along the minus strand of JACAXG010000178.1, from coordinate 1,141,210 downwards.
TAAACCAAACACCAACTCTGCCATCAAACCAGTTTGCTGCATAATAAATTCATCATCTGATCCCAGAATCCAGTGCTCAAAGTATGTGGAAGAGTAACCAAAAGATATCAGCACTCACAAACTCACCACAGTGAAAATACATATTCTGCCTTTTTCTTTACATGGACTTTAACACCTGAAGGAAATTAAACTTAAAATAAGCCACTCCTCTTCCCCAGCTTCTTCTGGTAAGGGAGGGACAAAAAACCAGAGACTATGGGTTAACAATTTACTAAAAGTACAAAGGAATGGAATAAGACACACACAATAACAGCAGCAATATTAATAGCACAAGTATACGAAAAGAGAAGGTGTTTTACCCAGAAAAAGATATTCACCATTGGGAACAAAATCAAGATGGCAGACGCTTCCTGTGGATCACATCTGCATGGTTTCCTCAGACAAGGTCAACATGACATTCGTTCCTACCTGTCATGCCACATGGGGAAACAAAGGCAATATGTCAGGGAAGCTCCTGTGGCTCACGTTTCCTGCCTCCCAGACTGAAAACAATTAAAAATATGGCATCAGTCCCCCTGCTGGAATGAGAGCAAGGCAAGATGGCTCATTCCTGGTCCAGCACCCCGGCTTTTCCCACCAAAACCATGACCCCAGTGAGTCACACATGGTGTGGAATAACAAGCTGGCCACGCCCACACAGTGCTAACCTCACCCCTTCTATGCCCACAGCATTCCTGAATGGGGACAGAAACATTTACCCACCATTCTCAAGTATCACTGCACATAGATACTGTTCCCAGGATTCTCTTCAAATAACATTCAAACACGCATTTGTCATTTGCATGTCACAGAACCAGATGAAAGGCTCTTCTTACCCAGTAGAGGCAGTGACAAAAGGAGTTGCTGTTTACAGACTGTGCACAAATCTGGTCACTTTGAGGTCCGTCCTCTAGTATTCCTCTGACACCTGCAGCTGCTGTACTGATAGCTCTGGAAGCTATGTTCTCTCCTAGGAATTAGGCGGGGTTTTTTTCCCTGCAGTTTAGAAACATATATGCAAAGCTACCAACTCACTAATTTTTCTTTTACTATGTTTCTGGCTGATTAGGTTTTTATTTTATGGATGCTTTCAACCTATATGCCTTCCAATTAAATGAATACCAAAATCAGCTTATTCTTCTTGACTGTGGCTTTTTGGGTATGCCCTCACAACCTCGATTTTTCATGCCCAGGTGATCTTGTTTATGTTTTAAGGAGGTTCTGTAAGGCCACTGTCCTTTACATCCATATTCACTCTAAGAGATACGAATTGTATTTTAAAACATGAAGCAAGCCGTCATTTCTTGTGAGTTTCTGGATTTATAGCTGTATGTTTTTAACTCTCAGTGTAAAATCAGAATAAAGATTTCACTTGTACATAGAAAAGAAAACTTAAAGTCCTTAATTTTATTTTCTTGAAGAAATTAGTGTGTGTCTTCATGAGGATTTTAATACAAAAGCATTTGAACAGAATTCCTCCTAAAGTAGTTTATTTTCTCCAGGCCTGTGGACAGTGTTCAAAAGGCATACCTTCAGAACAGCTCAAGCTCCATTTCTATGATTCCTCTAAAAATCATGTTGATCCACACATGTTGAAGATAGTGTAATCATGCAGTTTTCATCATTTAGAACAAAAGAGAAAGCTTTTTAAATCATAACCCATTCTTAGAAAAAGAAATGTAGAGAAAGAATAGCTGGAGTTGCAATGGAGTAGTGACATTGTCCAAACCATAAGCCTGACAGTGTTGACACAAAAAAAAGCCTTTAAAAAGTCTGCCAAAACTCTGTTGAGGATGATTGTTTGATGGTCAGCAGTGGTTACAAAACGGTGACATAAAGAATACATTCTGAAAGATGCTTTGCAAACACTTGAATATCATCCACCTTGGCTCTGATACTGCCTAGCAGATACTAATCTTTAGAAGGTAGCTTTAAATTTATGCTTCATTTTCATAGCCCAGTGGGACATATATGAGAGTAACAACCTGAGATACAGAAATATTGAACTTATTGACCCCTTCGCTAGCCATGCAACTTGAACCATAAGTCAGCAAAGATGCTGCAACAAAAATAAATATTTCAGACATACACCAGTCAAAGCTCCACCTACAGATGAAGTTTATGTGTTTTAAAGATGATCTTGGGTACTTCCAAGCGGTGTCAGTGATGTTACGTATTCCAATGAGTATATCCTTTCATTTAAGAAAATCACTTGTCTTTTCTTTATAGTCCTAGCAGTCAAATTTTAGAAATTCATTCAGGCACTCTTGCAGCAATATTCTTCCTTGAATAAAATTCATGTGATCTCATAAAAAGTACACGCAGATAAACTTATTATATAAACTTTATTATATAAACTTATGTTTCATGGCTTTTGAAGCAATACGAAAATTTTAGTTTTGTGCACACCATCAGATACATGTCCATTACAGTACACAACACATTTTTTTTGTTTTGACTGATAGACGTTCTTTTTGGACATAATCTTCTGCTTGGTGTGTTCTGACAGTTTTGCCTGATTGCATAATAGATACAGTAAAAGGAAAAATCTGACCTAGTAAATTTTATAAAACCTCACTCCAATTCAAATTTTTACCTGAAAGAAGTTAAAAGGCATTTTGCTTAACTCTGCTTTTTATCCAGTAAAAATAAGTTAAAAAATAAATTCATTTAAAAAAACCCACAGCATATGCTGAGTTGGAAGGGACCCACAAGGGTCATTGAATCCAGCTCCTGGCCCTGCACAGCACCATCACCAGGAGTCACCCATGTGCCTGAGAGCATTGTCCAAATGCTTCCTGAACTCTGTCAGGCTGGTGCTGTGACCACCTCCCTGGGGAGCCTGTTCCAGTGCCCAGCCACCCTCTGAGTGAAGAACCTTTTCCTAATATCCAGCCTAAACCTCCTCTGACACAGCTTCAGGCCATTCCCTTGGGCTCTGTCACTGGTCACCATGGAGAAGAGATCAGTGCCTGCTCCTCCTCTTCCCCTCACAAGGAAGTTGTAAACTGTGATGGGGTCTGTCCTCAGTCTGCTCTTCTCCCGGATGAACAGAACAAGTGACCTCAGCCACTCTTCATACGGCTTCCCCTCAAGGCCCTTCACCATCCTCATTGCTGTCCTTTGGACACTTTCTAATAGTTTAATGTCTTTCTTACATTGTGGCACCCAAAACTGCACAGTACTCAAGGTGAGGCCACCCCAGAGCAGAGCAGAGTGGGACAATCCCCTCCCTTGCCTGGCTGGCAATGCTGTGCCTGATGCCCCCCAGGACACGCTTGGCCCTCCTGGCTGCCAGGGCACTGCTGACTCATGTTCAACTTGACATCGACCACGACCCCCAGGGCCCTTTCCACGGCACTGCTTTCCAGCATCTCATTCCCCAGTCTGTCCCTACACCCAGGGTTGTCCCTTCCCAGGTGCAGAATCTGGCACTTTCCCTTATTGAACTTCATACAGTTGGTGATTGCCCAGACCTCTGATTTGTCAAGGTCTCTCTGCAGGGCCTCCCTGCCTTTGAGGGAGTCAACAGCTCCTCCCAGTTTTGTATTATCTGTGAACTTGCTTGGTGTCCCTTCCAGTCCCACATCCAGGTCATTTATGAAGATGTTGAAGAGCAGAGGGCCCAGAATGGAGCCCTGCAGAACCCCACTACTGACAGGTCCCCAGTCCGAGGTCATTCCATTCACTAAAACCCTTTAGTTCACACCAGATTTATTCCTGCACAACAGCTTCATGGCAAGTGCAGGAAACAGAAGGTACGCATAATAGAAAGTTTGAGGGTTAATCTGCTAAACCAGAAGTTTATCTCTTTTTTACAAATTTGAACCAGCAGAATTAGCTTATGCTTCAAGAGTGCTTTGCATTGCATTACATGTCCAAAGTGCTTTTATTTCTGCAGTGCCATTCAAATTGGAAAAAAAACCATCAAGGATTCTAGGTTTCCCTGGAAGTTCTGATGCTTGCCAAGGTTTCCACCATCCTTAGGCTTCCCCTTGTGGCTCCCAAAGATATTAAACTCTACCTATAGCATAGGAGATCTGCATATGTGCTATTTCTATTACTTTAACCACAAAGTAAACCTTCACTTAAGAAAAAAAGAAAAAAATATTTGCCAAATCAAATTATACCTCCTATCTTTGCAACCACATTGGGGAGATGGTTTAGGTGGGATTATGATGATGTTAGATTGGCAGTTGGACTAGATATTCTTGAAGATCTCTTTCAACCTCGATGATATTGTTATTCTGTATTAATGGTCACCTTGTATCATAAGATCTCTTATCAGCTTTTCTGAGAATATTGAAAGGCATATAACCAACTTCGCTTCATGATACTAAATAAAACAAGGGGAAAAATAATGAAGAGGAACCAATCTAACACTAAGATCATAAACAGCCTTGTCAATGTAGACTTAGATCCTAATCTAAGACTTTTTTGTGTGCTTTTAGGGATTTTGTATTTGGATCAATATATACCTTCTCCTTTGTCCCTACATCTGACAGGTCTGATATCATGATACCCTGCCAATTAAACTCTGCTCTCATTTGATCAGTCAAAGTAGTTGTGGGTTCATATGCTGTATTCACACAGGGCTGATGGTATTTACTCAGTTGGGATAATTTAGATCTCCATTTCCAACATATTGATACTATATGGTACTATAGAGTTCTATGCCAAAGAACAAACTCTTGTTGGGCTTTCTCCAATTATCTTTCAACATACCATTTCAATGCTTACCAATGAAAATCAGCTATTTACTTGTCCAGTCGTAGCTGTAAGATATTTCAGTAGTAGTGTTCTGGTTTGAAAGACAGGTGTCTGTCAAAGAAGGTGGGAACCTTCCTGGATAGAAAGGATGACCTACTCCCTCCGAATTATTATACCCTTGAAATTACGGGGCTTTCAGGAAAAGATGTGGGAGAAAAGAGTAACAGTTCTTTACTAGGATTATATATCTATATGTGTATAACAAGACAGACAAACGGCAACAATAAGAGAACAGACAAACCCAATCACAGTCCTTTGTCTGTTGTTGGGCGATTCTCCACTGGGGCAGAGAGGCTGCGGTGACTCCCCCGCGGCTGCAGGGGGCGTTATGGTGCGAGCATGGAGACCTCTCCATGTGGCAATGGTGGCTCTGGCAAGCGGGAGAGGGAGAGGGGAGATCACTCCCGGTGTGAACCCACGGGGCAGCAGCCCGGCTCAGCACCAACCTCGGCAGCGGGCAGCAAGCAGCACAGGCAGGCAGCTCCGACTGAGGAGTGATGGACCTTGGTATCACCCACCGAGCAGCCAGGAGAAAGCAGGAACAGCAGAGACCAGCAGACTCTGGCAGTGACTCACGTGCAGCAGAAATCCGGGCTGGCAACAGGGACTGCAGATTTGAGCATACCTGGAGGTGGCAGTCACAGTGTAGCCATGTCCTTGGGAGCAAACCGGCACTCACTGCACATCCGAGCCGAAAAAGAGTGAGCCCAGCCCCCTCCCCCTCCAGCCCAGTCTTGATGTGTTTCCCCTCTCGCGATGTCAGGTTGCAGCTCCTGGGAACAACCCCCTGGCCAAAACTCCCACCTCTGTTTCTCTAGCTGGGGGATTATTGTGGCATGTGGGTGTGTAGGCAACCTCCTTTGTCCCTTAAGCATCGCCCATTCTGGGTGATTACTGCGGCATGTGGGTGTGCGGTCAACTTTCTTTGTCTCTTAAGTATCACCTATTAGTTTCCCGGGCAACCCCTCCCCCCCAGAGGTCTCCCTGCCCGATGGGAGAAAAATTTATTTACAACCTCAGACCCCCAACAAGTAGCCACATGTACCAAAAATATCTTTGCCTCATGTGGCTCTAATGGAAGAGGAAGTTATTCTCATTCTGAAAAGGGAAATGAGGTAATGATTGAAGTAAGGTAACTGGTACAGAGTGAAGGTTTCCAGCTGGACATGTGCTTCCCAAGTTTTATTGTGTTCCCTAATGTACCACTTTCTGCTCTAGCCTCCAGATTCATGTCATACTTTTACTCCGCCTGCCCTCACTGTACTCCATACCTTACAGAGACCAACAACAAGAAGATATCCATTAGCCAGGAGTGTGCCCTTGTGGCCAAGAAGGCCAATGATGTCCTGGGTGCATTAGGAAGAACATTGCCAGCAGGTCAAGCGAGGTGATCCTGCTCCTCTACTGAGCCCTGGTGAGGCCACATCTGGAGTGCTGTGTCCAATTCTGGGTTCCTCAGTACATGAGACATGGAGGTCCTGGAGCAGACCCAGCAGAGGGCTATGAATGAAGGGACAGGAGCATCTCTCATAAGAGGAAAGGCTGAGAGGGCTGGGCCTGTTCAGCCTCAAGAAGAGATGACTGAGAGGGGACCTCATCAATGTGTATAAATATCTGAAGGGAAGGTGTCAAGAGGATGGATCCAGGCTCTGCTCAGTGGTGCTAAGCAATAGGACAAGAGGCAATGGGCAGGAACTGATGCACAGGAAGTTCCACCAGAACATGAAAAAGAACTTCTTTATTGTGCAGGTGACTCTGCACTGGAACGGGTTGTCCAGAGAGGTTGTGGAGTCTCCCTCACTGGAGATATTCAGAAACTGTCTGGATGCAATCCCGTGCCATATGCTGTAGGATGGCTCTGCTTGAGCACGGAGGCTAGACCAGATGGCCCTTCCAACCTTATGCATTCTGTGATTCTGTGACATCATGGGAAAATGAGATATGCTTGTCTTCTCTGTTCAAGTTGTTGAAAAATATAAGACTGTATTTGTCAATGCCTCTAGCCTATGCAAAGAGTTCCTTGATGAAATACTCCCGTAAGCTCAGCAGTATATAAGTCCCAAGGAAACTTCAGCTTGGATGAACAGAACATGATCAATATACACTGAAATTGCACAATATTTATGGCTTACATGCAGTCGTACATAAAAAGCTACTATAAAGTGGTTTGTTAATACAGATGCAAGTGATACACATTGCACTGAAATGAATAAAATCATATTTGAGTGAACTCTTATGAAGTGAAATGTCACTTCATACATTTGAATTAAAGTCCATTTACTTAAATGAATGAGGCTGTGCAACTTGCAATGTTATTAATAATGAACCTTTAACTAGTGATGTTACACTGTGGGAGAAGAACTTTTGAAATGAGCATACACAACACTCCTGTCTTTGATTGCTAAGTTAATGAAAGCTCGTTAGAACTGTTCCTTCTCATTTTAACAGCTTAAAACATCTTAAAAGTAGCACCACCTTTGCGCTCTGTGGAATGCATCAGTAATGCATGTGTTTGTAGAGACTATACAAGAAATATGCAATCTGATAATAAATTAGGGAAAAAATAAAATTAAACAACAAATTTGTTCTAAGTTCATCACTTTTTAGTGATTAAAGTTTTTCTTTTATTTGAAGTTTTTTGTTGGTTGGGGTTTTTTTCCTTTTTTATTTTCCTGTGTCAGGAGAGCTGTTATATTACCAGTCCAAATTTGTGCCTTTAAAAACTTGAAAAGATCGTACACAGCTTGGAATAGTTGAACTATGATGACTAAATCATTACTGTATTTGGCTTAAACTGTTCTAACTGACTTGTCAACATCTCAAGGAAACTCACAGACTTGAAATATTTTTATTGACCTGGAAAGGCTGGGGGTTTTTTTCTTAATCTAGAAAGAGTCAGCAGGGCTTAAACAAGATATTCACTGACCTGGAATGACTGCTTTTTCAGCCTTTCTTGCTCCAGAATGATTGTAAAAGACTTTTAGCAACTATGCTCTTAGTAAGAGATATTCTGTTTTGCTGAACAATGTGGCTGTTACCTATATTGCCTTCATTTCTAAAAGCACTTTAAGGGTCCATGCATTAATTACAAGAATAAATACTATATTGCATGCAAAATGTCTATTGGGTGAATTATTTGGCACAGGATCTTTATAGTGCCTTAACACGTGTTTGTTCAGTCTCTGTTGCTGACATACCATCTGAGATTGCTTCACTAGTGCTAGAACTTTTCAAGGAACTACATTTTCTTAGCCAGAAAAGACCAGAAAAACCAATATTTGTTAGGAATATATGAGGAAGACACCATTATCCAGAAAGATTTCTTGATTTAAAATGGTATTTCTGAATACAGGCGGCTCTAGGAAGAGATTGAGGGTTTGGGATCTGTTTTTACTGCCACAGGTGAATGACTTGACATGAACCTAAAAAAATTTATTAATATTTTACACTGATTGTGCAGACTTTTGTTTCCCATATTTCATGACACGTTTATAGAGCAAGAGCTACTTAAACTCTTTTTCCTGGATGAAAAGAGACTCGAGTTCATAGGTTGCTGCCTGACACATCATTTTCTAGGAGGAAATATACCAAGGCCATTGACTGAGCATCAGTCACTAATCAGGTTTTAAGCAATCAGCTTGCTTGTTTTTTCTTACACTCATATTGCTAGAGATGTTTTAAGTAGGTGTGAACACCAATTCACTAGAGAGCTGACAACACCTTGTCAGAAAAGAATCAAAGGAAAATGAAAATACTGCTGTTAAAAAACCTGGACTTGTGCCCTATATGTTTTGGATTTCTAGCAAATGTCCAGTATTTGTCTTTTAAGTTAGAAAAGCTGTCTTTGCAAGCTATCTTTTGCTTTGCCTTGCTATCTAAGGTGCTCCTTGTTTAAAATGAACAAAATCAAGAACAGACGTAATTCATTCTTACAGGGTAAGACGTTTAGATAATGGCACTACAATTTTCCTAATGTCATGAGAATAAATGCAGGGGGCTTTGAGGATTCAAAGACAAATTGTCAATATCATGGTCTAGAGAAAAAAAAAAAACCATGTTGGTCATCCTTGACCTGAATTCTATCAGTTATTCTAGATACTTTGTTCCCCCAAACTACAAAAGATCCTAGTCTACCACAACAAGAGCAGTATTGTTTCTACTAGAACTTGTTCAGAACAACATAAAATGAGTCAAAAATAGCTAATTATGAAGAATAGTAGATATTATGTAAGTCCTACATGCACCCTGTAGTTCCAGTTTTCAGTTGTGAGTGCTCATAGCACATCAGAAAGGACTGAAAATTATTTTCTATCAGTTCCTTTATTATTTAAAATAATATAAGGGGAATTACATTCAGGCAGGGAAGGTGGCTTCATGATATAACTTCAGGATCATGGCCTATGTGTTTGTCTTGATAGATAGCAAACAGTGTACCCAGCAAAAAGAAATGTATGAGCTACTAATAACAACAGTGCGGGTATATCAGGTTAACCAGACCATAAATATCTGATGTAGTTTCTGAGACAGCAATTTTGTCTTATTTGAGGTGAAAGGAGAGAGAAGAAACACAATTCACTCTCTAAATAAATAACTTAGTTTTTAATTATAAGAGTTTCTCTTCATACATTTTGTCTCAGAACTGACAGGTTTTCAGTCATTTCTACTCAGAGAAATGAACATACATCAGTTTCATTACCACCCCCAGCAAGCAGATACTACAGAGATTAAACGTTTTTTGTACCATATTTAGTGATGAAGGAAAGGTAAATGTCAGCAGGATTACTCCAAAGTGAAAAAGGCAGATTCCTGAATAATCAGATGATCATGCTTTCCAAAGAAAAGCAACCTGGCCTGGTGTTACGGTTCAGAAATTTTTCCTGCACTGTGGAAGACAAACTTGGTCTCCATATTCTGAGCAAGGGTCATAACCAAAGCAAGTGCAACATGAATGAAGTGTGTTTGCAATTCTCTATCTCCTCTTCGTTTTTTCCCAAAAAGCATTTTATTCATTTTTTCTTCTGCTAAAAAGGCCTCACATGGAAATGACACTTTGTTCTAGGTCAAATCTTTCAAACATAACATCCTATCCAGATATTAATCGTAGCATTTCATCAGGAACAAAACAAGACCAAAGACATTTTCCTCTCTGTATAGGTCAAAATATAAAAATAACAACAAAAAAAATCACAAATCCGATTTTTTTTCCTTTAAAAGATGAGATCATCAGTGATTTTTTAAGGTTTCTGAGTTCAGTACAACACACAAATGAGAATTTGCCAAATCAATAGACAAAGGTATGGTAACGAAATATTTTCTTTTAAATTGTCAATTTAAAAACTTCAATGACTGCTATAATCATTACAATTTTCAGTTAAATTAAAAATTGCATCCCTTATCAGAAATAAGGACAAGAGAGAGCAGAGACAGAAATTATCTATTAATCAGATGTACTTTATTTTATTCAAAGGACATGGTTTTGATTAATTTCTTCAGTCAAAGGAGAGACATTATTATAATAGTAGAAAAGAAAGCTAAAGTAGATATAATATAAAGTATATGGATAAAATAATTGACAATTTTTACATGGCAATTGCTTCTTAGCCAGCAGAATCATTGTTAAGCTATTTGTCAAGAAAAGCAGAACTCTTCAGAGAGAATGATGTTCCTAAATATTTTTATGGGAACTTAACTATTTACCAAGGAATACAATAAAGCACCTTATTATCAGACAAAGTTCATGGTCTTGCTACTTTGATATGGTCTAATATCATTGCAATTGTCTAGTTATACTGGCCCAAGTCCTTGAAATTTTAAAGTATGCTTACCTCCATTTACAAGAGCTATGGATTTCACCCAGATATTTTCTCTTTAAAGACATATGTTGGAAACCAAATCAGACCAGCTATAGCAAGGGTGTTATGAAACTAGTAAGTTTTAATGCAATTAGAGGGGAGACATCTAGAGTGGAAATAGGTTAAATAGTGGGTTAAAAGTTGAAGAAAGAGAACATTTTAAAAAAACCTTGCTTTTTACTTCAGCAAAAATTTATAGAAAATTTGTTTCCAATGTCCAATTGTATTGTTTCTAAAAGGGTAAAAAATAAGCATACTTTAGGAAGGTACATAGAAACAACTGGGAGGCAATAGATTCATTATGTTTGTGATGAGAAGTACAGACTTGAAAGCCAGTCAGAATGGTTTTTACTGCATGATAGGTAAAGTGATAGTACTCCTCCCTAAACTGGCAAAGGCTGCAAAATCCCACGATAATTTGACAAGGTGTAAAGTAAAGTAAAATGTATAGTTACTGGAGAAGATGATCCAGAAACCTTTGTCAAACTACAGAACTGGAGAATACTTCTGAGTTGGAAGAGACATTTTAAAGATCATCTAGTCCAAACCCCCTGTGATGGTCAGAGACCTCTTCAACTAGATCAGGTTGCTCAGAGACACATGCAACTGGACTTTGAATGTTCCCAGAGATGGGCCATCCAGAACTACTCTCGACAACATCTGTCAGGGTTTCACCACCCTCACTGTAAAAAATTTCTTCCTTATATCTAATCTAAATTGATCATCTTGTACTTTAAAACCATTTTGCTTGCTCATCACAACAGGCCACACTAAAAGGTTTGTCACCATCATAGTTACAGGTCTCCTTTCAGTACCGACACGTCCCAATAAGGTCTCTCCGGAGTCTTCTCTTATCCAGGCTGAACAATAAGAGAGGTGTTCCAGCTCTCTACTCATTTTGGTAATCCTCCTCTGGACTCACTCCGTGTCCTTTCTGTGCTGGGGACCCCAGAGCTGGATGCAGCACTCCAGGTGGGATCTCACCAGAGTGGAGCAGAGGGGCAGAATCCCCTCCCTCTCCCTGCTGGCCACACTGCTTTGGATGCAGCCCAGGAGACAATTGGCTTTCTGGACTGCAAGTGCACATGGCCAGGTCTTGTCTAGCCTCTCATCCACCAGCACCCTCAAGTCCTTCTCAGCAGCGCTTTTTCTGATCCATTCGTCTCTCAGCCTGATACTGGGGGTTGCCCCAACCCTCGTGCAGCACCTTGCATTTGGCCTTGTTGAACATCCTTAGGTTCCCATGGGTTCACTTCTTGAGCTTGTCTAAATCCCTCTGGATGGCATCTTGTCCTTCAGGCATGTCAACTGCACCACTCAGCTTGGTGTTGTCAGCAAACTTGCTGAAGGTGCACTAGATCCTACTTTCTGAATCCTTGATGAGGAGATTAAATAGCAGTGGTCACAATGCAGAGTCCTTAGGGAGATCACTTTACACTGATGTCCATCAGGACACTAAGTCATTGACCTCTACCCTGTGGATGCAATTGCCCATTTAGGGGACTGGAGCATCCCTCTTACAAGGAAAGGCTGAGAGAGCTGGGCCTGCTCAGCCTCGAGAAAAGATGACTGAGAGGGGACGTCATCAATGTCCCTGAGTATCTGAAGGGAGGGTGTCAAGAGGATGGATCCAGGCTCTGCTCAGTGGTGGCAAGCAATAGAACAAGAGGCAATGGGCACAAACTGATGCACAGGAAGTTCCACTTGAACACGAGGAAGAAATTCCTTACTGGGTGGTGATCGAGCACTGGAACAGATTGTCCAGAATTTGTGGAGTCTCCCTCACTGGAGATACTCAACAACCATCTGGACACAATCTTGGGCCATGTACTCCAGCATGACTTGGCTTTAGCAGGGAGGTTGGTCCAGATGTCCCCCTGTGGTCCCCTACAACCTCACCCATTATATGATCTGTGATTCTGTCCAAACAGTTCCTCATCCAACTATAGATGACTTAGAGGGAAAGAGACCGTTGGATGTTATTTAGTCCAACTTGACTTGCACCCTCATTGAAAGTAGGGCCAACTTAAAGGAATTTTCTTAGGACCTTGTTCAATTAAATTTGGTTATCTCCATGGATGGAGATTCATCAAACAGATCCTGATGACTAAAAAAAAATGTTTGCAAACTGATTTTCTTTTAATTAGCATTTTTTGCTTCTTGTTAACCTCAGTGGTAATAGATGTAAAGCTAGAAAATGATGCAAAACAATTCAGTGACTCACTTCTACGATAACCTAATTGATTTTGTATGGGATCACACTGAGTACTCACTTGCATTTTAATTTATTTATCTGTTGGAATCTACTTTCAGCAACTTTTAAAACAAAGCCAGGGAAACCTGAAGTTCAAGAAACAGACAAAGTAGCAAAAAAATGCCAAAGGTGATGTTATCAATAAGTTTCTCCTCTTTGAAGAGAATCTAATAGCTTTATAGATTTGAGATGGTGTCTGTTACAACTGACAAAATATGAAAAGAAAACAAGGAGGGGAGGGGACGGGAGGGGAGCGGAGGGGAAGGGAGGAGAGGAGAGGAGAGGAGAGGAGAGGACAGGACAGGACAGGACAGGACAGGACAGGACAGGACAGGACAGGACAGGAGACATCCACTTTAGTGGCATACAGACTTCATGGTCAAAGTTTACATTAAAATTTCACAAAACTTTGATGTCTTATCCCTGTAGTATCAGTTGTTCAGAGGATCCTCATAGTATTCTTTTCTGAGCAACACCAGTTACTTCATATCAAGGCACTCTTTACATTCTGTTAAAGTGATTGTACCAGTGAGTGTCCATAGTCTCATTCAGACAGATTTTTACCTAATTCTACCTCTGTTCTGGTTTTTTTGAACTGGTGCACAGCTCAGTTATGAACCACTCCTATGTAGCAAGGGCCTCTCCAACAAATAAACATTCTCTTGTTTATTTAAAAACTATCAATAGAAGTGTCTGAGGTATTGAATGACCCTTTTTCCATTAACCCATTCCACCACTAAAAATATACACCAGCGACACAGCACTGGCAAAAATACTATCAGTTAAAAAAGAAAATGCTACCATGTTATGCAATTGTTCCTCCTCCAAAATAATAGATTTCCTTCTTTCTCTTCCATCTGATCACATTATAAAAACATTTTTTCCAGTTAGACAGCTTTTTTCTTCTTCATTATGTTAGCGTTTTCCTTTCCCTCAATTCTGCAGTGAGCAGACTGTATGCACACACACATGCACATCCACCCCCTACCCCCGCCCTTTCTCAGTCTCTCTGCTTTTAGCAATAATTTGCACATAATGGAACAGCCAGAGGGGGGTTTGATCAATGACCTCTGTCTTGGAGATGCTTTTCCAAGGGAAACACATCTGCCAACATAAAGTATGGGAGCAATCATAGCTCAGTGAGCACCGTAATAAGCAACTGTTACACTGGAGCCATCAGTCATGTTCAGTTACAGACCTGAAAGGATATGGCACCTCAGGGAGCAATGTCCTTCCATAAATTTGGGCAGCAATGAAGAATGATTTGCAATCAAGTAATAAAAGGCCTAAAAAAGGTCCACCACGCATACTAACATCCAATACAGCTGACAAAGAAAATAAAAAACCTTGGCATTGTTTGCTCGTTATGTAAACTACACAGCTGTCCAAGCAATTAAGATATGATTTTGGGAATTCTCTCGTAAAAATTTGCTAACTGCGCTTCCACTTGTGAAAGTGACATTCTTCTTTATCAGTAAAGTGCATTTCATTAAGGTAATGCAATTTCATCTAGCTTAATAGTAGGAATTGCTTAACCTTATGGCAAGAGTACGTAAACAAAATAAAATTGATGACACTCCATGCATTGTGGGAATAGATTTGCATTAGTGACAGCATTGATCAAGTAATAGAGAAACTAACATGCACTTCCAATTGTTAGTACCCTAGGGATTCCTGTTCGCTATCTGCAAAGTCATATTTCTGGTCTTCTGGTTGCAAAATTGTTAGAAAAGATAAAATTCACAGTAGACTGCAATTTTTCAGTACTAACACTAATGAAATAAGCATGATAAAAAAGGCATAGGTCTGAGGGGATCCATCTTCACAGGCAGGCTAAAAATATAAATAAACAGAAGAGATGCGCAAAGGTCTTCTAGAAGTGATGACTAACTTTACATGTGCAGCAGCCCCGTGATTCAAGAGGCTTTTTCTTCCATTCCTTCAGACGAGAAAATTTGTAAGTGTTGCAAACACCACTTCATATCCTGATATTTTTATGAATCTCACTACAGGAAAACTTATTGTGCTTATATGCTTTATTATTTCTCCTTCTACCATTAATGGTATGGCTGTGTGTTGTTGCACAGTATTATGGGCAGGACAATCCTGTAGTACGTAAGATTTTTCACATGCTGAAGTAAAGAAAACTTATCGAGGGCATCTAAAGTCACATCTGTTCACAGGAGGACCTTCAGTCTTTTGTACTTTCTTTCTCCAGTGATGAGATTTTACAGACACGTATGACACAGTGTAGGTCTATCAGCAGAGCTTGTTTTGGGTAGTCTGACCCCTTTCTTATCAGAGATGTTTTTCTCAGGCCCCTCTTGATGCACAACATTAAGAGATCTCTGACTTCTTAGAGAGGCTTGGTGACTTCCTGAAAAGTCACCCTTAGGCCAGTACAAACATGTTGACACGTAGGTGTAGCCCATGCTAAAACAGCTAAATCTTGATTGTCACTATTTATATACTACACTGAAGACCAGCTTTCAGTTCCTCTTTGTTTAAAAGGAAAAACTTAATCAAATGTGTCAGAAATGCTCCCATTTTATTAGTGTATGTCCTTGTTTTCTCACAGTCCAATTAAATGTTGTGGTTTGAAACCAGCTGGGAATTAAACTCCAAATTAGCCTTCCTCTGCTGAGAGAGGAACATAGGCAGAGACTATGGGTTGAGATAAAAATTTACTGAAAACAAAAAGCAAGAAACGAACAGTAACAGCAACAACATTAATAATAAAAGTATACAAAAGGGAGACTGATTTACACAAAAGAGTGCTCACCACCCTGATCCAGTTGCACATGGCCACTGAGACAAAGATGAGTTGTCGGACATTACTACTGCCAGCACCACATGGCCTCCTGCAACAAAGGAGAAAACTGCAGACATTACTGCAGCCCTGCAGTGACACACTCCTCTTCCCTGAGCCAACGAAAAACAATGATGGACAAACCCCCCCAAGCCAGAATGTCCACATCACTCTGCTCCACCGTGGCTCCTCCTGGCACCTGCGGTGCATGCATGCTGCTGGGTTTGGCATTATTTGGCTGGGCTGGACTGGGCTGGGCTCAGCTCAGCTCGGCTGCGTTCTGCTTGGCTGTGTTCGCTGCTTGGACTTGCATTCTCCCGAGGGAAAGAGGAACAAAATGGCACTGTTTCCCCTGTGTGGTCGCCATTTCTTCCCCCTGAAGCCACGCCTCCAGGAATGAGGTGTATGGTATAGAATAGTGAGCTGGCCATGCCCACACAGCTCTGGGCTCCACACCACTCTCGGCAACCATGAGGAAACTAGGGCGGTGTGTGAGCAAGAAACCCATCATAAAGATGATGGATGGTAGGGAAATGGGGAATGCTTTAGCAAGCCACCTCCAACAAGGAGTGCTCGTTCTTCTAAGGCTTTTATTTTGGTTTGGTTTCCAGCTTATTTCTTATTTTGGAGCTTTTAATTTACAAGACAAAAGTTAACTCCATCTCTTTCTTCCCGATGAAGAACATAACTGGAATTATTACCTGTAAATCCCCTTCACTTAATTAACTTCCTGACTGAAAAAATGCCTCAGGCTGCAGAGATTCCTTCTAAAGCAACATACACACAGCAGACAAGTTTACAACACAGTCATGGTCTCAAGTCTCCCTAAGCAATAGCAGTGCAAGGTGTTATTTAAAACAAGGGTGGGTGACACATTCATATAGTATTGGGTTAGACTCGTTGTTCAAAGTGTCCTTTTCATGTTGAAGTCGTTCTTCAACAGGAAAAACATTCAAAGTTACAAAAGAAGAGTTATGCAACTAGAGGGAAAGGACATTTTACTAGCAATCAGCCAGGTCCTCGATTATACAGACCTAGAGTGGAAAATCCAACAAAGAGCAAATTCTTCTTACTTAAGATGCACCAGTATGTCATTCCAGATGACATGCCAGATACATTGCTGGATTAATGAGAGCAGAATAAAATGAACAGTATAAATCTCGAGCCTAAAAGGCCTAAATTGGTATAATTCCTAAACCTGTCAACAGGAAAATTTCTATGTACAGAACAAGTAGGTCTCTGTATGGATATGTCTAAACCAAGTAAGAAGAAGATTAAGAGGACGGAATATATAAGTCCCTAAAAGCATTTGTTCTTAAACAGTTTACTGCTTTACTGCTGTACGCAGTAGGACTCCAGGATACTGTAGTTAACAGTGTTAACTTTTGACAAGAGAACTAGTACCAGGCAATGCTAAACAATTCCTGCAAGGTTTTAGAAGTCTGAGATTCAGATGTATAAAATAAGCGGTTTTACAAATATTCAAAGTGGTTTGGTTTTTTACCTTTTTTTTGCGTGTCAGACTATGGCTAGTCTAAGAAAGATAGGCAAAGATCCTCTTATCTTTATTTGCTATTATCCGTCATGAAGTCCTCTTTACAGGGGAAAATTACACTTCAGAGTAAATCTAGACAAGAGATTACTGTGTCTTTTATAATTTAGTCACCCATTCTTAGATGAAGGAGATCAGCCTGACAGTGGGCATTACAGGTAGTGCTAAACAGCTGTCCAGAAACTGTTAATATCCAGGGGTAAGTCCTGAAGAAAATGCTTATTTCTAAATACGAAACCATTGTTTTAGACATAAAAACATTGTTTTAGAGTTTTTCCAGTTATATCTTCCAGGGCTTACAGAAAGCACTGATACACTAAAAAAATATAGGGGCAAAAGCCCCATGAATTTAAACAGAGATCTGTTCCCATGTACCAAGACAGAAAAAAATTGAAATTCTTCTGGAAACAATTACTAAATCAGAGGGCCACCATGTCTTCATTCCTCTAACACTTTGATTTGATTTCATAGGTCGCATTCTTCTACGGTTTGGGCACAAAAGTCTCTACTCTCCAAATGTGATTCTCCAGTTTCTTCAGGATTGTTCAGTACAGAGCAAAGCATTTTTTCTTAAAATATGGTCTATCAATACTGGCCTCAGTCTTGAATGGAAACCTACTAATGATTGAATTAAAGCAGTAGATCTGGGGAAAGGGGAGGTAGATTTGAATGCTTTACTTTCTTCTCATTTTTTATGGGATTTATTTGAATCAGATAATTGTGTCTGTCATATCATGCTTTTTAATCTGTACTTCTTCCATGCTCCAACACAGAGTTCTGATTCCTGCCAATATTTAGAAATTATTATTTCCCTCTCCTTGTTTCTGTCTCAAATACCTTTTAGTAAAAGTCACTAGTGTTGTCATTTTGTACGTGAGAATACATGGTCCCCTTTGCATCAGTGAGACTTTTTGCAGCCTTGAGGGCTCTACAGATTATAAAATACAATTTATGAAATGTTCTGAATCTTAGCACAGTGGCCAAAATCAAGGTACCTCTTCTCTTTTAGGTTTAACAAAATATAAATACCTTATGAGAGAATTTCATCCCTGAGTAGACGACCAACATACGACCCTCTTGGACCTTCAGGCACTCATGGTAAATTGCACCATTTGAAAATAAGGCTGTGATTTTTTAGAAGCTCATGCCAACAACCATGTGTTTTATGTCATAATTAAAATATTCAATTTAGTTGAAAGCCACCTATATAACATATAACTTTTCCTGATTACACTAACACTTATTTTATTGAAAAATCAGCCTCAACAGTGTCTCCAAAGTCAAGAAAAGCATATATTGGACTCCTTAATGTCCAATCCTTTGCAACAGAACTATGATGAACTATGAAGATGTTGCCTCACCTACTACAACATAACTATCATGAAACGGAAATCAATTAAGAAAGATATTCCTTTTATTTTTCTTTCTCTTCCCTCCAGCTCTCATCATACAAATCTAATGTATTCTGAATGTTTAAGGTAGAAAAACACACAAAAAACATACAGTTCACATGTATCTGTTTCACCACAGACAATTGTCTCAACTCTATTTTTCTCATGGATAAGGTTTAGGTGAGCTACCATGTAATGGAAGCTGCTCACGTTTTCTGAATGCTGAACATCTACTTTACATGAGACAGTGACTAAGAAAGATTTTGTTATTTTTAAATGTTTGATGCAATAGATCCTAGACCAACTGGAGACTTAGCCATTCTGGAGAACCTATGGTCCCTCTATTATCAAGTCCTAAAGTTGCAGTACCTTATCTTTGTCATTCATTTCATTTAACCATAAGATCAATAAGGACTATACTTTGTGATACTCTTAGGGACATGTTGTCTCTAATTCTGATACTTCTATTTAATTCAAAACTGGAAATAATTTCTGTTCAATCTACCTCTCCACTATCATAATCACACTCCTAGTCTACTTTAAAATATTTTATAGGATATAAAAAGTGTCTGTACTAGACATTTGTCAACTAGGAAAGCTATTATTCATTCCAAGTGACTTCATAACTTTATATTTGATGACAATCAATATTAATTCTTTTATAAGTATACTCTACCTATTTAATCACTATTGAGCTGCAATTAAAAGCTTTCTCTCCCTTTCCCCAAACAATACTTATTTACTACGTAATTTGGGCCAGGTTCATGCAAACTTGAAGATTTCAGTGGAAAAAAACCAATAAAAACAACAAACAATATTTTGACACTACATTTTGGCTTTGAAATAACAAGGTAGAGTGAAAAAAACCCACCACAATTAATACATCAGAGAGCTCTGCCAGGCTTTTATAGCAATACAGGATTTTTCAGCTATAAAGAAACATATTGAATCTTCAGAGCACAGCCCATTCTTCACTGCTTCAGTTGTCTTCTTTTGTTTACAAGTCCCTGCCATCCTTCTCTGTGAATTGAATGCTAAACTGTCTCTGGAGAGACGTTATATTGCTTACAGAATGCCTCAGCAGATGGTGCTTCCTGTTGCAACAGAAGGCAGCGATTACACCTGAACTCTTCAAGAACTCTAACTTACACAGAAAAACAAGATAAATGGAAGTCTTACAGCTCTATCCTTTTCCTCCTCTGTTCTCTCACCTTCAGAAAAAAAAGAAAAATATCTAGATTTGGAAACTGCAAACGTTTTACCAGAATAGCTTGTCCCATCCTCTGTTTCAGACATTTGATCACTCCATACCTTGCTATAGCACTGTTTATTATAGTTATAAAATAGAAGAAGCCTCCACCAGGAAGAGTCTGTAAACACAAAGTGAAGCACCATGAACACCATTTGGATTCAAAGTTCTATAGCAGTTTGCTACTAAATGTGAAATGGACCCTTTTACAGATGATTCTTTGTAGAACATTCATCCCATCTATTCCACTGATCTATTAGTTTCTGTAAAATGCAAAGCTATTTTTAGGACTGTATAGCTTAAAACTAGAAACCATAGCAGAATAATAGGAAGTTAGAGATGTATGTATTATCTTAATAATGAGCAGATAAATAATTACCATTGAAAAGCACCCATCTGAAATAAAGAATTCCCGTAAATTACTTTCCACTGTCTCTATATCCCAAATACTGTTCTGCATGGTTTCTACAGACAGCCTACATAACTCATTTGGACAAGGAGGGACAGAAAGGGGTCAATACTACTCTGCATGTAGCAGTCATGCAAATTAGTCTTCTATCTGGCAGAGAAAGGTGCTTGTCTATTGTATGACTGCATTGCCTACATCTACCATTGTTATTTTGAGCTTTGATTATTTTCAAGCTTTCAGCCCTCATGTAGGTTCAAATGAAAACGAATGCTCAATTTGTTTATAGAATTCCAGGTGGCCAGGGACTTCTTGGGACTTTTCAAATAGACACAGATGAGAATAGGTTCAGGTCCTTCTCTGAAAGGAGTGAAGTGCCTATTCACTGAAGCTGGAAAGACAGCAGTCATCTGGTTTTTGTAGCCAAATGACAATATTTCCACCATAAATGGTTCCCCATCGCAGATTGAACTGCCATTCCTCCCCCACCCCTGACTGAACTAGAGAGAAAATTAAGCTAGTATCTATACTGAACTAAATATAAAATTAAAATTGTATCTGGGTTTCGCAACTTTTGTCAGTGTCTCATCTTTTATATAGATGATTCATAAGATTCATTATAAACTTTAACAGAATTAAGTCATTGCTCTTTTCAGTGAAATTTCAAACGTCTCACTGTACAAAGCCATTTATAAAAGTTACTGGTTAAAAAAAATCCCTTCTGAATCTTACAAGTTTCAACACTTAGTGATTTCTTACAACCTTTTTTTATGGGCATATTTTCCCCAAGAAGTAAGTTGTGGCAGATCTGAATAGCATCAGGCAATGATCAAGTTAATTTCTTTAAATAGGAAAAAAACCCCTCACCATATCAGGCGATTATCAGTAAAAAAATTGACTTTTTGCCTTTCCTTGCGTTCTCAGAATATGTCTCTACAGTGTAGCAGACAAGAATGTGAAGGTAGCCAACAAATCATATTACTGCAATGGTTCACAGAGTTTACCAAGCTCTAACCAGACCTGTCCTGTCTGTCCTGCTTCCAGTGTGCCTTTATACTGCCCTCTGCGTCCTTGTTCCCTCACACTCCTCTTTGTAGGTGCCCTCTTTCCCCACTGGCACAGCCCAAGGGACAAGCGTGTTCTCAGGCCCTTGTGTTCATTGTTACATTTCTTACTAACTCAAGCGTTTGGATGGTGCATCCTTCCTTATGACTAATAAATAAAAAGAATTGATGTGTACTGACTGTTCATTTAATAATTAGGATAGCACTCAGTCATTACTTAGTAGGAGCCTATCAGGCATTCTAACAAGAGGCCTCAAAAGAAGGTTTGGGGGAATATGTAGAACTCAGTTCAAATAATATTTTGTTTTAAAGCCAATATCAAGTCTGGTTTTAGTTACCTCGATTAACAAGAAGGTGTGGGGGAATATGTAGAACTCAGTTCAAACAATATTTTGTTTTAAAACCAATATCAAGTCTGGTTTTGGTTACCTCGATTAACTTCTTTTAGATATCATTGTTGATATAGATCTGCCTAGCTATATGAGTACTTAAGCATGATGGGCAAGTATAGGAACCGGACAGTGATAGCACCTTTGTTAGAACACAAAAATCACAAACTCTCAATGATTAGGTCAAGAGTTGCCATGGGCTGTGAAGTACTTTTAAACACATGAGAAGAGACGGCAACATTTTCTCCCACATTAATGATACAGGGGTCAAAACCTGATGGTTATCTCAGATTCCTTCACTTCTTTTTCCTGTACATCTATAATAATGTTAAATCTTATCATCTCTCGTCTATGATGTTTTAAAAACCTCTTCACCAGTCATTCTCTCATTGTGATGGGAAAAAAAAAAAGGCACCTAACTTCAGTTTCTTCCGTTATCATTAAGATAATATATTGCACAATTATGTAAATGTCTTACCTCATGTGATTTACATCCTTCTATACTTCCTTCACTCCCCCTCATTCTTGATGTATGCTCATCTGCTCATATATAATTTCATCTTTCTCATATTTGCCTCATGTTTTCTACGGTTACTCATGTCATGGTGCCAGCTAAGTAATTCCATCTCTCGCAGTTTTCCTCTCTTATGTCTCTTCTTAGGAAAAAAGCTCTGTCCTTAAGCTATCTATTCAGGTAAACTTCTATGCTAAATCTTCTATTAAAAAAACGCCAAACCGAAAACAAAAAAATGAAAACAAAACCCAACATCACATGTAATGGGAGTAAAAGAACAAATAGATTAAAAAATTAAAAACTGTTTAGTCACAGTAACATATATTTACCCTTCTTCTTGGCTGATGTAAATAGATGGCTCGTTGACTGCTGAAAATATAATTGTTGCCTTTTTTAAATGGGGAAGGTAAGCCTCGAACTGAAGCACATTAAAAAAAGGTCCTGTGTCCTCAGCCACCAATCCCAATGCATGATTAGCACAGTTAAAGTTGAGGCAAAGTAGCCAGGACAGATTTAGCAAGCCAAAAATCTACACCATGGAAATAATGTATTTTCATCCTGACATAATCACATCTTGCTTGTCTTGAATATCAAAGAAATCCATTTCCTTCTTTCCTAGACTAGGAAAGACTTCTTTCTTAGACTAGTTCAGAAATCTCCTCTAGTATTTAAAGTTTTCTATTATTTAATTTCACACATTTTTCTTAGTACTAGGGAAAATAAAGATTCTTGTGGCTTTCCCTACCTTCTGAAATGAAATTTGAGCCCTGACCCCTGTCCCAAGAACAATACCTGTTCCACTGTCAGCATCAGCTTTTTTTCTGAATGGATTTTTTTTGCTTTTTATGACAGAGCTCTCTGTTTCTTACAAAATCAGCTTAAATCTTTCCATATTCATATGAACGCCTTGATAGTCTTAATATTCTTTAGAGTATCTAAAGGGCAACAATTCCCTGTGCTCTTTTGTGAGGTGCTTCACAAAACAGTGAGTTATCCTAGATATTGCCAAAACATTTCAAAACTTACCACATTACATTTTGCATGGCTTTTGGTTTGGAATGAGTGTTAGGAGGACAACAGTGAAAGGAAATCGGACTTAGCAGCTGCTGAAGCAGCAGATCTTAGTGGTGGTATATGGAAAGAGCAATGCATTCAACAATAAACCTCACTCACTAGATACACGCAAAGATGGATCCAACATCACTATCTCACTCTAAAGAGGTTTCAAAGCACTTTTTTAGAGGTAGGCCAAAAGATGTTTCATAAACTTTGCATTCCAACAGTACTAGAAATAACATTTTTCTCAATCTTCAAATATCAGCACATCAGTTGCTGTTCATCCTGTTCCTCATCTGAGGAGTAATTTTGTGACACCCATTAAAGTAGTCAATGATCTTCAAGACATCTACATCCTCATCCTCACATCTACCTTCTCATGTATGTTGACACTTCAGATACACTTCTCAGATAGGGTAGTGAAGGGAATAAAGGCAGAAGGCCTGTGTTTTCAAAGGAATTACACAAATATTACTGAGAAACTGGTTAAATGGAGTTTACATAAAATTGACAGAATATCAGTGGTAGAGTACAAAACTGAATCCAAAGCTTATTAATGTCATTAGATAAACGCCCTTAGTTCCAAATCTCTTTTCCAATGCAAAGTTGTTTTTCGCCCTTGACTTTATTGGAACATTGTGCACAATCATCAGGAAAGAGATGAGTCAATCTTTAATATCAGACATGTCAAGGGAGTTGTGTTTCTCTACATTGCAAATATTACCAGGTTTCCAGAGTTAAAGTTTAGTGTTGCATATATTTCAGAATAAACACTAACCAGAATGAAGATGATGACATAAAAAGACCTCCACAAGTCTGAGTCTCCCTTTTTACTCCATCCAAAAGACTTCTAAAGGGTTTTTGGTATCAGCCATTTTCAGGAAGGTCACTATCACAATCAGAATGAAATCACATATTTGGATTCTCTACAGGACATCACCAAATGAGATAATTAAGATACCTATCAAATTTCTAGCATGCTGACCAGGCTACAATACTGATGATTAAAAAAAAAAGTCTCATGCAAGAAAATGTCATACTGTTTCCAGTTCAAGTTGATTTAAGCCTCAAAATAGAATTTATCGTTGAAGTTCACAAGAAAAATTCTAATATGAAATACTAATGTTTTGCATTTTGTTTCCCTACAGCCAATGGTTAAGTTGCGAGAACAATATGCAATGCATACTAAGAAGAACAAAATGTGGTTTACAATAGAATACATATATTAATAGTAGAAAGTTTGCTGAAATATCAATGATTTTTAACTTGAATTTGGTTTTAAAGTCCTTCTTCTTGAGACACATACATGCAACAGTCACTCATGTTGGCAAAAAGTACATGTACTTACAACATCTTTAAGACAGTTGCTATCTTTTCAGCTGACTTTAATACTGCTTTGAAGAAACAAACTCATCTAACAGAATTCAAGTGTTGAAACAAAGCGGTAGAGGTCTTAGGGAAGTTCTTAGATTGACATATGACAGGTTCACTAAATTTGTGTTATTCTTTCTATATAATATGAAATTTAAGCATTGAGACATAGGAGATCCAGAGGAAGGATAAGATAAGATTTCAAAACATTTGAGTGATGTTCCATTTGTTTTTCCAATTGTGTTGTTAGACCACCAAATTTAAGTGAATGAATATGTGGTTACCACTTTTAAATATGGAGTAATTTCGAATTGGAATCCTGATCCGTATTTTGTAATATGAAGGTACATTTCTAAAAAAACTTAATGAATGCTGAAATTAAATCATATTACCTGATGTGTTTTGCACTTTAAAAGTGCATAAACTTTTTTTTTTTGGGATGGTTGATGAGGGTGATTCTGAACATGTCCACCAGTTAGCAACTGACCTGCAAATAAATTCTTTGGCTTGGCTAATTAACAATTACAGTTCAGTAGTCTCCTAAAATATTATATTTCCTAGCTACCAATCAACATATTTACATTTGACCAAAGATCTCAGGTAGTACCTCAACTAATCTCAAATAAAGCCACTTTCTTTCCAAAGAGTTGTGCTAGATGTTGTCCTTTTGATGAAACTCTTCAGGTTTCTTTTTAGATTGGCAGAAGTTGTATTTTCTTTACCTTTTGACGGCTGAAGGTACATAAAATAAAAATAATTTTAAAAAGACATTCTATCAAACATGTGAACAGTACTTGTACAGAGATACAAGTATGTTCAGAAATTCACGTTCTTCCCCTGGTTCCA
Source organism: Amblyornis subalaris (assembly GCA_018881555.1). NCBI lineage: Eukaryota > Metazoa > Chordata > Aves > Passeriformes > Ptilonorhynchidae > Amblyornis > Amblyornis subalaris. Next base: position 1,115,648 of record JACAXG010000178.1, on the reverse strand, counting down.
GGGGATCAAAAGTGCAGAAAGACACCACAGTAATTTTGTAACATTCCTGAATAAATGTCATTGGTCCTTCATGGAATTCTTACCAATAGATAAGGAGCTTTTTCCTTTTTTTTTTTTTTTCCTCAATGCAATGCTAGGCATCATAAAAACTCTTTGGGAAAGAAGAAAAGAAGCACTAATGCAACCACACAGGATCTTTTCAAAGCACTCTCCTCTCTACTAGCACCAAGACTGACACCTGGTGCCCAGGCCAAGGATAGGGCTCAGCTCCTCGTGAAAACACCCATCCAAATTAACCTTGATTTTCAATAAAGTGTATTGATTTAACAAGGATGAAAGACTCCCATCCCTTTTAGCCACCGATTTGCATACATATTCTAATTCTCATTCAAATCTATTAAAAGACTAGCAAGCTTATGGACCATGATTTCAGCCTTGTTCATCCCTTAACAGTTAGAGTTGCTGGATCATTAATATCAATAATGAGCTAGAACAGCAATTAGTGTCTAAATGAAATATGCCACAAATTGCTGATTTATTATTATATTTGTCAGTAAAAATATACTATGGCATAGCAGGGTAAGCAAAGAAACTATATCGTTACAGAGGCTTAAAACTACAAGTTTTTCCTAGAAGGTATCTGAGAAAAATATTCAGAAACACTGTCATTTTATTGCCAGAAAATTTGTGTGAAAGACACAGTATGTAGCACAAGAGGAAAATCCAGCAATTTTTTTACAACTGCAGAACTCTTAAGTGCTGTCTGTTAAACGGTTATTTGTTTGCTAGTTTGTCTGTCCTATTGCCTTCTTCCTCAGATGTTTCTCCTTTCACAAGTTTTAAACTCAGTATCTTCATTCTCAGACTAAATTCCAGACACTTTCTCTCACTAAACTGGCTCAGACAAAAACTGCCAGGATGCTTAACCACCCCATTCTTCTCCTTTCTTTTGTGCTTATTTTTCAAAATCTGTGGCAGAGCAAGGTCCTAAAGCCAGATTTGTCCTCATATACCATTTATGCATTTCTAATGAAGTCATTAAAATACCGATCTCAGAGCTATGCTGCTTGTAGTATATAAAAAGTATTTGTAATCCCATCTCATATAGATACTATTTCTATCATTCCATCTTCTCAAACATTTCACTGTAACAGAAAGTATCATGCTGGTCTGATTTTTTTTAAGACCATGCCATTAGTTACTTCAGCATGAGTTTTAACATGAATTTCTGAATTAACCTCTTGACCTAAATGTTTTAGGATACAGAAAATTCCCTTCAGTCTTATATAGTTATAGGCGTTTTATTATTTTTTATGTACTCACATATGTACAGCAGTATGAAGTATTCTAAACACCTAGTACAGTATAGTATAGTAATAGCAAAAAAAACAACCAACCAAAACCAAACCAAAACAAAACAAAAGCACCAAACCAAAACCCACCAAAATTTGATATTAATTCTGTTTTCCTTTATTCTAAGACTTTCAAAGTATTTCCACTGATCAGAATATGCCCTTACAGCAATGGGAAAGATCACTTCACTTGAATCATTTGCCAGCAAAGAAAGACTATGATTTGTGGATGATAATCAGTGAAATATAAAGTAACCAAATTGTGACAAACTCTCTCTGGTTACTAATTGTAAGTCAGCAGTTGTTTATATAAACGTTTGCATCAGATATTAAAACAGCATGATTCCTAGTGCTCAGCTGTTTGGAAGAAATTTACACTGCAGATTGCCTGCTACTCAAGTTAGATTCTTTCCACTATTTTTTACCAGTTTCTAAGTGTTCCCTGAGAAGATGCCTGCAGCAGCTTATGAACTCTAACAATCAAAGAAGACAACACAAATTTGCCTATTCTAATAAAAGTGACACTCAAATATGAACAGTGAAGAAAAACCCAATAAAAACTTCTGTGTGGATGAGCCCAATGTTTGGAGTTACAGTTTATTTGTGGTGTCGCTGTGACGAGTATCCCAAATGAATTTTTACACGACATAGTCGCAATTTCACAAGATGTTTGGGAGAATGGACTTGTCATATAGTAAAATCACTGTAGGAAGGACAAGGACATTCTCCTGTCGCTATCAGCCAGGATCACGGTTGTCTGGCATCCACTTCTTCTTGACACTATCTCTGGAAGAGCCTCATTTGCTTTGAATTCCTCCTTCATGGACCTCAGTCCCTGAACTAGAGAGACAGAGAGCTGTCTGCTATGGAATAGAAACATTAAATAAGACTGTGAGAAAGTCTTGGAAACAAAGCAAGAGGTAAGATTTGTTCAAATAATGCGACAGAATTACTCTACAAGCCTTTAAAAAGGTTTCAAACCTATTCAAACCTTGCATTTCAAAAGTCACACAGGTTTTGAGAACTGGCTCTGCAGATAAACATTGAGTCGTCAATCTGGCTTTCTTTTTTTAAGACAAAAGCTTCCATTTTAAAACAAATAGCAAAGAAAGCATTTGCCGGGCCTTTGATATAAGCTGGAAATTCTCAGTTTGTAGCAAGTTTAAGGTTTGTGTGAGAATATATCCTTGTGCTTCTTAACAGTTGGCTTACAGATTCTACCAAGAAAAGACAGTGACTTGGGGAACCCAGCTGAATGATTGGTCATGTTTAGCATCTTCAGTTCCAAATAACCAGTGTGACACACACCTCTCACTTCAAGATATCACAGATTTTCATAATGAAAAAAAATTGAGAACTATTCTGGGAAGATTTAAGTTTGACTGGATAAATTGTAAAAGCAAAGGATAGAAAGTATTTGTCATATATTCCTGCAGTCTAATAACGTGATGAATGTTTATGAAGACAGCTAAAAAAAAAATTTAGAAATTATTAAGCAGGAAACTCCTACTATTACCTAATTTCTCACTCTACCATAACCTCTTCTGACCATGTAGATATTTCTCCAAAACCAGATTTCACAGCTGAAAGAGTATTTTAAGCAGAGGAGCACTAGCAACCGTAAGAGATCCATGGAATGCAACATAGATACCACCTCATAAAAAGAATAAATTTTACACCATTATTGTCTTGAAACACAAACTTATATCCCTGAGGGTGGACTCATTGATCTGACATTATATACCAGGCATACATGCAAGAGTCTTATTGTAGTTATGCAGAAAAAACTCTCATGTTTGTCCTCTGTAAGTCAGGTCCCTCTGTGCATAAAGTGTGGAGCACAGTCTGCATGCCTGTAATAACTCCAACTTACTTTTCACTTATGGCTCCTCAAATTCTTCAACTGTCACTTCTTTATCTTCCGCTAGATAAGACATGATATGGGAAGAAATATTGGTCAGTCATTTTCAACATGAAAGGCAAAGGACAGACCTGGCATTTTGTTATTTATCTCTAGACATGTCCTCATCAAAAAGGTCAACTTTTCTATAAAAAATACTATAGTGTCACTTTGTTGGAATGGCATAGTTCATGCTCAAAGGCCTCCTTTTATCTTAGGCTCTTGCCTTCACCTTTTAAAGTTCAGCATCAACATCATACACCACCCATCATCATCATCAACATCACAGACACTAGTTCAGCACTGGAAACAGGAAAGTCAGTAAAGACTTGGAGGGTCAGTTCAAATAAGCACTCAAAAATTCAACTGTTTATCAAAATCATTTCCATGTTTAGAGAAGACTGGAAATGCTTTAATAGTAAACTGTATGGTAAGTTTAGGCCGTGACATGCAGAGGACCTTGAGTGCGTTCATTAAAACTTTTTTCCACTCTTTTAATTGGCAATTTCTAAACAGTAATGTCTGTCTTAAAAAGAAAAATGTTTATGTTAAGAAGCAAAATTGGGAACAGAAGGAGTAAGGGCAGAGAGAACCCAAAGCCTAAACTGATGTACCACTTAGAACACTGAAAACCAGGTTAGCAGGGATCAATCTGCAGGGTCATTCTCACACTGTTCCACTCATCTGTCCTGTTATGGGAGTACCTAAGAATAGACAAATATCAGCTCACTGCAACTCAGCCCTGACTCCCTTCCCTACCTATTATACCAGTCAGCCATTTCCCATTCTGTTATGGGTTGGACAAATGGAATTTTTCTTTTTTTCTTCTCCTTTTTCCTATCTAGCAGGGAGACCTGTGTGTAGGCGGGGAGGGGCTGGCCGGGAACTAATGGGTTATACTTGAGAACAAGGCAAGTTTCCTATCCACCCCGCATTCCATGCAAATCACCCAGAATGGGCAATACTTGAGCACAAAAGAGATTGCCTGTGCTGGGAATGTGGCAGGGGGCTTGTTTCCCCAGAGGCTGCAGCTTATCATCACAAGAGGGGAGGGGACCTTTTCCAAGACTTTGGGGAGAGGGGGCGGAGGCCGGGGCTCACTTTCTTCTCCGCTTGGCATTCGGCTCAGACGGTTGCGTCTGCAACGAAGTGCCAGTTCTGCTCTGGGAACACCACTGCACTGCAACAGCGTCTCTGCCCGCTCGCTCCAGAGCACGGATATACTGTGACGTCTCCGCAAGGGTCCCGCAGTGGCACAGGGTGCAGTGTTACACTGTGGCTGTCGCCACCCGGAGCTGCTCGCCTCTGCGGTCTCTGCTGCCAGCCTGGGTTTCTGCTCCACGTGGGTCCGCGCTGGGGTCTACTCATCTCTGCTGTTCCTGCCTTCTGCTGGCCCCTCGGTGGGTGATACCGAGGTCCATTGCTCCCCAGTCAACCCTGCCTGCCTGCGCTGCTCGCTGCCCGCTGCCGAGGTTGGTGCTGAGCCGGGCTGCTGCCCTGTGGGTTCACACCGGGAGCGATCGCCCCTCTCCCTCTCCCGCTCGCCAGAGCCGCCATTGCCACATGGAGAGGTCTCCGCTCTCACGCCACAGCGCCCCCTGCAGCCGCGGGGGAGTCACTGCAGCCTCTCTGCCCCAATGGAGAATCGCCCAACAACAGAGAAAGGACTGTTATGGGATTTGTCTGTTCTCTTATTGTTGCCTGTCTATTGTTTATCTGTCTTGTTATATATATAGATATATAGCCCTAGTAAAGAACTGTTATTCTTTTTACCACATCTTTGCCTGAGAGCCCCTTAATTTCAAAGGTATAGTAATTCAGAGGAGGGAAGTGGGTTACCCTCTATCCAAGGAAGGTTTCCCACCTTCCTTAACAGACACCTGTCCTTCAAACCAGGACACATTCCTTCTGTCTAAGTTGGAGGAGAAGAATAGTGTGGAATGAATTTGAAGGATGGATTGCGAAGAAACAGAACAGCATTCAAATTTGACTAGCTAGTTGGAGAAAGTTTATGTGCAGAGCATCAGCATGCTCTTAGGCAGCTTGCTATGAAGACAAGCATAAGAGCAAGCAAATTGTACACATAAATCTGCAGCTTATTAAAAAGGAAAACACACTCTGTCTTTGACAATATCTTTACATGTTGCCAACTATACAGTCAAAAAGTATGTTTTCCCACCTGAAAACACCAGCTGATTGAAGTGATTTGGTTTCAGCTTCTCTCCCAAAAATGTATCTTCATGGAAAATTTCAGCTCAAATGAGTAATATTTGTGACAACAGTTGTAATGGAAACTTCTGAGCAAACTTCCCAGAATTTCAGGGTGAAAAATTGTCAGAGATATTTGCTTAGTTTCTTTAATTATAACAAGACTGATTAATGCCCAAGCACAAAGACCTGGACAGTAAATCACCATATTGTACTAAAAGATGAAAATCAAAGGTTACTGAAGTGTCGAGAAGAGTTCATGAATAAGTTTGATGAAGGTGGGTTGAAGATACTAAAACAAAATGTGTAGGTTTTTATTCATGAATCCTAGAGGACTGACAATGCAAAAGTTTTTTGCTTTGGTTTTGCAGAGCAGCACTTACACAAAAGTCATAATGCGCAGTCTCATTGCATTAGCCAGCTAGTGAGCATTACTGCTTCTGAAAAGTCTGGCTGTACAAAATCATTCTGAATCAGAGGTAGTAAAGGAGTGGCCTTTTCCTCCCCCTTCTTCAAGGATCTGCCAGGCATGTCAGATCATTCATGTTAAATTATGCTGAATGGCATTAAGATGTGCACTACTGTCATCTAATGGCTGAGTTGCCGCTGTCAGATCCATGACACTGTGAGTCTCCTGTAGCAATCCAACACTGGTCCAGAACTGGGGAACAGGCCTTTATCTCATAATTTATGACCAGTTCAAACCTGACAAATAAACAACACACATGACAATCAGAGAAGAAAAATAGTCTTATCAACTCTCACAACTCCTGCTTACTGCAGACAAACCAGTTTATTAAAATCCAATGGCAAAACTCAGTTCCGGCACAAAGTGCAATGATCCCATTGATTTAGTCAGGAGCTTATTTGGCTATAAATGTTAAACCTTCACAGTAGGCAGAAACAGGGGAATTACCAGAAATTGAAAGAATATCCATACATGAAAATTGTTTGTCTGTATATCTATACCTTGAATTGTGCTGTGGCTTTAACAATTTAACTCAAATTAAATTCGATTTACCAACTGAGACTCAGTAGTAATTAAGCTTGTACCTTTTACATATTTATTGTCCTTACTGACCTCCCTATTTATTTAGTAAACAATCTTTCTTAAGTTTTCCTGTGGTTCAGTCCATGCTAGGAAAACACTAATCTCTCCCAGGTTTTAGCTTTCTCAGTTCCCCTGCACCATGGTTTGACCTGCAGGCAAATGAAGCCATTCAAATATTTGCTTATCTTGTCATCTGTTCTCATCAGACCTTGCAATTCCTGTCATGCCCCACATGTCAGTTTAAAGCATAACGTCATTAATACCTCCAGTGCACTAATGGATGCTTCACACATGAACGCATTAATGAAATGTGTTATTGTTTTTCCTCACAGGACATTAACAATCTCGCTCACGCTGAGCCCCTGAAGCCCTGCAGTGCTGCTGAAAACCACTAGCTATCAAATGAACCCTCAGTTACGCCTCAGTAACTTTAAGTTCAAGTTTATCACTGAAGTGTCACTAATGTGAGGAGAAGATACAAGCCTCTAAGGTCTTTTGGGCCCAGCTTCAATTACCTTAAAGAGTAACAGGAGGCAATAGCTGGAAGGGAAAAATGCACCATCATATAAATGAAACGCTGTCAAGACAAAATAGGAAAGATCTGGGTGTCAATGTGGTAATTTGTTTCTTGTTTCTACCCTTTGTCTGTGGACTGGTGGCTTGGATAATGAAGACAGGATTGCTTTTCTAGGGGATATAAACACAAACAGTCTAGTTTCCTGATAAAGATCTTAACTATTTCTTACATAAACCATATTTAAAATTACTTTTCCATAACTTTAAGAAGTATTTGCAGAGGAGTTGTGAAATGGCCACAGCAAGTTATGCAGCTTTTACATACAGGTTAGCTAAAGAAGGCTGCTAGTGTTCTGTTAGGCCGTGGTTGCAAGAATAATTTGGCAGCAGAAATACAGTGGTAGGTTTTTCACATCACGAATAGTGTCACTACCTTTTCTATAGGTCAAAGGACTATAAAAATCAAGGTTTTCCCTGCATTCACATGCACTATAAGGATCGGAACCTGATCTTGCATTAGAAGTTTTTATTTCACAAAGCCAATGGATGAAGATGTCCACTTTATGGTTAGCCTTAAAAATCAGAATTCAGAGTAGCTGGTGACTTCAAATTTCCCTCTGTGTAGTATATATTATTTTGTAAAGTTCTGAACAAGATTAAATACAGAAAAGTACTAGTATTTTATCTGGTATTTCAGGTATGAAATCAGGAAGTTCTCTTATACTAGTGTCAACCTTTGGCTCTCACTTTATTCTCGAGGAGTGGTGCTCCTCTATGGAGGCTATGGGCAAGGAAGGCCCTGCTGGGAACAGGCAACAGAGATCCCCAGCTCTAGAGGAAATGAACAAATTAATCCTGCAAAGGCCATTCCTGGCTTGTTCTACTCTAGCACACTCTAGCACTTCCTTCCTGTGAACTACCCTGAAAACTACATTTTTCCTAACTGGTCCAAGACATGACATGAATCTCAGAGCTCTCCAGTATAAGAAGTTTCTGATGAGTAGCCTGCAAGGTCAGGAAGGTCAGTCACCCCTATTTCAGTTTATTGCCTATTAACCTCTTAAGGCAACCCCTGAATGCCTTCACATAGTTATAGCATAAATCCCATATACATTCTGCATATTGTACCAAATAAGTGCCACATAAATAAAACATAAATGGGGAGTCTTGTAATCAAAATTAACAAAATAGCCCAGAAATCAGGAACTTTTACTGCCACAAGTGTACGGCTGTCTTCTATAGAATCAAGTGGATTGCCATGAAATGTTTCGCTCTTCACAGGCTACCAACAAATAGCTCTTGCTCTTTCTTGTTTATAAAATTCAGACAAATGGAAATCTTATTTCAGAATTTCTAATATTTATAATCCAGAAACATTTCTGATACTCATCCCCTTATTCATACAGTCAGTCTTCTTGCATAAAACATTTTCTTTTCTCCAGCATGTATTTCCATAAAGAGAGAGTGGTAAAATCAGTGTCAGCATATGAGAGTTTCTTCTTGCATGTGGATTTATTAGTGTTATCATGTCCTCCTTCTTAGGATCTCACAAATTGGTGATGGATCACAGTGTCTCTGGCTCAGATATCACAGACTGTCTGCAGCATCCTAATTTTTGATTTTTATTGCCGTTAGCTAATCAATACGTCCTATAAATCTGTGACCACCTAATGCTATTACATGTCATACTGGACTTCATTTCTGAACATTTCAAACCAAGAATTTTTCATTACCTACCCATTTCTTCCTCTTAATTTGCTAATGGGAAGACTTATGCTGGAGTGAAGAAATTTTATCCCATTTGCTGCTGAACAAGCTAAAATAAGTCATGGCCCACAGCCAGCAAGGATTTCCTAATGACTTGCTTCTCTTTTTTTTTAACATGTACTCATATACACCAAAGAGAAGAGTGTTCTAGCACCAGAAATGCTGATTGTTAACTAAGGGAAAGGATGAATTGCAAGCTATTTGGAGATGCTCTACAGCATGAAGTACATGTTCACATGCTTCCCTCATAGTTAAGAGTACACTCAAGCAACTCAACTATTTCTTTGGTAACACGCACAGTAGTAAATTAAAGCACCAGCGAATCTTTCTAGGCATAGAAATCCAGTCATTTTTAATGCTAAGTTTTTTTAATGGCCCCTATTGCTGTCCTAAAAAACTTCCAGAGGCAGCTCAGGAGTTGGCAAGGACCCTTGCCCAGGCTAATTGCCAGTTTAGAAGCAAACTTTGAGTTTCAGATGTCAGCAGTTTAAAAAAACTTGGATATAGGCTGCTTTGTGTCAGTGTTAACTAACTTCATTTAGCCTACTTGAGTAGATTACAGCCTTTAATATCACTCCAGATATATATGTTTATATATACGTAATGAGATATACACACACACACACACACACACACATACAGGTTTCCGTATTAATTTGCTACTGATTTCCTATTTAATCACAACACATTTTTGTACAGGAGAATAAATACATGGAATATTAAGGTGTGTTCACATACTGGTGTGCTACTTGGCATATCAAATGGAGGGGAAAGTACCTACCTATGTCTGCATTAAGAGTCAATTCAATGCATTTACATTGAAGGTGGTAAAGCACTGGCACAGGTTGCCCAGAGAGGTGATGGATACCTCAACCCTGAGAATATTCAGGGTCCAGTTGGATGGGGCTCTGAGGAGCCTGGTCAAGTGGTAAGTGTCTCTTCCCACGGCCAGGGGCTTGAAGTAGATGATCTTCAATGGTTGCTTTCAACCCAAAATATTCTATGATTCTATGATTCCGTTTAGAATGGATCTGTTATGTTTAAAGAACAGGTACTGAGGTGTCTTCATGTATATATCTAGACACAATGCAACAGAAGGGTGTGCTACTTTAGTTTAGTGTACTTTAGTTTAGTGTGCAACCCAGGGCGGAGAATTGGCAACACTTCTGTAGTCTAAATCTATGCCATTCTCTAATGCATATGGAAATGGACCTCCTCAAATGTTGAGCACTATCAAAATATTTTTTGCTGCCTGTTTCACTACCATGGTTTCTTTCCAGCTTTTCTTGCCCAGGGAAAAAGTCCTAAGAGCAGCAACAAGGCGTGCATGAATAATAAAGAGCTTGCAAATGCAGATCCCTCAGTTTATGAAGGTGTATTTCATAAGAAATTTTTAAAATATGTATATCCAAGTGTCCCAAGAATTTCCAAATTAACTTCAATTTTGGTTAAAAAGTGACTTTATCATAGTTGCTGATGTATTCATTCATTTGTCTTTTCACCTTGAAGCAAAATCTAGTGCAAGGTATAAAATTTGAACAACACTATTATGCATATGAGAAACTAAACCTAAAATTTCTTTTGTTAAGGCCTATCTTTTGTCTTTGCTTAGTATTTTCTTTCCACAGTCTGGGAGCAGATCTGCTTTTAGTCCTTCCTTCCCCATCAAAGCAGGGCAAAAGTATCTCCCTGGGCTGAGGAGAAGCTCTGCCCAGCTGGTACTGCCTGCCTGAAGCTATTAGTTCTCCGTATCTTTAGCCAGAGTAGCATCTAGCCAACGGTTTCATTGGAACAATGCTCAGATATGCTACATTAATTTGGGAAACTCCTTTTTGTCAGTTAGCATTAGTAGCATTAGAGATTATTACACAATAAATGAATACATACATATATATATATATATACATGCAGAAAGGTAGCCGACTTTCTAAGGTGCCCAAAGGCCATATTTCTAAAGGTCTTCAGGTGTCTAGAGAATCAATGATAGCTGGGCCTGTAGATTCTTTTAGAACACTTCCCGTGGTACCTTCAGATAAAGTTTTTAAATGTTTGCAGAAGCCTAATTTCTTCAAAGCTATAGGTAATGTGAAAAGACGGGGGGAGGGAAATTTGGCACATAGGGAGAAAAATACTTTTGCCACAGAGTACAGCAGTGCCAACTCTTACTGGTCATGCCTGCATTGCTTCTAGTGAGCAGTCCTCAAAGCAGCTGGGATCACAGCATGTCTCCTGTCCATGTGGCAGCCTGCTCTGAAGTGTCTCCCTGTACACTACATCACCAAACAGGCACACACAGCTTCATGGACTTTACAGAATGCCTTCTGGCTATACTTCAAGCCATGCTTTCAGACTTATTTTCTGTATGGGCATGTCATGGTTTAACCCAAGCTTGCAATTAAATACCCTTCAGCCTCTGACTCACACACACTCTGGTGGGATAAGGAGGGGAATCATGAAAAGGTAAAACCCATGGGTTGTGATAACAACAGTAAAATAATTGAAAGAAAGTAAAATAATAATAATTAAATGTCAAAGAGAGAGAGGACTAAAACGCAAGAGAAACGAGAGATGCCCAATACAACTGGTCAGCACCCGCTGTCCGATGCCCAGCCTGTCCCCCAGCAGCGATCGGTGCCTCCTGGCCAGTTCTCCCCAGTTTATATACTGGGCATGACGTTCTATGGTATGGAATGTCCCTTTGGCCAGTTAGGGACAGCTGTCCTGGTAGTGCTCCCCCCTGGCTTCTTGTGCACCTGCTGGCTGGCAGAGCATGGGCAGCTGAGAAGTCCTTGACTTAGGATAGGCACTACTGAGCAGCAATTAAAATACCAGTATGTTGCCAGCAGCAGAGAGAAAGCCTGCATATGTGTGACTACATACCTCAGAATTTGGCTGGTATCAGACTTGTATAGTAAGATCCAATGAGTTGCAAGACTTCATTTTCACTGAATAATTTTGCGGAGAAACATAGGGATGGAAATAGAAAGTACTAGCTAGCAGTGACAGGAAGGAAGAGAGCAGATGGAGATCTCAGAGTAACCATGCGCAGTAAATAGGGTTACTTTTGCTGTGAACCTCTAAGCAAGACCCATGCTGTTATAGTATCCCACACTCTTGCTTCTATCTCATCCCGGATCCAGGTTATATTGCCAAAAATGCGGCAGAATGACAAGACTTCTGGGATATAGCACAGAAACCCAACGTGAAGCAAGTCACAGATGATATGATCTACGTTATTATTTCATCCCAATGAGTAAAGCCATTGAGATTTTTTAACCATTGCAAGGTAATGATTTTTCTTTTGAAACTGGACTATCCATGTAATTTCAGAGTTTTTAATACGTTTTCATTATCCCTCGAATTTCTACACTCAAAACACATAGGTATATTAAAGTAATTTATTGCTGAGGACATGGAGTACAACTATTCTTTACAGTGTTAGTACACTATGGCTTAAATCTCTTATATGTCTACAAGCAGCATTTGTGGATGACATCAAGTACTACATAGGTAAGGATAATGCACGTGAAAGCACAGCCTAACTATTTTCAAGAACAATGAGATTTAAACATGTGAGAGACTGAGGTGTTGTTGTTTATGGGTTAAACATTCTTTATGAAGAACTTTTGCCTATTATAGCAAAACTATATAACAAAGCTGCACCAAAAGGAAAAACTACACCGGAGACCACTGTCACCCTGGATGGGCCCTCTGGGCTACAGCCCTGGACTGTAAGTTGATTTGAAGTAAGATAAAAATGACACCCTTGAAGGTCTGGGCTGGGGGAAAAGAAAGCCTTCACAGGACCATCAAGTCCAGCAGCTTTGGGGTGGAGGTCTCAGCCCCAGGCTTATCTGCTGCCAGGTTTGCACAGAGTCCCCCAACCCAGGGGGGATGAGGAAAGGTTTCGGGTGTGTGTAGCGACAAAAGCCTCCGGTCAGAGGAACGCCCACTCTCTGCTGTGCAGCTGCAGGAGGCCCTCCACTCCGGGCAAAGCTACATCCACAGGACATGCAGGTGAAGGGGCAGCAGAGGGGGTGTYACGGCCCATCAAAGGCACCCCCAAAGGGGTCCCCAGACCCTGCACCAGAGCACTGCACGTGGTGCAAAATGATGCAACAGACCCATGCTCTTGCAAGGGACGGTGTTAAGCTGGCCCCCTCAGGGGTGGTACCTGGGCATTCCCACCAGGCCCAAACTGTATGTTAATCCAATGGATTCTGTACTTTGCAGAGGGGACTGACACCACCAAGAGGACCAGATGTAGGGGATCAACAAGACATCGTTGGGACCTGTGGGCATTGAGACGGATGCAAAGAATGAAGCTTGCAGAGGCTAAGAATTAAAAGGTCTTTAACAGTGGCAGAGCTAAAAGCTAGAAGCCTAAAAGGTAAAAAGCAAGAGAGAAGCTGTCTCTATTTTACAATGGCTGGTCTTATACCCCTATTGCTCTTCTCCGCTAAGTTCTATTGGTTACAACAAATATCTGTTCTAATTTCATTGGACATAACAATATTTCATACATTACAGCAAAACTTAACTAACAGTCCTTTGGTGTAGTTCTCTCTTCCCATCTTTACTGTTCTTGCTATTCTATCTTCTTCCAGCTTGGATACTTTGAAACTCTCATGGGTACAGGACAATTTGGTAGAGGTTGAAGTCATCCAAGCTTGTTTCCATGAGACCCCCAGACCAGCTGGCAGCCTCCACAGGGACCCACAGAGGGGTGATATGTTTCCACCTAACCTCTGTCACTCTTCCTGTCCCCTTTCCACCCCCTCCCATACACCTTTTTTTCTATTTCTTTCTTTCTTTCTCTTTTTTTCTCTCTCTCTCTCACTTCCTGTTAAATAAAATACATCAATTTTTTTTGGTACCAACATTTAGCCTCGTTTGGCTTTAATCTGTCTTAGGGTATATTTGAACCTTCAGGGGTCTCTCCATTTTATTGACAGAGAATTCTCTCCTGTGATTAGAGCAGATGGTAACAACACAATACTTCTAACTAAGGAAGTTAGTTGAATCTTTTTAGGAATAAGTATCAATTGGTGGATAATATCTAAAGAACTTGTTTCCTGAATATTGTAAGTTCCTTATCTAATCTTATATTATTTTTAGAAAAAGAAAACAGAATTAATAACTTATTTACCAAAGTACATTAAAAACTTTCATAGACATTATCACACTGACAAATTATACATAAATTCTACACTGATTCTCTAATATAATTAGAAAATTTAAGTACTTGCAATACTGAAACTGACTTCTGAAAACAACTATCAGGAGTGGTTTAATCTGTCCAAGAATACATCAATGACATCTCTTTGTGAATAAAAGTATTTTGTTTGATTCAGTTGTGTTTGCCCTTCACTTTCTGCACCAGTTTGTAGTGAATTAGATTCTGATCCTAAAATAAGGGGTTGATAAAACAAAGCAACTTTCTTTCTTGTGTTAATAATTACACTAGAATCATCTGCCACAGAAGCCCCACAGTCATGGAGTCAGGATCAAGATTTATACTACATCACCTGGAAAAGCAAGCAGTACATTTAGCCAGCGAACCAGAACCAAGAATTCCATACACTGTGTTTCTAAATAGTGTAATTGCATAGCTTCAGATTTTGAAAAGCACTATCCAAAAATTACCACTGAACATCATTCATCATTCATCATGAATGAATAAAACATTCTCTAGTTCAGACCAGCAGTTCTTCAATTGGAGAAATTCTTGCATTTAGATATTGCATAGATTCTGGAGCAGCTGCAATTCACATTTTTTGGACTATGACAATTTGCTGCTGCATAGAGGTCTGGGAACACAGCCATTATTCAGGTAGGTGCAAGCTGAGTCAATATAAATCACCATCTTTGCTCATGATAGTGGAAAAGAATGAACAAATAGCATCATCTGAACCTTAACAAAATTCATCCTATATTTGCCCCTCCACAGATTGTGCATCATTGTGGTTGAATCAGAGACCAACTGACATTATTATTGCCTTCATCATAGTCATATTTAATCATATCACCAAACCTAAAATTCATTTAGAAATACTGAAACACTGAATGTTTATGACCTAAGAAATCAGCATTACCATTTTCAAGAACAATAGAAACCAAAAAAATCTGTAACATCCACATGTCTACCCTTAACTGAAAATGAATTTGTTTGACTAGTCTTAATGTCTTAGAGGTATTCATAAAAAAACCAACAACACAAGAGAAATATTTAAGATTATATTCCTTGGTTCCTAGTGTGCACTTACCCTGTCAGAGGTAATTTGTTATAGAATAAGTATGCATTAGTTAAGGGAAGACTAAATTGCGAGAACCTGGTAGCACATGGAAAGACTTAATTTAGACTTCTTTACATCCACTGACTTTACATGTATAAAAGTGAATTCTTAATGAAGCTGCCTAGGCTTCTGGAAAAAATCTCAATTTTGTTAGCCTGTCTACTCCTAACTCTACTTCAGTTTAAGTATATTGCAGCATTGCTTTTCCTTTGGCCTCTGAGGCAAAACAGGCCGATCGTTACACCTTTGTGAAAATTAAACCTTTCAGCCATGCACAATGGACATCAATTCTGATGAATCCCACACCTGCCCTGAACTTGGAAAAAATCCCTTTCCAAAATATCTTTTTGTCTGTGTCTTGGATCTAAATTAAACAGTTTGTTGCACTCTGTGGGCCTTGCATACAAGTCACAGAAAAAGAGTATTTATAGGAAGCAGAACCATGTCAAACAAAGAAATCAGGAAAAAAAAACCAAGAAGAAAAAGGTTTCCAAAACAACATCTGATTTTCCCGGATGTATTATTTGGTCTGACGTATTTCTTTTAACTACAGTCTCCTGCCAATAAACAGGACACCCTGTATAATTTAGTTCATCGTCTAATATCATGCAAGACTTTGGAATCTAAGTATGGGGAATTCACCAGGTCCCTCTTGGTGATATCATCTGGATAGTAACAGCTGACATGATATGTGAGTGCGAAGAGCGTATACAAACGGCCCAAGCAAAATTGTCACAAAGCATTTGCCAAAAGCCTGATAACAGTGTGAGGCATTTGTCAAAGACAAAGTTTGCCTGAGACTACCGTCAGCCAAGATTAAACACTATAACCAAGGGAATATCAGAAGACTTTTAGGAAAGAGGAATGAGCTTGAAGGGAAGAGTGAGGTTTTAACAGCGATTGAGGGAAAGACTTTGGTAACAGAGCCGCCATTCAGAGTGGGTTTGACACAGCTAGAAGTCATCTCACCACCATTGTCACCTTTGCCTAGACCTGAAGAAGCAGCTTCACTGCCAGAGGTGTAGCCTGCAACACAGTGCGTGGATAGGAGTGGTGAAACAGAGGTACCTGCCTGTTTGAGAATGTGGGTGAGCTTCTGATCCATAGATCCTGTGACAATGGCATTAGGACTTTGGAAAATTACTATTTCTGAGAATTAAAGAAACATGTTTAGAAATTTGTAGAACTTTTATAAGTATCTAGAGTTTGGGTTCTGTTATATTGCCGGTATTGACCTTGAATATGTCAGATTACTTGATAATTACATGTTAATAAAGCCATAAACAATTATCATCTGATTTATACAACAAGAATTGAGTGGTGACAATGACAGTAGTTATTGCCTTCAGATGGTAGCTGTAACCACTCCCTTCTGGAAAGTCAAAAAGGTTAAAGACAATAGAGAGCTTCTTGGATTCCTTTCGAAACTAGGAGGCTTTTCTTCCACACACCTCTTTTGCTCTAGCCCAGTTAACTCTGAAAAGGAAGTGGTCCCATAGCTAAGCATATGCTTCTCCCTTGACAAAGAGCATATTTCATACCTCTCTCCTCCACAAATTGTTCTAAAAATTGATATTTTCAGAAGCTCTATCTCACTACCTAACTCTTTTGCTGGACCCGTTTTTTCCCTTCATTTAAGTCAATCTCCTAGAAAGAACCTCAATGAAACCTCCCATATAGACAACACAACCCATGGGCTTGATAGAACTACAAACAGGTGGGATTATGACGCTGAAGAATCTATAGTTACTCTTCCAAACAGAAACTTCACTTCATTACACAGCATAAGTAAGAATTTAGGCATAGCACATCTTTCTTAAAATCACCACAGAATATAGATGGGCTAATTAGCCCCCAAGTTATACAACTCTAAACTTGTACAGTAAAAGCAAAATGTTTTATGTTAATTAGCAGTTTCTTTATAAATATGAAGACCAAAACAGTCTTTTCTTACACTTAATTTAATAAGAATATTGCTTATCACCAAGTCTATCAGAACAGCACAGCCCTGTGGGTAATTACCTTACCAGTTTACTAAAATTACATTCATCAATTCCTCACAGTCTGTTTTTCCCAGTTAAACAGGGTTCAGACAGAAATCTAATCTAATCTGTATTTTACCCCATCAATTCTAGGACAATGATTCTGCTGTAATCATCCTTTCTATTTTCCATGTCTATCACATGCCATCTCATTCACCACTTAACTTTAGATCAGCATTATTCAGTCTTGCATAATCTTTCCAGAAAGTTTTATAATTAAGAGATTCTTAATTACAGCTTAATCATAATCGATTTTTTTTTTAGGTAGAACAGTTGTGACTAACACTGGACAGCGTTTCAGGCCCAGGAAGTAAAATGGTAGAACACTACATTTCTGGAGTTTTTATGGAAAGATTGAATGGCCTTGATCATTCACACTAGCAATATATGAGGAATATTTCCATTCATCATATTTTTTGTTTAAAAATGTACCTATTTAGACCATGCCAAGAATTCTCCAGCTGCATGCGTACCACCTGTGTAGTAAGATTTTCTGGTAGGCCAAGAATTTCTGAGTACATCAGTTCAGAACTAGTTTTTAGGCTAAAGATGAAGACGTACGTTGTTGCGGATAGGTAAAACCTTGCAAAAGTACATGTTGATAAGAGATAACAGATTTTGGAAGAGGAATATTTATTTTTATAGAAAAGGCAATGTGAAGCACAAAATGAAGCAATAGCAAGCATTTAAGACAACATCTATTTGGTGACCCAGAACTATTGGTCCTCAGCATAGAAACCTTAGGTAAAAGAAAGACTCTCATTCAGCTCTGTAGGTAAACCATTCAGGGGAATTGTCAGTATCAATACTGTAAAAGAACTCCAAGAACTGACAGTTTTATAGCTGAAATAAAAGCAGCACAATCTTTTATTTCCTAAGATTTGGGCTAGCTGCCCATTGCAATCTAAAGAAAGACCTCATAGGTGTTTCATTGTTTGACAGAATAATTAAAATCTTCTGTTACAAAAATCTTCACAGGAGTAAGACCTGTTTGTGTTCTGATGATGTGATAGAACTACAAAACATTTGTTTGCAGTTTAAAAAACCTCACAGTTATATATAACCGATAATCAAAAGTTCCTATATTTCTTAAACATGCAAAAGGGCTGGACTCTTATCTTTAGAGTCTTCAAGTCAACAGGTTCATTAAAACAAACTAACTGCTAAAAATAAATTAAACGTGATTAAAAATAAAACAGGAAAAAAAATAGTAAACTGAAAACACAAAACTCTTCCCACTCTGCTGGGAAGAAAGGAAAAATCCAAAGACAAAAAAAGACCAATCAATTATCCTTTCTCATCATCAATGTAAATAATATTTTATAGACCAACACATTGCAAAGCAGGTGAAAGATAATGGATCTAACTAGATTACCTAATACAGATTAGATAAATACATCTACATGGGAATTGCAAAACTCTTTGAACCCAAGACCAAAACTGAGCAATCAACTTGGAAGTTTTGAGAATTCAGTGCCAATAAACCCATGTGGAACAGCCTCAGAAAACTTAAAGCAACACGACTTGTCTATATGCAGTGTATTACCAATGTGCATGCAAGACAAAGTCAGAGACGTTTACGCAAACATCCAGTACAACCATTAGTTTTCCCCATTTTGAAGCCACGAGTTAGTAAAGTGTCACTGACTCATAGTGTGTCTGTTCCCTTAACTAAAACTCCTTGGTTTTGATATCACTGCTGCAACTGTGTCTGTTGGGAATGTGGAGAATGCCAGGTACACACCATGCAGAGTTTTACACACCTGCTATAAACTAATTGGAATGAAGACAAACAGCAACCAGACTACTTCAAATCTTGGAAATAGCAGCTTCTGTAAATGAAGTCAATGAAGAATGGGAAAAAAAACCCTGTTTATTTTTGACAGTATTCACAACATTATAAATGATCGGAGACAGTGATTCTCAAGTAGATATGAAACACTAATTAAAACTTACAAGTTGTTACAGATGTCAATTATATGAAATGGATTCTTATCCTAAAGGACATCAAACATTCCCTACAGAAAAGGGGAGAAAGCACATTGCTATACTTAGTGGATTCTCAAAGGGAGCTGGAGAACCTCCCTGCTGAAGACAAGATGAAGTCAGGGCTGTTCAGCCCAGAGAACAGAAGGTTACATGGAGACCTCATAGCAACCTTTCAGTATCTGAAGGGGGGCCTACAGGGAAGCCAGAGTGACTCTTCAGCAGGAACTGCAGAGATGGGACAGGGAAAATGGCTTCAAGCTGAAAGAGGGGAAATTTAGGTTTGATATATGGAAGAAATTCCTTATTGTGAGGCACTGGGACAGGTTGCCCAGAGAAGCTGCGGATACTCCATCCCTGGAAGAGTTCAGACCAGGCTGGACGGGGATTTGGGCAGCCTAGTCTAGTGGGATGTGCCCATGTCCATGGCAGAGGGATTGTAGTTAGATGATGTTGAAGGTCGTTTCCAGCCCAAAGCATTCTATGATTCTAAATCCAGATTGAGGTCAATCAGGATGCATTTCAGCTCCATCCCGTTTGCAGGAGAGATGATGCAAGCAATGCTCTTCTCTGGAACCAGCCACAAAATCCCAAGGGAAAGCATCATCTTCCTGTGTTCCATCTTTTGACTCTGTAATAGATATATGACTCTTGACTTATCAAATTTTAAAACAAATTTCGGCTATTTCTCTCTAATATTCCAGGGAATTAAAAATTTATATTTATGATGCAAACTGATAGTTTCATAATACTTTTATTAATATTGCCACACTCCAAAGTTGTACAGTTGAAGGGGGAATTAATTGTAAGTATTTATTGACACTACTGAAGCTATTATCATCTACTTGTTTATATAGTACCAATTTTTATATATGACAACCTCCCAATGAATCAGCGGCGCTAAATCTAGAATCCACTGAAAATATTTCAGATAAATTTATGGTCAGTTTGCTAGAATCTAATACACAGTCAAATACAGCAAATTAAGTGTTCTATAGGTTTATGGTTTATGCTCAGTGATGAGTGAGCGTTAAAACATTTACTGAAGAATCACATGGTGCTTGTAGATAACCACAGTTGCACATAAGAAAAACACAGTGAGGTATTACATCTGATGGAAAATTACAGGATGGTAGAAAATAGAATTAATGTGTGAAGAGGCAAATGGTGGAGCAAATGAGGAGGGTGGCAAGGTGTTGAAAATTAATTAATGATTGAAGTATCTTGAAGAGGAAAACTATAATTGGTAAGTACCATCATTAATCAATTTAAGTTTCTTTTCTTTTTTTTCAAATAGTCTGTTATACTGAAAGATTCCCCTGCATCTTGTGGAAGGATGTAATACCTTCAGCATTTCGTTGAGCTGGAGGGCTTGTCGACTTACTGACTATTAGGGACACAAAGTTCAGATGCAGAAGCTCTGTAATAGCTCTTATGTTCAAACATAAGAAAGCCACAGCAAAGCCATTATGAAAAAAAGCCAGTCTAGGGAGACATCAGTGGATTTTGTGCACACGAAAATCCTCTAAAAAAAGAGCCTTCAAGTATATCAGTACAAATATATCAATGGATCATATATAAGTAAAGCAAGTAACTATAGTTATTTTAAATATGAAAAGACATAGACTACAGAGGGACAATGGCAAAGGGTTTGACCATGATCCACAATTTAGAATCTGACAAGGCGATGGTGTTGCAAACAATTCATGTTTCCAAAATTATGATCACAGATCATCTGTTGATCTGTAAGGCCTGACTTGTTACTTATTCTGTTATTTTCCTGTAGTTGTCATCAGCTATCACCACATTACACATTCTCTGAAAGGTTACTCTTCTCTGTAATGAGAGAAATTAGAGTAATGAGAGAAGCAGTCATGAGCTGATCTCAATTAAATGTGTATCTATGCAAGGGAGTCTAGCATGATTTACCACACCAAAGATATAACTCATACTTGAAAATAAATCAATGCCTTCACATGCAATCAGTTTTTCAACTAGAAAAAAATTACTATTTTCAAATATTACTTAATTTTTTCTTTCACATTTGAAAGTGATAATCCACCAACGTGTAATTTCTGCTCCCATGATTGCGCCAGCAGTTCTGCTATCACTGATGGTAACACTGCCCTATTTGCTAAAACATTAATCAGAAAATTTACCTCATGCCCAGCAGGTCCTTTCCTCTTTTGTTCACTTATTTATTTACTGGGTTTTGCCTTTTAACACAATTCTGAACCACTGAATACTGACACCATTGTTTGAGTGAGCTTAAGGTATAATGCTCTATGCCTTAGTTATCAGATGGTTCTAAATCCAGGTCAACAGACATGCTTACACTTGATCCAAAAGGCTAAATTCCTTTCTCTTCAACCAACAGATTTGGGCAAGAAAGCCACAAAGAAGGATTATCTTGGCAAGAGTACATAAAACTTATTCTTTTACCCGATGGGGTAGAACAAAACTACTTAAAATCTCTGTCACTTAACAACCTTCTTTTAAAAACAATAACATATGTAAATAAACACTTGAAAAAACAAACTCAGATCCACAACTCTCATACTTAAGTAGAAAAGAATTGAACGCATCAGCCTGAGCTTTGTCTGTCAAAGAGCTTTGATGTCAGACACTTTTTCCCACAAAATAACCTTTTCTTCTTGATGTTAACAGGGACAAAAAGGGCATAAAAATGTAAAAAAGTTTCATGGCAAGTCAACAGTTATATAACTGTTTGGGTAGACCCTTGTACATCTCTTTTTCAGGACTAAAACAAGGATAGTTAGTAGAATAAGACACTGGGATTAAATGACAGTGCCATATTCTTCCAAGGAAAAAAAATAGCTATCATACACATCATATCCTTCTTTGGTGTGAAAAATATTCTGTACGTGTCAGTTATGAGCAAACTTCAAGAGTGCCTAAGGTCCTTACCATATGTACTGTAAAATGAAGAATTATTTATTCAGAACCAGAACAAGTGGAAAAGGAAGATAAACTAATTTAAGTTTATTGACTCCCCATCCATTTATAGATGGTCCTTAGTACTATAGCTAGCTTGATTTTAAAAGTGTTAGTCATGTTATTCAGTGTTGGTCCTTTTTAATCTACAGGATAGAAAAGAAGGTCTAGTTTCAATCATATGTTCTATAAAATGATACAACTCTGACTGGAGAGTTCTCAACAACTCTTTTCAAATTCTCATTCCACAACCATAATAAAGCTCATTTGCAAACATAAGCAATTTCTCTTTTATGGTGTTTTTACCCTTTGATTAATGGCAAACTAATGCATCTCAAGCCAAAACTGAAGTCTCTGCATAATTAACCCATTCACTATCCATTTATAAATTTCAGTGATTTCTCACACACCATAAATCTTAAGTACTAGTTTAAGTTTTAATTCAACATGTCCTTCTGCTGAAAAGATACCAAAACCAAGTAACATAACTGAATTAAAACATAAGGGAGATCGAGAACGAGCATCTTGCTATCAGCAACAGAAGAAACTACTGGATCACATGAACGGTCCTTTCAGGCTAAGTTTCTGTCTCCCACAGTTAATTTCTTTCTAGCTTCCTGAAAGGGAGAACTCTAGGCTTTTGAAATGGAGAGGTGATACCCACATCTGGGAGAATTTTTTTTTTAATGTATTTTGTAACAGACAAGTAGGTGTGGTGGTTTAATCCCAGCCAATAGAAAAACATGCAGACAACTGCTTGCTCACTCACCTCTCCTGTAGGATGGAGAGAAAATTTGAGAAAGATGATAAAAGCCCATCGAGTTTGTTCAGCCCATAGCTTGTGTTTCTTCTTTTATAGAAGATCAGAATAGAATACATGGCTTGTTGTGTTGTTGAGAAGCAAATACAGCTCAGGCTGAGTTACCAGCTCACTCGCCCGGTTCCTTGTGAGGTTGGTCCTCCATTCGCTTGGGTTGTTCCTGCTATATCACTTCCTACAACATTCAACTCACACCATGGGTTACAACATGTATAAATGTTAAGATTAAATGAATATCCACTACAATCTTCACCCTTTTTCCCTTTGGACCAGGTAATAGAGTTACCATTGCAACAACATCCACACACTGCACTTGTGGCAGCATGAATCCTCCATGAGGGTTGCAGTTCCTCTGAGGATGTGCCTGCTCCAGCATAGGCTTATTCACGAGCCATAGTCCCTTCAGGGGTTTTTGCTCTAGTGCATAGTTGACTCCACTCATATCTGGCAGTAAAGGAATGGAAGCACTGCCAGGGTCATAAGCCAGCCCAGGCACATGGGAACATATTGTTATCAAAATGCTACCAGGCATGGCAAAGTAAGATGATAAGCAGTACATCAAACAGCAAAAACCAAAACCAGTCATCAGCAAGCCACAGGCTCTAATATACAATAAAGTAAATGAGCCTCATGGCAAGCATGAGAGCCTGCCAAGGAACAGCTAAGCAGTTAGAACAGCTATAAATTCAAACTACAATCAAGTCTGATGTTATCTTGAACCTCTTAAGCCCCATGTTGTGCAACAAAAAGTCCTGTGGTGGGTAGGTCAAATACGTACACAGCCAGCCAGTCTCTCCCTTATCCTTTGGAAATAGGAGAAAACAGAATGTAAACAAGAATATTCATGGATTAAAACAGATGGTTTAATATGGAAAGAAAAATTGCACATGGAAGCAAAACAGTTTCATTGTTTCCCATGGGCTAGAAGATGTTTAGCCACCTCCTGGAAAGCAAACCTTAAGCAGCCGAAATGGTTACTTGTGAAGACACAAGCCATAACCACAAATGTTCCTAATCTCTCCTCCTTTCCTTTTACTGCTTTTACCGCTTTCATTGCTGACTATGATGTTTTATGGCATAAAATATCTCCTTGGTCTGTTGGGGTCTGGTCTCCTGCCAGCTTCTTGCCGAGGTCGAGCCCAGTCCCTGAGGGAAAAAAGTGAGGGAGGAGAGTGAGAAAAAGGGAAAACCTTGATGCTGGGCAAGGAATACTCAGCAACAGCCAAACATGAGTGTGTTGGCAACAGTGTTTCAGCTACAAATTCAAAACAACACCTTACAGCCTGTTATTAAAAAAAATATATATTAAAAAAACCCGACACACACCCAAAAACAAGCAAAACTTCCCCCATCTCAAATAGACACAGTGCAGTAGGGATGAAACAGGATACTTATTGGTGAATTTCCTTAACTTTCAGTAGTCTACAGCTTAGGGACTTCCTGATATTATGCCATTAAGCATTTGATTGGTCACCTTGTGCTGTTACTAGATGTTTACCTAGAATTTAGAAAATTCACCAAATGAAAGCCTTCTAATCTCTCTTGAATACAGGTGGAGTATTGACATACACACTCTGTAGGAAAGACAGTTATCAAATAATGAAATCAGAGAATCATAGAATGATTAGGGTTGAAAGGGCCTTTAAAGGTCACCTAGTCCAACTTCCCTTCCATGACCAGGGACATCTTCAATTAGATCAGGTTGCTCAGAGCCCCATTCAACCGGACTTTGAATGTTGTCAGGGATGAAGCATTCACCACTTTTCTGGGCAACATGTGCCCATGTTTCACCATCCTCCTTGTAAAAAACTTCCTCCTTTCAACTACTCAAAGTCAACCTACTTTTAATTTAAAACCATTTTGCCTTGTCCTGTTGCAATAGGCTTGATAAAAAGTTTGTCCCATCTTTCCTATAGGCCCTCTTCCAGTACCGACAGGCAGCCATGAGGTCTCCTTGGAGTTTTCTTCAGGCTGAACAATCCCAACTCTCTCAGCTTTTTTGAGATCAACCATCTGAGCATCTTCATGGCTCTCCTCTGGACTTGCTCCAATAGGTCCATGTCCTTTCTGTGCTGGGGACCCCAGAGCAGGATGCAGCACTCCATGTGGGGTATCACAAGGACAGAGTAGAGGGACAGAATCCCTTTCCTCACCCTTCTGGCCACACTGCTTTGGATATAGCCCAGGACATAACCGGCTTTCTGGGCTGCAAGTGCACATTGCTGGGTAGTGTCCAGCCTCTCACCCACCAGCAGCCGCAAGTCCTTCTCAGCAAGGCTGCTCTGGATCTGTTCATTCCCCAGTCTGTGTTGGTACCATGGGTTGCTCTGACCCAGGTGCAGCACCTTGCACTTGGTCTTGTTGAACCTCATGAGATTCCTATGGTCACACTCCTTCAGCTTGTACATGCCCTTCCGGACGGTATCCTGTCATTCAGGTGTGGCAACTGCACCACTCAGCTTGATGTCAATTGCAAACTTGCTTCAGGTACACTTGCTCCCTTCATCTATGTCGTTTAAGTCATTAAACAGTACTGTTCCCAATATGGACCTCTGAGGGACATCACTTATCACTGATGTTTATCAGGACACTGAGCCACTGACCACTACTCTCTGGGGAACCAACTCAGTTCAACTCCTCATCCACCAAACAGTCCATTCATCAAAAGATCTCTTCAATCTAGAGAGAAGCATGTCAAAGACCTTACATAAATCCAGATAGGTGACATTCATAGCCCTTCCTTTGTCCACTGACATAATCATTCCGTCCCAACCATCTGAATGCCCCAAAGTCTCTTTTGATTACCCAAGAACTACGCCTTGCAAGTTCTTCACTACCCCCATGGCAGACTAGTTATGGGCAGTAGCCCAAGGGCCCTGCCAGGAAATTTCCTGGTGGTGTCCTTAACCCTGGCCCCAGGTTCACCCAGCATACAGGACTCCGTTCCCATTTGAAGGCAGTTGCCTACAACTACCTCCTGTCTTTTTTTCATTGTAGAAGTTGTGATATGAGGTGTAGGTCTTTCAGACACTGCTAACGCCTCCAGCGGAGTTGCATCTTCATCCATTCTCATCATCCATTGACTGGCCAGAGCCTCTTATCTATTGTCTCCATGTCTCCACTCACTCTTTTTTTTTGCAACCTTCTGCCCTAGTGCCTTCTCTCTGTTGGGGGGACAACACAGAATCCAGTCGATCGCAGTTTTTTTCCTGGTGGATGTTCCTGTCTCAGGGAGTTAGAGTGTTGCTGTACCAGTAAGGGTGTTACACTGTTATTATAACTTCAATTCACAAGTGAAAAATATGTTTCATCTCTAGTGGAAAGGTTCTGTCTGGGGAATTATACAGGGAAGGGGAAAGGGAATGGACTACATGACTTTAGGTACCACTCAAAAAAATCAATACACATATCAGTCCTCCCTACCACATTATAAGATCTGCATCTACAACAATATGAACAGAAAAAAAACCACAGAAAACGATCAAGTAATTTTGTAAAAGTCATTTTGTATATTCCATGTTGAATACTGATGCAGTAACAGATCCCACACAAGTATGATATTACACATTTTTGACCATGTGTAGAAGTAATGACTCTGATACATAATATACTTCTCTCCCTCTACAATGACTTCCACTTCAGTTCTACTTTTGTGTTGCAAGAAAAAGGATGGTTGAATTATGCTTATTATAATTCCTTCCCTTGCTTATAATTTCATCAAAATTTACTAGTTAAGAGTGAAGTTTAAATGCTTCTCTCTGCTTGGGGCTATATGAAATTTATTTCAGTGTATCATCAGAAATTACTCGACCACTTCCCTGACAAAGCCATTGGAATAAAAGTTAGTGAAACTACCTATTTGTATCAGGTGGTTTGTTTAACAATACTAGCGACTCCATGACATACACTCTGCAGAAGATGAGAAAAAAATAATAAAGTTATATTTTCTATTTTTGATATGAGAATACAGATTTTGGGGGGAGGGGAGGGGAGAGGGGGAAAGAGTTGGAAACCAGAGAAATCTTCCTCTTGTCCAAGCTTAGACTGAGATTTGTATTTGAATTTTTTGAAAGCTCCAGCTTTCCTTGACGTTCCCAAATCCCTTCAACCGGAAGTTGGCATACTGTACTAACTGAGCTGGGACTCTTATGAAAAAAATAAGCTTATTTATCAGAGATAACACTATCTTACAATATCTTCTTGTAAAACCAAAAGAGAAGTAAGTTTCCTACCACACAGAGTCATACCATCTAGGATAAAAATATTAAGTCTAGTTTGGCTGTTCTACCTTCTGCAAGAGTTTTTCAAGAAATGTTTTACTCTGACTCCTGAGCCAGGGGTCAGCTACAGGAATTTCAGGTATCAACATACCCACGGTTTCCAGCTAAAACATGCTAGTGATTAAAGTAACACCATATGTCTAGATATTTATGTCAACACCATAAGTGATAAAATGTAAAAATTTCCTCTTGTGTAAGATGAATCCAGGGCTGAGATGTGAACAATGAGCATTACAGGGTATTTGTCCCTGTTGGGATCCCTTGATCCCCTGAAACAAGGGAAGTGAAATGATTAGCCAAATCAATCAAACTACAACACCCAGACCACTGCTCTGGCAGTCTAAATGGCTCACAACTTATACTTGCACCCTAACAAGGCTTAAAAAGCCTTTCTTCTTCTAGACAGATGGTGTTCACCATTGAAGAGGGCTTACTAGTCAGAATAATTTGTTTCAATTAATTTTAGATATTATGCTCCTCCATTATACATTTTATATGTTTCCAGTAGATAGTAGAGACCAGCTCCACAACCGACATGCTTTTTCCTCCTCACTGCTGGGATTTCAGCTGTCTCTCATTGAAGGTAATCACACCTTAATTAAGAAATCCTTATCTTAGGCAGCTGTTTGGTGAGCTTGACTGATATGGACTCAGCCTCAGCAATACCTCACCAATACCTGATTTGCCCAGACAACAGGAAAAACATCTTGGACAGAAGTACACAGTCTAGGGCTTTCTCAAAATGAGTTAGAGTTTTACAATCAGACACTGGCTCACTCTCTATCCTTCACTCACCACTGTAGTTTCATGCTGAAATGGTAAAGAATAGTGTGGGGGGGTGGGGACACAGGAAACACACACTGAAAAAAATGATCAGATAAAAATGAATTATACAAGGATTTTAGACTTTCAGCATTCCAGTTAAAGCTCTCTTGCAACAACTTTCAGAGTGCTAGAATAGCTTTACATTTTTGCACACACTCAAAAAAAATCCAAGGAAAATCCATTTTTGCACACACTCAGAAGACCAAATAAGGAAGAATAGCTTGTCTGCAAAGTTACCAAACAGGAAGTTCTCTTTTCCAAACGTTTAAAGTTTATCTACTTATGGTACATAGGCAAAAGATTCATATCCATAGGTCAAGTATACGTGCACTTCTTGTGGAAATGTTCCTGAGTCTTGAATGGAAAAGTCCGTGAAACTGTGATTCCAAGATTACCACTAAAAAAAGATATACCAAACATCTGATGTCAATATTCTATAGAATCATAGAATGGTTTGGCTTGGACGGACCTTAAAGTTCATCTTCTTCCCACCCTTATTCCATGGGCAGGGACACTTTCCACTAGACCAGGTGGCCCAAAATCCCATCCAACCTGGCCCTGAACACTTCCAGGGCATCCACAACTTCTCTTGACAACCTGTTCTAGTGTCTCATTGTAAAAAATTCCTTTGTCTGTTCTAAGCCAACGCACTTTCTGTTTGAAGCCGTTCCCCCTTGTCCTATCATTACATGCCCTTGTAAATAGTCCATTTCCAGCTTTCTTGTAGCCCCCCGTTAGATACTGAAAGGCTGCTATAAGATCTTCCTGGAGCCTTTTGTTCTCCTGACTGAACTCTTTCAGCCTGTCTTCATGGGAGACGTGCTCCAGGCATCTGATCATCTTCATGGCCTCCTCTGGATTTGCTCCAACAGCTCTATTTGCTCCAACAGCTCTAAGAACAGGTTGTTCTTAAATTGGGGACCCCAGAGCTGGATGCAGCACTCCAGGTGGGGTCTCGCCAGAGCAGAGCAGAGGGGAGGAATCCCCTCCCTCACTGTGCTGGCCATGCTGCTTTAGATGCATCCCAGGACATGACTGGTTTTCTGGGCTGCCAGGTCATGTCCAGCCTCTCATCCACCAGCACCTCCAAGTCATTTTCATCAAGACTGCTCTAAATTCATCTCTGCCCAGCTGTATTTGTGCTTGGGATTTCTCTGACCCAGTGCAGGACCCCACCCTTGACCTTAGTGAACTTCATGAGGTTCATGTGACCTCGTCTCTCAAACCTGTCACAGTCCCTCTGGATGGCATCCCTTTCCTTCAGTGCGTCAGCCACACCACACAGCTTAGAGTTGTTGGAATGTACTCCATCCCACTGTCCATGTCACCAGCAAAGCTGTTAAACAGCACTGGTCCCAGTACTGACCCCTGAGGACACCACTCATCACTGATCCCCACTTGGATATTGAGCCACTGACTGCAGCTCTTTGAGTGTGGCCATGCACTCAGTTCCTTTTCCACCCAGTAGTACATTTCCCACTAGTTAAAAAAGGATGAAGTAAATCATCAGTGTAGATTTCTAGTAATTTTTGGCAGACAGCTACATCTTATAGACTCTGGAAAGTACTCCAGAGATAGTGTAATAACCACAATTTGTCATGTTTCTCCTGATAACCTCTCCCACTGATAGTCATTTGCTTGTTAGGAAGAAACCCTCCCAGACATTGTTAGCCTCTTATTTACTAAGTTTCGAGGGGATAAGCCAAGTGAATTTAACAACCCTGTAGACATTATCTAACAGATCCTACTGGGTCCAGCAGTCAAAAGCAGTTGCTCAAATCCCTCTTTCCCTAGGTGCAATCAGTTTTTTCAAGTCTGAACTGAATTCCAGGTTTGGAGTTTAAGCTTTTAGACTTCCTCTGTACGGAACTCGTTTGAAAGACAACCCTTCTGTTTTGCCATACTTGAGGAATTACTAACACCAGAGTTTGAGCTGGAATTTCAGTGACATACGAGAAGGCACAGCTAGTAAGGCTCTCGGATTCAAAAATCTACTTTCTTACTTGTTCCAGAACAACCTTTTTCTGTCCCTGGAATGCATTGAAAGTAACTGATGAACTGCAAGAAGCTGCAAGAAAGTGACTGGAGATGTATATGACCACTGACTTAGTTGAGATGTAGAGACTAACCTTCTGTATCTCCCATTCCTTGATTAATTTTTATTTGATGAAAGTTCACACATCTGCTAGGACAGGCAATTCAGCTCTGTGAGTTTAATTATTTTGGAGTACTGGTAATATAAGGGTTAAGCCTGCTCTTGTAGGCTAATTTAAATCAGCATCATGATACTGTTCCACTGTCATCTTGTGAAGATTCTGTTAAAGCCACATGGGTATTTGCCTTCCTACAACAGCTTTCATAATCAATTCCTAAAATACACTGCCAATTAGGATTTTTTTATTTATACAGGAATTAAAAACTTTTCATTTACAAAAACTATATTTGCCAATAACTCACATTTCAATTGTACCACCATAAAAACCAACATTTACATCAATTAAAAACAAGTGGTTCAGCCATCTATCTTAATACATATGTTGAAACCTAGTTAGCCTATTAAGTCAACCTGATTATGTCTTTTTAAATGTCTGCTTTTCTTATTTGCTATACATAAGATTTTAAACACAAGATATACTAAGCAGCATTTCATCTGAATCCAATCAAACAAAGTTATTGAAGCATGAGTTCTATATAACCAGTGAAGCAGAAGACCATGCTATTACATGGATAAATGCTCCAGAGTTACTGAAGCAACACAAAAACAATCATAGAAACATGGCTTTTGAAACCTCATAAGCAATTCATTTTGGAAAAAAGTGTGTGTATATACACATATATATTAATAGGCACACACGCACACATGCATACATAAATATATGCCATTTGACATCAAATCTCCACAAGAGATACGTGTGGATTTATTTCAAAATAATGTTATCTCACTCAACTCCTCCCCAAAACCACAGAAAACAAGCCTGAAATTAAAGCTTTCTATGAGACTTAAAAAAAAAATTTCCTATTTTCTTATGGTTTAAGTTCAGGCAAAGGAGAAGTAACAATTCACAACCCATTTTGGCTCTGGAAACACCATCACCTCACAGTATCTTTAGCACCCACCATCTTACAAACTCCTCATGGGCTGCAAGAGGTCTCTAACGCAACCTCTACTCAGTTAGCTTCTAATTTGAGATTAGATCCTACTTTTAGACAGTCAAGCTTATGCCCAAGTCTGTATGGCATTTTGGCATTTGCTCCCCAGGGTGACTGGAGAGGTCTATTGGGTACTTAAGCCTGGATGCCCCAGCTCCCAGTCCCCAGCAGCTGCAGCCATCAACAGGTCTTTCAGAGAGGTAGATGATGTCAAGGCTGGGGCTCTTCCAGATAGTGGATATGAACAATAATCTTGAAATAGTCTCTTATAAAAACCCCCCCAAAACTTATGTAAACCAATGTGAGTATATATAAAACTGTACAGCTGAGTTCCATGGAGAGCTGCGCTGGTGTGCGGGAACTCAAGGCAGCACCAACACCCAGCATGGGGCAAGGCCACGCACCACAGAGAGGCTGGCTGAGCACAAAATATTACTGCTCTTTATGCAATTCACTTAGCAATGCAGAAGAGCATGCTTAGAGTCTACAGTCCTGACATCCTCTCAAAATAGGTGCTGTTGCAGGCTGCCCATGTAAACAGCACTCTCTTAAGGCCTCTGCACACCCACTTTGTGGTTTTTTATTCCCATCTCTCCCCAGGCCACTGAGCCTATTCCCTTTCATTAATTATGGAATTATATCATTCATTACATTAATTTCCTCTCCATCCTCACCACAGCCTTGCTAGCCTGCAACAGAGCAATGTTTCCTCTCTCTCCTCCCACACAAAGGGCCTCTACACACAATATGGGAAGGAGTTGGCTCAAAAAAATACACGCTGGGGCTTGTCCCCAGCAGTAGACATCAGCACCCACCACCTCACCACAACACTCACGCCAGAGGATAATGTTTTATACTAGCAGGGGACACAGCCCTGTGTCTCCAGCCTCCCACTCCCATTCAGCAGCCCCTCTGCTGAGGGGCAGCTTCGGGTCAGCCTCCAGAGTCAGGGTATCACTTCACACTCAATCTCCAGCACCCAGGATGTCCCAGCATCCTTAGCAATCCCCCACCAACACTGGCCGGCACCTAGCAGGGTTGGGACGTCATAGGTGGCCAGCAGCAGCTGATTGGGGCAGATCCTTTTCTTTGCACAGCACCCGGGAATTTTTAATTCAAGTGTCCCACAATCCCAGGGGTGCATCAAGCTCTCCACAGCCACAGGCAGCTAGCCTGGGCCTCACTGACAGGGGCTGTGGGGGCAGTGATGGGCCAATTCTCACTTCAGCCCACAGCCTCCACAGTAAAGGCAAAAGCTGCTGTAGCACCAGGTCAGTGTCTTTGATCCAGGGTCAGAGGTTCATATCTTAATGAGTCATTTTTTCTATGTTTGCAAGTGCTTTCCATTGCACACAGTAAGGCTAGCATGGAGCTTATTTGTTTCCAACTGCAAACATTTGTTCATTACCCTAGGCTGATCAGCAGGGTAAAGAACAAATACTTCTGCATCAATGAAATGGAGCAATGAATAAATAAATACCTTGGGATTAGCCAGTCTTCACATTTACAGTTGTTTTAGTTAAACTGAGTTAATTGTCAATTAATGCCTCTACACTACTGAAAACTCTTAATCAGGATAGTCTCAAAGCGAAAGTCTTATACTTCTTACATTTTAATTATTTGTTTACTCAAAATTAAGTCAGGCTAGTAAGAAACACATATCAAGACACTCTTAGAAAAAGTAATCTCTCCAGCCCACAAGATACTCTAGGACACAAAATGCAGCACACATTCCTCATTCTGTGAAACATCAATCAGAGGAGGTAGAATGAGTTTTTTTCCCTCCATTCAAAGACTATAATGAAATGTTTGTCACTACAGAACACTGCGCTAAGCAATTTGTTTTTCATAATAATAGTAACCTAAAAGACAAATAAAAGAAATCAAAGAATGAAATTAATCCAAGCATTTTTGCAAGGCAGTAGCTGGCACCACAGCCACAGAAGTATCTGCTGCACCACAGATTCCCAGAAGAGAACAGCCAAACCAATCTACAGCAAAACCCCAACATGCTGGGGGTGGGAAGGAGGGTGGGAAAGTGGTGTAAGATTCTTGAATGTGAAGTTTAGCCTTGGGGGAGTTTTCACAAGCAAGTGATAAACGGCTCAGAAAGGTTGTTTTACTGAAAACAGAACTGAATTTCACTAACATAGTGCGAATGTTCTGCTATACAAACCTACGTCTTGGCTGTTATGTATTTCTGATGTGAGGGGTTTTTCTAACAGGAGCCAAACCTGAGGGTTTGT
This sequence comes from Amblyornis subalaris, assembly GCA_018881555.1. Lineage (NCBI taxonomy): Eukaryota > Metazoa > Chordata > Aves > Passeriformes > Ptilonorhynchidae > Amblyornis > Amblyornis subalaris. Next base: position 1,082,254 of record JACAXG010000178.1, on the reverse strand, counting down.
GTTTTTTCTAACAGGAGCCAAACCTGAGGGATAAGATAGTTTTATGTTGGACATTGCTGCCCTCTAGTGACGACACAGGACATGCAATTAGGGAAGAGTGCTCCAAAAGGTTTCTTTGCTCTCAAGGTAAGTCATCAGCTGGGTATCATTGAACTATGACAGAATTTTATGAGACTGAAATCTTACTTAGGCTTAGCCTTAAAATATCATTTGAGTAAACAAAGTATTTGAATGTAAATAAATGCATATTTCTGCAAATGGAATGTGTAGTGCAATACAATTACAATCAGCAATACTTCTGTGTTGCAACAAAATAGTGCATGACAAGCATTTCAAAAAAGCTGAAAACAAGAAAACTATATTACGTGACATTTAGTGAAATAAAAAAATCAGTCTAGTTTAGCTATAAAACTTCTTATGCATGTGATAATGTTTACACTACCGGGGACTTTCACAATAAAGAGGATCAGACATTTCAACAAAAAGCAGAGTAAATGATAAATGTGCCTCCTTGCCTCCATTCCATAAATTGCATATGTGCAGAATTACCCAACATTTCAGTGGGAGTAAATGGCTGCTTTAACGTTTGCTAAAAATTAAACTATTTTTTTTTACAAATAGTATGTTTTATGGTAGACAAGTTTTTGATAGACCTTAATACTGTAGTTCCAAATTCCTATTATATTGGTTTTTTCTTTTTGTTTAGCTTATAGATCTGCATTCTGATGAGACCTTGCCCATATTGCAAAAAATTATGAAAATCATACCCTTTGATGCAGTTTCTTGATGCAAAATCTTAAACCTATCTGTTTCACCAGGAAACGAGTATGTCCTTTATGGGGAACATGATCAGAGCATATACCCAGGCCTTACAGATCAGTCAGCCCCGAGGCCACAATATTTTTTGGATTTTTGCGAATTTGTCTTCTGTTTCTAGCTTTGGTAAAATTCTCCTTTGAATCAGATTAATAGTAAAAAAAAAAAAATTTGTCCATGCCACTTTTAGCCTTTCAGTTTGCCAACAGCTTTTGGATTCTCATGCATCTGTGCTTTGACAAGCAGAACACATTCCACTTTTTGGTTAACCCAGGACTACAATGCTCCACACGAATTCAGCAAAGCTATTTCTTCTATCATTAGCAAACCTTTTAGTTCTGCAATGAATCTGGCAGAATAGGGTGTGCGAAATACTAAACAGCTATCTAACTTACAATCAATCTCTGGGACACACACATGCACTCTTCCAGGTTCCTGCACTGCACTTTTCTACTCCACCAATAAGCTCTGATCTGAAAAGAATCACAGCACATTTCCCTATCTGAAATATCTCAGAGGAAGTGTCTAGCACCTGGGCTCCTTTTTAGTAACATGGCAAAGAAACTATCACGTGATTGTCTGAGAAAATTTTCCCTAAGGCAGAGCAGATGCAGATCTGGGAGTATCAGGAGACAAAGTCCTTGCACTGTGAAACAGAAGGGATGGAAGTTTGAAAGGAATAGCTATGGGTGAAAGAAAATAAGAAAAGATTAATAACTGGAGGTAGATGAATGGAAGGGTGTGAAGAAGCATAGAAAGAGGATAGTATGGGATGGATAGACAGGTAGAGACACAGGACAAAGCTAAAAATAAAAACATGAAAATAAGAACCAGAAAACTCCAGGACCTGGGAGCAGAACAGTAAGTCTTTTTCCATGCACTGTGCAGATTGACTTTTGGTCTTCAAATATTTGCTTATATTTTTAGGATAAATGACTTTCCTTCAAAAAGAAAATATTTTAATTGTCTCAATATATAAAGTACTCACTTGCCTAAATCTCAAATCTTGAATTTAAGATAAAAGTAAGGAAAAGATGGAATTTAACAAAATATTATGACTTAACAAAATGTTTACAGAACTTGTCTTTAAAGAAAAAGATTGAGGTTAAACCTGCTTAAACATCTTTCATTCAAAATTATATAGGCACGTCCATGCTTCGCTGGTTGAGTTTTAAGGCTCCCCATCCAGCTTCAAATGTATTATTTGGAAGTATAATTTTACCACTTTTATTCAATAAAATCTTATTAGTAACTAATCACCAAAGACATTTCATACTCTACAGCACCTATTTGTTCCATTCACTTAAAGTGTCATATTTATTCTGAACTCACTCGAAACCTTGATTTGTCATCGTGCTCTCTGGGAAAGCAACTACACACAGGGTGCATGGCTCCTATCCATCCTAGTACTCCATTATTTGTAAGTACACTGAGGGGCAGGGGGGAAAGGCAAAAAGACACAAGTCTTTAGCGGGCAGAAAAAACTCTCCATTATGCACAAAAAATGATCTGTGTATCTTCCCCACTAAAGAAGGACAGATTTTATGTTTTCACAGCACTTTGCTGCTACAATTATTCACGTTCCTCCTCAAAAAGCACAGCTACACTATGAGAACTGTAGTGCTCAAATGGTCCATGAAGTCTTTAGAAAAGACTCTATTTGTTCCTTAGTGCCACCTCACAATGTAAATTATTCATGTAAATCTTGAAAGAGATTCATTCTGAGAAACCTCTATACTCAAACGTTGGTACACATTTCCAGGTAAATACAGAATGGGATACAAAAATTGTTACAGTTGCTTTGCCAGGGACCCGGCTGAGTCACCAACGTTGGAAGGATTTAAAAGAGATGTAGATGTGGCACCTAGAGACACGGTTTAGTGATGGCACTGCTGGGATAATGGTTGGACTGATGATCTCCAGGGTCTTTTCCAACCTAAATGATTCTGTGATTCTGTATGCAAAGTAGCCCAAAGTACTTTGCAATAAAACACTAAAAATTCTCTGGGTTTCAAAAGCAAAAGCAGTTTCCAGTACATGCTTAGCAAGACTCAACCTTGGATATAGGACAGATTTACACTAAGAGAAAAACATGACAAGAACACTGGTGTAACTGTTACCTTTTATGAAAACCACTACAGGAAGACTCCTGTGATCTAGGATTTTAATTTTTTTAAGGGAAAAACAGTATTGTTTCCCATGCATGACATATATATATATATGTATGTATGTGTGTGTGTGTGTGTGTGCATGCATGTTTGTATATAAATGAAAAAAAAAGTATATATATTCTAATGTTTATGTGTATGTGTATATATCAGTATATATATACTCCCTAATATAATACCTTCCTAAACCTGATTTTCCAGAATCAGAATATTGCTGTACAAAGCCAGTTTACTAGTCACTGCTTAGCCTTACACTATCACTCATGTTTGGTCACTTCAGAAGACTTGAAAATAAATCTGGAAGAAGTGCATGTATTCTTGTGTATTTGCAGAAATCTCTTAGTAGATTTTATTTCATCTATACAGCTTTGTTCATATTTCCACCAGTTTGATCAAGTATAATGAAAAAGAACAGCAAGAGTTGCAGAGCTGGCAAGGGCTGTGTATGGTTCAGGTAGGATTCTTGTGGCCCAGAACTCAGGTACATGCAAGCTTAATGGTACAGCTCTGATAGTGCCAGAACAATGTCTTCAGTTTAGCATGAAGACTAGCAGAAATATTTTGGAAAATATTAACTACTTCACAAAGTGTTACTACAGCTCACAGTTCAGGGTTTAGATTAATCTAAAACATTTCACTGAATTGATAACTTCTGTTTTTATTTGCATCACTTCCACACATAGTTTAATACAGCACTGTCTGCTCTCATAGACCTAGTTTTAGTCCGACATCTTTCACACAGTTAATTTGCTTCATTATTTTATCTTAGAATGAGCATCTATTCATTATATAGAGGTTAAGTGAGTTTGTTTTGTGGAATCACTGCAAATCTCAGGCACTTTGACTTCTTCAATTGAAAAAGAAAACTTTTCTGATAAATTTACTGTAAAACACCTGAAGATTTTCTCCAGCCACTCCAATTACAGTTCTCTCTCTAAAAATATGTTTGTGACATGAGAAGAACAATTCCCTAAAAACTACAAAAAGGAAACATTCTACAGGAATGGATACAGTCCGAAGTGGAAAGTTACTTCCAGGAAAAACAAACATGAGGCAGTCAGTATTGTGTACTAAATATAGTCCCATGGTTTTTTTCCTGTATCTTAGATTTTTTCATTGATCATTTATTCTGGTGCAAACACTTCAAATTTTTGTCCTTGTGGAAGTTCTCAGTTGGTGCTGGGAAGCAGGACAAATAAGCAATTCATGGAGTATTTTCTCCATTTTTTTAGGGATTACATCCTTGATTCTGTCTTTGATTTGTTTTCTATTTATAAGTAAGATATTTTTGAAAAGACATTTTTCAAAATGAAAACAATAGCAAGTTCCTGGCAAATCTCTGATTGTTGGCAGAAAGCAACAGAAAAGAGTAAACAGAAAACTACCAGATGTATATTTTTTCTTGCAGTAAGAACAACTTTTGCTGTTGCATATCTAATTTTCCTTGTATTACAGCACTAGTCTATGTACAAGAATTCCCCACTATAATATCAGTAAGAAGATATAGTCCCCTAATATAGGATTATAAAAATCGTTTCTGATTATATGCTGATAACAGCAGGTGTTAAATATGGCTAAATGTTTCAGTTTCAACAATAATTTTTAGTATGTGCAAATTATAAAGAAAGCCAAACCATATTTTAATTCTTACTGCTTTTGTGGCCAGTGAACAGGTTACAAAAATAAAAGGTGAAAATACCTAAAAAGGAAAACTGACATGAAATTAAATTTGATGTCTTAGTATCTTTGTGTTCTAAAGAAAGGAAACCAAGTTTTGAAAAGAGCATTTTGATAGTGACACACTCCTCACCTCCATCCCATCCTTCCAGGGCTTATTGCTCTGTTTCAGAAAGCAGCACACACTCATGCTTTAGCTCCAGATCCAATCACTAGTGAAGTCACATGTGGGCTTAGAACAGGACTTGGTCTCACATTAGTCCCAATGAACTCAGCATTGGACGTCTTCTCCAATCTATGATTCTGTGATTCCATGGTAACATTAAAATTTGCCAATTTTACCTGATGCAGCTGTTAATTTGCATTTTGGGGCAATTTTTTTCTTTGACATATGGACGCCTCAGTATTTTTTATTTGATGCCTAGAGGCCTACGCAAAGCATATTTGAATAGACTGGTTATTTTTGGCTACTTTTCCTCTTTTCTTTCTTACTTTACCAACATCACATATTAGTGGTTAGAGATGGAGTGGGTAAAGCATTTCTGTAAACAGGTACAGGAAGATTTATTCAGGAATCACAGCGAGGGACATCTCTCAGCTCAAAGCTGATGCCTGTTCATTGAGCCTAAAAATCTGGAGGCTGCCAGATACCAGTGGCTGGTTGCATCACTCTTGCATGCAGTTGGCTGCAGAAGCTGGTGAACCGTAACAACATTAAGCTGAACAGGACACAGATGCTATGCTGGACTGCTGCTCATAAGCATTGACAAAAAGAAAATACACTGAAGAAAAATAGCTATTGAAGCATATTTTATTATACAGCAATTTGAAATACAGGAAAGGTGTAGGTTTTAAACATATGTTTACAAAATTACAGTAAATGATCAGTAGTTTTAAGGAGGAACAAACTGCACAAACACCAGTTTTACTTGTAAACAGTATAAAATTTTAAAAACCTTTGCTTGATTTAGAACCTTATACAGACTTTTATCAAAAGATGAACATGCAATGGGCATAATTTCTTCCTCATGCTAGTATGAAAATACACTTTTGCATACTTCCTTTTATTTTCACTGGGAAACCTCCACAGGTTGGTTTTATTTGTTACTCAGCCACTTAAGGACTAATTTCCTACTAGTCCAGTTATCTGGAACCATAACTCAAGAAGCAGAATTAAAGAAAAAGTACTTCTTTGTACAAACTCAGTAACAAACTTGCACATACACTTCACACATTGAGCCAAATTTTCTTTTACAGCAAGTTTTCTCAAAAAACCAACATAATTTAAAAAATTAATAATGATGAATATTGATATTAGAAGTCCTAAGGATACCAAGAAAGGATTAGGACTGATAGGAATACAGTCGAAGAGAAATAGTAAAATAATTGTTGCTCTAAAAATCTTCTCTAAACCATCAGTAGCCCAGACAGGAGTAGAGGGAGAGTATTACATGCTATATCAAGTCTGGCAGAGGTAGTGGTAAAGGCCACTGGAACTGCACATGAGATATCGGTCCATTTTTATAATTATCTAATACAGCCAGAAACATCTTGGAAATACATTTCTTTATAATATAATGAAGTACCACGACTATATGAATATATTTCACCCTTTCGTTTACGAATTGGGGAATTTTGACTGCAGTATTTTTACCTAAAATGCTACCTAGCATTGCTGTATAGCAGTGGATAGGGGAAAAAAAGAAAACCTCTTTAAAAGGACCTATATATGGATTGCCTGCACTAGCACAGAACCTATTATTTATTTGGAGATCCGCATGTGTGCACAGCTACATGATATTCCTTGCAGGAGTGGCCTATAGATATTTTCCCTAAAGTACATTTTAACATCCTATACAGATTTATAGCTGTAATTTTTTTTCCTAAATTAATAGAGGATTTTCAAGGCAACACAAAAGCAGTTACACAGACAAATACTTTAAGGCCATAATAGAACTTAGAAGCTGCAGCTTGTCTTATTAAGCCACTAATACATGCTAAACAGGCACAAAGTGGTTACAAGAACTCACATGATCAAAACATTTTTAGAGTGTGTCACAGAAATTATTGCCTCAGGAATGTGTAATACATTACAATTATAAAGGGTCAAAAATACAGGATAAAATAATGCTCCCATGTCAACTTAATAAAAATAATTTATTTACAGATCATGAGGAAAAACATAAAAGACCTTTCCTTTTGAAATAAATACAAGTATTAAGGGAACACTTCCGCTAACTAAAAAAATAAATTTGTGCGCTTAAATGAATAGTTCTTATGTACTGAATGAAACCATAAAAACATTCAAAGGACAATAGTGCAACCAGGTCAAAGCGTAAAGCTGATGTTTGCCATTTTACCTTTTAGGCTGAAGGCAAGGTAACGTTTCAAAGCAAAACAACAGGAAATTTATGCATTCATTATATATGTATCTATACATGGAAATAATGAATGCATTTCATTTCCAGATTTAAGTATTTTTCCAAGTTCTTCTGCTTTAACATGAATTCAACATGGTATTATGTGAAGATTCAAGACATGATGGAGCTGATCATCACAGGATTTCTAAAACCAGTTCCAACTGAGCTATAGCTATATCCCCATTTGGTAGTGCTTTTTAAGTCACCTAGACATTGATCATAAAATTACTCCAAGGTAAAACTTTGTTAACAATTAACAATCTTCAACCCTGAATATTATTTAAAAAACAACACTGTTTCAAATTAAAGTTGCTTTACACCCCACAAAAATATTACAGAGCTTAAAAAAGAGATTCAGGTTATATAATTTGGCTAAATAACGTAAGATAGATTTTGGTCATTAAAATGCACGAAAAAAATTTAAAAGTGGCCGCAGAGAGGGAAAAACAGGTGTGAAGGCATGTCCCTGAACTCACATCCTTCAAGCTTCTCTAAAGGCATGGCATGTACATTCTCTCTACATTCACATGGCATACTCTGTATGACAAAAATATCAGATATGAAGGCAATTACTACACATGCACACATGCCACTAACTCTGGGATGTGGAACCCACATTTGCAAGAGATACCTCCTGATGTTGTTATACTGGTGGAGAGGCGGCCATGGGAGATCTACAGATACTGGAAGGGGAGTCACCAAGATTGTAGTCAAACTCTTGCTAGCAGGAGATATTATAATGGGGGAAACTGCTCTAAATTTGTAGGCACCTGGGAAACTGAGGTTGGACATGAAGAGAAATTTTATCCAGCAGAGTAGGGCAAGTATGGGAACACGTTGCCCAGAATGGTGGTAGTACCTCTGTCTTGGGGCACTTTCAAAGCCTGGCTAGCCAAACCCACTGCTAACGTGATCTAGTGCTGGCAAGAGTCCATCTCAGCTTGGGCCCTTGGGAGGCTGGACAAAACCACTTCCAGAAATCCTTCCCGCAAGCAACATTATGTGATTCTCTATATTCAGCCAAAACACTTTGCTCATGCAGGCGTGTCAACAAGGTTTAGGCAAACATTTCACCTCACTTACTGCAGGCCAAGACCACAGAGCTGGTCAAACACAGCAGCTCAGGACACACACATAGAACACTGAACCTCAGTCTAGGCTCCACAAGTTAACTACATTGAAGGAGAAATGTTTTTGAACGTAAGTAACAGCTTATAATCATGACCTTTTTATCCTGAGAAAATGCAAATGCCTACATGTTGAAGGCTCACACTTCAAAAACCAAGCACTGGATCATCTTCCTCTCTTCTCCTTACTGCTGCAGGAATAATTATCTGCAAATACATCCCAAATTAATTCTACTTCCATTTTACTCATATGGACAAATAGAAGGTTTTGCACACAAAGAACAAAGAAGAGACTCTCATCAATGCAGTTAGTTAAACATGGCTTTTCTCATCAAATAAGCTAATTGCAGCTGTAACTTTCTTTTTTAAATAACAATTAAACAATACGTATGTAATTAGGTATATTCCTGATACACCTGAGCGTCCTTCATTTTCTGCCACCTGCTCCAGATAAGTCTCAGAACTACAGGGAGGCCTCTTGTACTGCTTTCTGGGAAGATGCAACAACCCTGAAATCTCCTGCATGGAATTAGATAGTATGTGAAGATTCTCATAGTACTTAAAAAAAACCCCACCAAACATGGTTTCTCTGCTAGGGCTGAACTACTATACAGTGAAATAAAATGTCTTATGCATTCTGGCATTAGATTTCTCCCTCTTGTTAAAAAACAGATTTTGTGATAATTAGCTGAGGAATAGCTGCTCTGATTAGAGGTTTGAAAGGATGCCCAGAAACACTGCTTTTCCTAGTTTAAACCTTTTTTTTATGAACGATCCTGTTTCTCAGAACTCCACATTTTATACAAGAGATAACACAGTACAGGCTACAGTGTTCAAATATAGTGCTGATAAATTGCAGGAACAGCTGCTAGTCATACGGGTTCTCAATCAGTCAATAAAACTCTATCCAAGTTTGATTTACTGAACTAGGTTTCAGCCTGGAGATGCTTTATTAATGGAAACAGAGGAGACAACAGTTTGCTGGCTCCAAAAACTTCCTATCCCATTTTGATCAAAATCAGTGAAAGAACTGATTATGACTGCTAACCGTATAAATGCCCACAATTTTTTATTACAGTACAAAACTCTTGGAAACTGTTTTAAGCAATCATAACTCAGTTTTTAGAGATGCTGACATCTAAAACTACCACCCCCTGGTGAGTTTCTCAGAAGTTTTCTAAAATCAGGCAAAGGAACTCTCATTATGGTAAGTGGTTGCTGTTCATTCCAGGGTTCTCTTTTAAGGAACAGTTCATACAAATGTTTGTGCCTGTGCAGCAATTCTTTCACCTGCAGATTTAAAACTTTAAAAATGCATTTAAAAAATCCATTAAATCGGACTCCTATGCACTTTTACAATCCTTCAATTACTGACTGAATGGAAGACATTTGAAAAACAAGGGAAAAATTACAACTGATATCTCTCTGTAAACCAACAGTGATCTAGCCTAAACAAACGGGCAGATACTGGACCATTAATTCATTTCAGCAATCCTACATATCACAGACGTTACATTCTCTCCAGAATTTTGAGCCATAATAGTCCATACAAATGTTTCTTTCACCTCTGAGCTGTGTAGAAACAGATGTAAAGTCTACTTCTCAGTTCTTAATCAAACACCAAACTCAAAATTAAATACATTCTAACTAGCCAACTTTTGAGAAACTACACCAGAACGCCATGCACCTGCCACTGTCTTCTCCCGACAGAAACCATTCTGCTTCACACCCTAAATTTAGGGATTACTTGGACCTAGGCAACCTTTTAATGGTTTGGAGTTTTCTTAAGAAATGTTTCATCAACATATACTTAAGACACTCAAAAACCAGAAAGGCAGACACAATCAAAAAGAGATTAAATTAATTCAAGCTGTAATTTTTTCTTTACCTATGAGTGATATATGATATTACTAAGTTCTGCATATAAGAAATACTGAGGTCATAAAGAAACATGCAGGTAGAGACAATAATATATATTACAATATTGTATGCAGTTACTACTGTAGCATTGATTCTGACCTCCTTTCATTAAATTATATTACTTAAGAAAAATGAAACCAGAGTCTATGGTGTGAAGCAATTTCACAAACATGAATGAGTACAAAGTAGAGTCAGGATTTTGAACATTATGTGTAATTTCTAAATGTACAAATATATAAATCCATAATAAAAAAAAATATTACTGAAATATTTCGGTTTGGTTGTTGGCTTGGGTTTTTTAAAATATACAAGTTATTTAGGTGAGGGAAACTATCTGTCATTTAAACATTGCAACAGTTTTTTGTGAGTGCCGATTTTTTGACAGGTGTCCCAGCCAGGCTGGTTACTGATCTTGTATCATCTTGATTATCGCTTCGTTTTCGCACTTCGCTGTAAAAAAAAAACCACAACCAAACAAAAAATGCACTCAATTATATTTCTATTCATGTTCACTGTTCCGTTTCTCCCACTACGTCTTGCAGACCTCGTCACCGTCTATTGCATGGATAAAACTACGGCATTTAGTGCACAGAATCAACATGTCTCTCAAGTTTCCAATTTGGAAATCATATTGATATTTCTATGCAAATCACAGTGATAAAAATATAATTCTTTCTAATATCTAGTAACTCCCAATGTTCTGATCTGCCTTTCCTTTTCTTTTGAGAATTTTTACTTATTTACTTCAGTATTTTACCATAGAAACAGAGTATGTTCATAGTTCAAAGTAAAAAACTATGTAACTTCAGTTTCAAGTATAAATTTACCTTCACAGAAAATATGCACATTGTTGGATTTTTTTTATAAATGCAGACTTAAAAGTTGTGCACATATGACTACAGATTATAGACCACTAGCCTTTCAAAATTATACTGTAACCAAAAATGGTTTGGAAAGGTAGTAGAACTGTAATATTTGGCTCACACATTATCACAGAAACACCAGGGTGCTAAATGAATATAAATGGAATTTCTATCTTGCAACTAATTTAGAGGGACGGACATCAAAGAAAATACGTGTAACTAGAATGGTCAGTAATAAAACTGAATACATATTAATATGTGTGAAAGAATTAAAACATAATTACACACAGAATTATTACCTTTTAAAATAAATTATGAAAGAGTTAAGAAAGTAAATCCACGTACGATTAAAATTAAAATTCATTCACAGCAAACAGGTTTTAGAATTGTGTAGTCCATAACTGAGCCCTAACTTAAATATTAATTATTGAGACAGCTTTGTAACATTTTCAAGCAAAAATGTTACTTGATTAAACCAGGAATAAATCCCGCTTTTATCTATAATGATTTCACTGAGTATTCTTTTAAATTTTTTTTTATGTTGGTAAAATTTTAAAACTGTGTGTATCTCTGTATGTATATTCACATACAATGTCCTTTTTACAAAATATACTCAGATGTGTTTGTGTGAAAATAGAAACAGCAGTTACTTACCGGGCAAGATGAAGAACTGCTTCTACAATATTAGATCCATCTTTAGCACTTGTTTCACAGAAAAGCGCATTATAAGTCTGTGAGTAAAAATAAAATGTTATGCTAACAGATCTGAGATAGTTCCCATGTGAACATGTATATTTAATTACAGATTGTTTCCTCAATAACACAAAAAATGATGACACATTTAAATGAAAAGGATTTATTTCAGTGCTCTTCATTGTCCAACATATTCACTTTAGTACCGTGAAAAAAAACAGTAATTGTTTTTTAATTATATCTGGTTTATATTCAGTATATTCTGAATTAATAAACTGAATAAAAATCATATAAGCTTAATGACCAGACTCAATCTTCTTGTCCCCAAGACTGCAGAATAGTAAGAGAGTTGCCAGGACAGGTTACTTAATCTAACTTGTTAGCTACTCAAACTACAGCATTGGGTTATTCTAGGTTAATCAAAAACACCACTCCATAAGTAACAGACATGGTATCTGTCCCAGTTTAATCAATCAATTGTGCAAGCACTCAGCCACTTAACACCCTTAAGACTCTCCCTACTATTCTGCAAAATACAGGATTTGTGCATCTCTTATCTGCCATATAAAGGCATGCAAAAAAAGCTTGTCCACACTTCTCTTTATAGCAGAGAATTCCTTCTTTTTTTCTGCACATGTGGCAGGAATAAAGGATAGTCTTTTGAAGATGCAAGTACTCCACTCAAAAGCTGGACAAACACAAACTAGTCAAAAGCCTCATACACTCAATAGTGTGCTTCATATTTGAACCGACAACTTCTATTCAGTAGCAGAAAATCTCAGTCTTCTATGTATCTACTTTTTTACGAAAAAGACCAAGAAGTTTTTCATAGCCAATAATGAAGTTCAGCTCTGCAGACACTGAGATGTGATTTAACCCAGAAAACACCATCAAAAACAGGATAGTTTAATGAAAAGTATCCATGAATCCTTATTACGCAACTTGGACAAATGACCAGAAAATTACTTTTGTTTACTAGTTTCTCACATGGTTTTCAGGTTAAAATTCATAAAACAATTTCATACTAATGAGGTACACTTAGACCTTACCATAGCCAGCTTTTCTCCATAGTTTATAGGCACACATTTTTGCCCTTGTTCTGTAACAGCTGGACGGAGGTCCGCCTTGTTTCCCACCATCATAATTGGAATATTCTCGTGAGTTGCATCCTATAAAGAGAACTTTATTTCCTTATTGCTAGAAGACTCAGAATACAAAAAAGTGGCTAACATCATCATGTCATACCAATTTCCTTCCCACAAAGTCTTGCGCACTAGTAGAAAAAAATGACAAATTATGAAAGTTATGCTGAGAACTTTTTATGAACCACTCAAAATGTAAGCAGTCAGCTTAAATATCAGCCTGCAAAGATGTGCTTCCATTCCCGTAAGCCCTGTTTCCCAACGAGGAATGCAACATGTTAAATTAATCTAATGCAATTGGTTACTGTATCCAAATGCTGTATGACAAGATTACTATGGGAAAAGTAACCAACTCATATACCATGATTAAAAGAAAATGCTTTCAGAAGATGAACTAAATATTTTGCTAGCCACTTTCCCTCCTATTAAGCACCTTCAGAACAAGAGAAAAACCCTTTGCACTAAACAGAAATTCATATTCAAATAAACAAACAAGAAGTACTAGTAGAAAGAAATATTGAAAATGTCACTTGAACTATAGCTAATTTAGAGAATCTAATATTTTGGTTTAAAATGCAGAGACTCCAATGAATACTCAAGCTATCTACAAGAAGGTATCTGAAATGCATTGTCATGTTCATTTCAAAAGGAAGTGAACGGGAAGAGTGTGACTGCACATCACCCTTTAACAAAAACAGATGCATCAGATTGAACGCTAACTCAGCATGTCAGGATACATTTAGGACTTCCATGCAGCTTTCATTTCTACGATGGCCTGCAGTCTAGCTAATTATAACTTACGGATAATAAAATTTTATAAACAATAAGGCTAACAATGCAGTGAAATATAGCTTATATGTTGTATATACTTAAGGGTCTTACCTCAATCATATCCACCCATTCTCTCACATTAATAAAACTTTTTTCACATGTTACATCATATAGCAGTAAGACACCATCTGCTCTTCTGAAGTATGATTTAGCAATACTTCGAAATCTTTCAGAAAAAAAAAAGATTTGCATAAGGCCACATTATCAAAAAATAATTCAGTTTAACATCATTAAGAACACAGCATTATTTAATTTCATAGCTAAATATGATTTAATTATCATATTAAAAGCATGATTCTCTCCATATAACATGATGAGTTCTTGAAAACTGCTGATGCAGGTCTACAAATGCTCCTTAAAGATCAACAGGATTCTCTCCTAAACAACAATCAGTATTTTGTGTATCAAAACAATCTACAGTGTATCTATTACAGATAATCTGGTCTCAAATTGTGCCAGAGGAGGTTTAGTTTAGATAACAGGAAAAATATCTTCTCTGAAATGGAGGTCAGGCATTGGAATGAGCTGTACAGGGAAGTGGCAGAATTGCCATCCCTAGAACTGTTCAATAGGCGTGTGTGGATGTGGCACTTGGGGACATGTTTTAGTGGTGAACACAGCAGTTCTAGGTTAATAGTTGGACTCCATGAGCTTAGAGGTCTTTTCCAAACTTAATGGTTCTATGATTCTATGACTCATCTACATGTAACTTCCTAAATTGATTGGCTTACTTTACCTCCTTTGAAAAAGATAGGAAACCAATAAAATTATTCCAGGACTTAATTATCAATTACAGTCATCTTTGTCACTAACTGTATACAATGTACTTAACCAAGTACAGCAACTAGGTATTTCCACTGGATATTAAAATAGTCTTCACAAATTTATTACGTGGGAGGAGACTGATTGGACCTCTACCTACCTACTTCACATAATCACTCACTCAGGGAAAATGAAACATACGATCCAACACAACTCTTCGTCAATGAACACATTAAACCAACTTCCACGGTGCTAGATTAACCTCTTAATAAGCCTTAAAAGCTGCCAGTAAAGAAGTAATGGCTCTCAAATAAAAATGTTGCAGGATTTGGAGGAAACTTCACACAATAATCCAAACAATCTTGGATATACATTCAGCAATCTGCAAAGATACTTAGGGCAAAATTCTAAAGTCTTTGGAAAGAAGATTTTATATACTAAATAAAATGCAAATCAGGACCAGGATTTTCAAGGAAAGAATATGAGAGGGGGAGAAAGGGAAGGGAATCTCTAAGAAAAGCCTGCTTAAAAATACAGGTGTGTAAGGACACAGAAAGCTAGAGACTAAAACTATAAGAAACTATGCATCTACTCCATCCTTTTGTATTGCCAAAAAGGGAGATATGGATTTACTTAATCAATCCTGTGGTGAACCTCAACTATTTCTCTCTATAGAGAGAAAAGATTACCTCAAGCATCATCAAAGCTAACAAATAAACACTCCACCTGTCTTGGGATCCCAGCAGAAAAAAATTGCATTTGTTCATATATATTTACATATGGACTGTACAATTTATGGATTTTTTTTCACCCAGATAAAAAAAGGTAAACAACTTTCACAAAAAAAAGAATTCAAATTAGGTAAGTGTAGACGGTCACTAACCTCTCCTGCCCAGCTGTGTCCCACAGTTGTAGCACTGTAGGTTCTCCATCAACAATTAGTCTTTTCATTTGAAAATCCACACCTGAAAAGAATCATGTGTATAGTCTAACAAAAAACCATCAATAATTTTTAAAAACCCACAAAAAAATAAAAGGTATCAGCAGTATACAACAGTTTTTTCAAAATTCATCTCTTTTAATAGGTTATGAGATTTCAAGCAGTCATGCACATGCTTTTGAACTGCAACAATCTCGTGACTGTATTTAATTTGTCTTCTCCCATAAGCATTAATACAAATTGCATTCTGAACAATGAATAATATCTCTGTATTTAAACCAAAGCTTCAATAACACTTTGAAGAAATCGAGACAAAAAATAGTATGAAAGACATCAAAGGATAGTACGAAATACTAAGGAAAGAGGCAAGAGTTGAGAAAACAAGAAAGCAATGAAAAACGCAAAAAGGTTCATACAACTCACACTGACAGTTCCTTACACTGAAATTCCCTTTTGTGGTGCTTTGTGTTGTTCAGAAAGAGGCTTTGTAAAGAAAAACTGATTTAGACCAGTACCCTATTGTCCTCTACAAACAGCTGTTATTACTAAGCTTTAGTACTCAATTAGATCTCACAGCCTAGGAAACTGGGTGTGTATATACGGGAAAACCTAGCAAGCAACCACAAAGGAAAGCTTTTCACCCACTTCATTGCAAAACAACAATGAAATTAATTTCAATATTTTAAGAAGAACATCAGCTATACCCAGAGTTGCACTGGTATTGCCTCGAAATTCATTCTTGCAAAGTCTCATAAGGAAACTGGATTTTCCCACTGCTGCATCTCCAGCAAGAACAATCTTGTAAGCCTTCTCTGAACTGGGGTATTTTGGAGTGCATTCAGTTGCATCTGACTGAAAATAAAAAGAATCCCTCTATAACAACTCATAAAAAAATTATCTCTGTATCACTCTTTTCCATTTTTCCCCCAAAGAACTGGTTACCTGAGGGGTGAGAGCAGATATGTATCTCCTCGTTGAAGCAACTGAGCTGCTTCGACTAACTGGTCGTGAGGCCTTCCAGTCTAAAACTGCAGTGCTGTCAGCAGGACTGTACGCTTCTTCATCCCTGATCTCTGGAACCTGAACGTACGAGTTAGTTGTCTGGTGAGAAAAGTATGCTCTTTTGGAAGGACACAGCCAAGACTGATTAAAACATTTGAAGAGTTCGGATTAGAGATAAATGATCAAACAGAGCCGTGCAATTCTAATCAAAATGCTGTGATTATTCTGTTCTTGTTCGTTTTTGCTGTTTACTATAGCCTAGATTTTGTCTCTTAACATGTCTACTGTTCAGCGTACATTCTTTCAGTCTCTTTCTGATAGAGCAAATTAATTTCTATATAAAAATTTCAACTTAAAAAATAGTCAGGATAAACAAATACTTTATTTCAGAGCTTGTTTTGCCAACACTAGGAATTTCCCCAAAGACATCGCTCTCTGTGGTGTTACTACTCAAGCCAAATTAAGCACAGCACACCTGTAATCACCACTACTCATAGCAAAGTCTCCACAGAGATTAAATGTCTATACTGAACACACAGGAAATTATTTCCCTTCAAAACCCCCATGTTCTACTGTGCTTGATACTAGTCTTACTATGTAGTCATCAGTAACTCTTTCAATTTTACTAACAATAAAATGGGCAGTAACACCTTCTTAGAATTTTAAATTCTTCGAGACTTAGCATGTAAGTCCATGTGTGGACTAACAGTATTCTTTTTTCCTCATATGTTTTTTTTTCTGCACTGCCACAGCATAGTAAGAGGAAGTGAATGTAAACCTACTTTCCTTCTCTAGTATCTGCTTTTTTATCATTAGAAAAAGAGCTCCTTTCTGCATACTGTTTAACAAGCTTCAAAAACCATGTAAACTTCAAAAATGAAGTTATTACCTCAAAAATGTATCAGAAAATGTAAAAACAAAAAAGAGAACTGACTACTTATACATTCTCAAAAAAATTTTCACTCATCTCCGCATATGACTCAAAGACTTAGTTTTAACTGGCCTGTGGACAAAGATCCATTTTATTTTAAAATCAGGAAACTAATTTTGTCTCCAATCAAAGGTCTTTCTCAGAGAAGGAGTAAATCTGGCACTTACATCTGTATCAGAAGCATCACCACCAAAGCCTTCTTGCATACACTGTGACCTTTGAAAAATCCTTTGATGCCTGTATTCCACTTCTGAATCATACTCATTTGAATCTCTCAGGGTAGACAAACCACTGTCAAAACAGCTCTCAGGTAAGCTGTCAACTTCACAGTTTATCCTTTGCATAGGATCACAAAGGGCTAAAGAATCATAATCTTCATCGACACAAGAAGAATGAGACAACCTAATAAGAAAATAGTGGAGCAAAAAAAATAAATTATTCCACAAATGTTCTTCCCAACAAAATCTGAGCCCTTCTGGAAAAGTCAATTCTTAGAAATGCTAATGTTAAGACATACGTCAATCCCTATCTTGCCTTTATAAATAATTTCTTTCTCAATTATATGTTTTAGGATGCTCAGATTAAATTTTTTAATCTAAGTTACTGATGATGACTTTCCAAGTCTCAGTAATTATGTCTATTTATTTATTTTAAAAAGTCTATTTAAAAAATATTCAGAAAAATTAGGTATTATGAAGACATAAAAGGCAGAAAATTATATATGATGGTTTAGCTAATTTTGGCCTATTCTAAGACATAAAATGACCTTGACATACTATATCTCATTTAAATGAATGCATTTGCTCACAGAGGCACACATGCCAATAAGAAACAGCTAAAAATATAGAAAAGGGAGTAGCCAAGTTCAGAAGATCACTAATGGTGGAAGAAGTCTCTGAAACATTTTTTTACAGTTTGATAGGACACGCAAAACCTACAATTTTACACAGAAGTCCCTCAACTTTCCTTCGAAAGTCTTTTTTTTCCATTCTGGATGCTGTAATATATAAAAGTATTTTATTGGATGCAGCAATGCCAGTATGACTTACAGAAAAAAAAAATAGGTTTTATTTACGTTAATTAAACTACAGAAAAGAAAGGTTAATAGAGTGAATCTTAAAATAACCAACCTTATTAAATGGTTTACAATGCCTACAATCATTATTGTGTTCCTGCAGCAAGACAGGGACAGGCATCAACTAAAGTGAGGTAGAGAAGGTCTCCAAGTCACAGCAGAGAAGAAAGAGTCTGGGTTTGCCATTGGGAATGGATGTGAAGCACTGAACTGCTAAAACAGACAAGGTCAGCATCAACGCTTGCCACAACAGCTTGCTCCCAGAGGGGCTTCCCGTGTGATGGCACACCACAGAAGAGTACACTGAGGAAAATCACCAAATTATGAAGTCGTTACCGAGTCAAATTCTTCCCTGCAAGTAGCCAAATGGGGGTGACAGAGGCATCACTGTCCCATGTAACATTCAGAACCATCTAATTTACATCCTTTCAGGCTAATGAACAATCACATGCATGCATGCATGCGATCTTTGCTGTAGAATATCAAAACATATTTGTATTCATGCACCTACTACCCCACACCAAATCACTGAAATACAGACGAAGAGTGCATGCTATAACAAAGTTAAGCTTGTCAGGCATTCCCTGAAATAAAGCTCTTTAGTAGCCAATTTTCAACTTCACTGAACCATGAATTCAATGTTGGCAATTTTGTATGTACTTAAAGCAAGTTAGACCAAGATAAATGTTAGAGATAAAAAAAAGAAAAATCACACCTTTTAGTGCAAATTGCTTAGAACATGTTAGTATGCAAACCAACACCTCCTAATGCTGATCTGATGTCAGGAGACCAAGTACTGAAAACAAACAGGTTTTGGGACATTCACAGCTCTTTTTGTCTTTTAATCCTATCAAGCCACACCTGTTAAGAGTAAACTTTATTCCCATCACATAAACTTTTTTCTAAAGTAGGTTGTATTTCTGATTTTTAAGGAAATGCAAGGATTGCACCACGTGGCAGGTACTAAAAAATATTCATAGAGAATGACATCACTAAGCCTCCAGAGAGGTTTTAGTTATTTCCTTGGAAAATTACCCAATGTAATATGCAACTTCAAGTGGATGCCTCCAAAAATTTGCAGAGTCCCAAGAGCGGGGAATTGGGTTTATCTGCATTCAGAAGAAGAAAAAAGCTTGTGACAAGCAAAACTTTACAGCCAGCAAACACATCTCACATGGAGACAGCAGAGTAAGAGTAACACTACTGAATGAATGGGGATATTATTAGTGTGAAGCAAAGAGTTCTCTCTGGCAAAATGTAAAATACAGACTGCTAAGAGCTCTGTCAGAGATCTCTCTATGGCTTGGAGCACCATAGAAAGAAAAAGAAGACAAAATAAGCTAGCAATTGAGCAAGGACACACATTTTTGCTGGCAGACCTAGCTGTTTAAAAAACAAAGTGTAAAGCGTAGCACTTGGAGTTGGCTCCAATGCCCAGTGTCTTCAGTGACTCTGCAGTGATCTGAAGAAGCTCTGATCAACGACCTATATCCAGTAAGCACAAAAATAAATACCTATTTAGATAACTTACCGTTTCTGTACTCTTACCCCATTAATATCCAAGTGCAATCACTACTCATGCATGTCAATGTGAGATGAGGTGGTTTATTCTTTTGAAGAATTAGGCCCACATTTATAATAATTATTATATGGGGAAAAAAAGACACACAAGCTGAATGTAAAACCAAAAATGTTTTATTTCCCAAGTACTGAGTAAGGTTAACAGAGGCCCTCAGAAGAGTTTCATAGTTTCTTAGAGACAGAGAGGGGAGACTGAGAATCAAACCAGAATCAAAACCGTCCAACAGCAAACAAGAGGCTCTCTGAACTCTCCGTAAGTTTATGGCTTGAACTGGAAAGGGTTTTCCTGAGCTTTCTGAAGTAATTTAAAAGATTGCTATTGACTTCAGTTTACTTTGGATCATACACTAAGGTCACACATTCCTTTTAAATCAGACAGAACTACTTTCTCTCTTACTTGACAGTAATTTGCTCTTCTAAGACAAGTCATTTTCAAATTAACAAAAGCAATCCTGGCTTACCTGTCATACCGTGGGTTTAAAGGAGAATGTTCACCATTAAATTTAGGACTGCTTCTAGAAATGGTACTTCCTGGTGAGGTGTTTGCTAACCGCTGCAAGAGATACATAACAAATGCATAATAACTTTGATGAACACAGAGAAAGTATCTAGATTAGTTGAGAAAAAATGTGTGCATCATCAAAATTACAAATTACATCTATTTTAATATATACTTTTATATATATATATACTTTTAACTACTTATATTTAATTAAACCTCATACTTTATATAGGACTAAGGGTCAAAAGGCCTATTACCTATAGCATTTAGGCTCCACCGCTGCCTTTACACTGAACCTACTAGATAGATTCAACCACAAAAGACAACAGTAATTCCAAGAGGATGATTGCATTGACTACATCTGAAGACTCTGAAATACTAAGCTTACAAAAGTAGTATTTAGAACATGGCATCTTGACTACTAAAAAGGAAAGGGAAGTGTCACTAGCTGAGCTAGTTTCAGTAGAGCTACCTCCTAGGTCTTTAGAGAGAGAGTGAAGGAAAGATCTCAACTAATAGCATGTGACAAAGGATTTTGTACATTCAGCTGTGCCTCCACACTTTTATTCAACATCTTCCTCTGCCTTCTCTGTAATATGCTAGTTTATATTTGTGGCATGACAGAAGGAAATGGTATCTCTTGTAACTGCAGTGAATCTCTGATAGCTTGTATCACCAAAAAGCACTCATGTTCATTGATATGGAATACTGAAAACAAGCAGTGACCCCTATTTTCCCCCTTCCTGTCCAGCATTGTCTTTGTGGGCCCATTATTCTCGTCCCATCCTTCTAAAAAAGCCACCTGCTTTCCTGCCCAATCATTAGTTTTAGAGTTTGACAGATTTCACAGGATTGCAAAATGACAGTGCAGAGTAGGTTTTTTGTTACTCTTAAGCCTTCCTTTCTCTGGTTTGGAGGATGTCAGGTGACATTTGTTACAAGAGATTCCCATGCAGTTCTGAGAGCCCAAGAGGGTCTGACTAAGGTCTCTATTATCAGGAGTCTCTGCTATTCATTTTCCCAGTGACTTGCCTGGACAAAAGTTCAAGTTAGGTGAAGACCTTGTTAGTAAAAAAGGGCAGTTTTCTGAGGAAATGTGTTTTCAATGGTAGGGCACTCACACATACACAATACAAACACGTTCCCTTTAGTGCAAGAGAAACTGCTGATTTATTCACCTCATTAAATGTATTTGAGCACAGCATATTAAAAAAATGACTACTTTCCAAAGCACCTCAGAAAGCAGTTGTGCTCCAACAAAACTTCACTATTTTACAAAACACAAGTAAAATCTAACAAAATTCAACTACATGAGAGTATTCCCACAGTAAGTCCACTGAGTAAAACTCAATTTTCTGAGTACCCACTGAAGTATCAATTTAAATTTGCCATGTTGATTCTTACAGCCTCTAGGACAACATAACAAAATCATAAATACATACCAGTGATCTGTTGTACTTGCTGAAACTGTTTTCAAGTGCACTTCTTAAACCATCATTGCTGTCGTGTAACTTCCTATTAGCTGATCTAACAAGGAAAGACAGTTTAACTTACAAGACTAAAGAAAACATGAAAAACTATGTAACTTAGCACAAAGAAAAACTGAAAAAATACTTCTAAAAGACCCCTTTTTTTTCTTTAGATAAACACGAAAGATTAACATGAAACTAAAAACACATTGACAGATACTCAAACAAATTACTATATCTGAAAAAACCACTGCGAATTTTAGCCTTCAGTGGCAGCCCAGGAAGCCCTTTTTCACTTGTGCAGCATGGTTTCTGGTCAGCTGAGTTGAAGAAAAGATACTGTAGGAACAGTCACAAAAAAACCCGCCACCAAAACAAAACAACTAGTCCAGCCATTTCTGTACAAAGTGACTACCCTTTATACATTGCTGAGGTGACTCTGAAGACAAATATGATTCATCTGCTTGAAAGAAAGAATTTGTTTAGGATAAAGAAATTAACTAAAGATATTAAAAAATTTATTCATTGTGACCCTCCTTGAAAGCAAAAATTTGTGCACCTATTGTATAATAGTGGGCACACGTAGTACTTTCCAGACAACAATAAGACAGGGAGTTACTGGAGAAGCAAAGCAAATAAAAAAAGGAGCCAGACAATAATTTTTATGATAGCATGGATAGACTCAAATCTCATTCAGCTTATTAGAAAGAAACTAAAGTTAGTGGGGCTAAGAAAAGAAACAAACAAGCAAAAAAACAACTGAGGAGTTAGTGGGTCAGTACCACAGCAGAGTTAACAGCACAGTAATATCTATGAGAGTTGAGCACAGCACCTTTTATGACAACTGAGACCATTTCAGTATTTTCACTTGATATTTTTTCGCAAATTGCAATCTGATCTTCTGCACACAAAAACATTTACTCCCAAATAAGTTGAGACAAAGTTTGATAACAAAAAAACTGAATTACTAAAAACTTACTGAAGTATTTCAATTTGTCTTTCCAGGTTATCTCTGTCTTCAGTATACTCTCGGATAATTTCTAGGTCTCTGGAAAAAAAAACAAACACCAAACTTAAATGAACTTACACTTGACAGGATATCCTTCTTTTATTTTTACAATATTGCTTTTGCAGAGTTTACATTTATGCTGAAATACGCTGAAAGCAGTTTTATGCAAAGTAAGATCACTTGGTGACTTCATTAAACTCTGCCATTATAACTCAACAAAGACCGTGAATGAAAAATAAAAGATATACAAAATAACCATTTAGACTGCCTCCTTTTCCCTTGAAATATAATTTGTGCTATTGAAATATAATTTGTGCTATCCACCACGCAATGAAACTGCCATTTATGCTCCTTTAAATTAGTGACTAGAAGCACCTTTCATTCACGTTACAAAAAAAATGGTTGAGATTGACATGGAAGGCTTCCAACATTATTCTCCCTAATATTCATACAGATATTCATGTGAGTGCAAGCCATGGAGAAGAAGATTGCCTGATGCTGTACTGTTCTTTTATTCCTACTAAAGTCCCACTAAAATCAATGGACAATCTTGCAAGATTATGAGTTTGCATCATATCCAGAACTTGCTCTTTCAGAAACCTAACAATAAAAGTGAAAACTAGTGATGGCACAGTGTCAAACACGTACCTGTCCTTCAAGGCAAATTTAGAAAATAACAGTTACCAACTGCATACATAATAACATCAGAGAACAGATTTTTTTTTCCCCTGGTGAAAATACTATCATGTAGAAGTAACTTACCTCTCCGTATTCAAAGACTGATCTGCATACTCGCTTTTCAAGCTATCTAATTCACTCTGTAGAAAAGCTATATTTGTCTGCGCTTCTAAAAGATCTTTCTTAAGTTTCTGATTTTCCTTTAAAACAGGAAGGTATTACATGTTAGTTGTCATAGTCACCTCCACAAAATATTGCTATATTATAATAGAATAAAAAAATCAAAGTTAAATAAAAATGAAACACTACAGAATCTTAGCATAGAGGGGGAAAGAAAATGAAAGAACGCTAACTCAATGGAGAAGTAAATTAACATGGAGGAACCTCTCAATTTTTATTTTTCCATTCTGTTACACAAAAAGAGGACTATATAATCTCAAGCAATTTCTAAATGTTCTAGGCAGAATGCGTATACATTTATACATGTACTTTTCCAACTTAAAAGATCCTCATACACTTATCAACAACTTTAAAAGTTTACTTTGTAGCTTACCAGTACTAAATGAAAAAATAAAAACAAAAAAAACCAACAAACCCCTACAACCATAACAATCTGTATTGCAGAGATTAAAACTGAGCCTAAATTACTATGTTAATGATAATAATCTCTTACCAGCAACATATCATGTATTCTTTTTTTCAGTTCAACTACATCTTCCCTTTGATTTACATATTTGGATTGCTCCTCCAGCTTGAAGAATAAAAAATGCACAATTAATGTATTTGACTGTTCCGCTTCAAAATAAAAACCAAATGGAAATCATAATAAATAACCCCTAAAAGATTTTACGGTTACTGAAGTTTTTAAAACTTCGAGTTTTCCCGAGTGTACTAATAGACAGCATTATTTCAAAAATCACTGGCTTTCTAAAAAATTAATGAGCATTTTGCACTTTTTCGGTATAAAATATTCATAACTAGTGATGCAGAAGCCAGTTAGTAAGATATAAACAGGTGTATCCCCAATAACTTAAAAAATATTTAAAAAAATTATTACTACCTCGGCTATGCAGTATTTGTTCAAGAAACTCTCTTGTTTCTTGTGAGAAATTTCCATTTCTATAAATGTTCTTTTAAGTTCAATTCAATATAAAACACCAAAAATAAATCCACATTGCTTGCTATAATTCTGGTAAAACTTACAGCAAAATTAATATCAAAATTAAACCCAAATTATAAAATTTCCCAAAACATCATTCATATCTGAGATTTTCATTTACCTTACTACTAGGTATCAAATTAAAAGATCAGACTGGAGTTGGGTTCTGAAAGGCACAATATTGTAAATTACTTTATCTGGGTTGCCAGTTGCATCTTAACCTATAAATTACAAATACTTAGTGGCAATATATTGGGCAATTTCTAATGGACCAAATACAAGACTAGGTAACTGCAATGTTAATAACCTGATGGACCTAGAAAATTGTTAAGCCACAGAATTTGGGTAACAATTTCTCCGTTTCCTACGTATTTCAACAAACTACACAGTATGAATACAAATGCATAGAATGACAACACAACCTAAAAATTATCTGCAGTTGCCATTTACTTATACACATTTAATTACAAACCTATAATTATAATTGTCCATCTTGAAGGAGGCATTTCATAAGGTCAAAATCACTTAAAACACTTTAAAAACTCACCAGACTTCAACTAACTTACCTTCTTAAGTCTTTTTATTGTCACCTGAAGATCCTCAACTTCAGTATCATACTGGCGCTTTAGCTCATTTAGTGCTTCTTCAGCTTTTCGCTTCTCCTGCAATACATTCAATTTCATTAGAAGTTCACATGTGTTTCAAATGTTTATTAAAAAAATTCATTCATCAGTTTGGAAAGCACATACTTTTCCCTTTGATCAATGTGTCTTTCCATTACGTTAACCCGTCCCTTCCTTAAGATCCACAGATTCTGATTCTGTAATACCAGAACACTTATAATACGTTCATAGAAATAAAATGGTAGCATAGAAGCAAAGATACAGGTCTGTTGCGGATAGGTAAAACCTTGCAAAATGAAGGCCTTGTTACCCTTGTAAAATCATGGTTCACTTCTGTTACTCTGGCTAAGTAAAAAGGCCTCTGGGTGTGGCGGTGGGTTTGACCACCTATTCCCTCCCCTATAGTGAGGAAAGTCTCTCCCCCCAGACTCTGCTTTTGGTACCTCCCTTGTTCAGTTGACCTGTCGATCTATGTACCCTTACATGGTTTGGTTCTGGAAAGTTCTCCCTTCCTCGGTGCCCCATTGGCCTTGTTTCCCTGTTCCTCCCCTCACCTACCCTCATTGGTTTGTGTATTGTAGTTCCGCCTTTCTCTCCTCCCCCTGACCCTTATGTGATTGGTCCCTAGAGTTCTCTCCGCCCCTGCTTGGTCCGGTATAAAACTCTGTGTACCCCTGTGTTCTGGGCTCTTCTGCCCCTGTTCCCGGACCCGAGCAATAAACCGTTGCAACCCCAGAAGAGCCACCTCCCAACTCTTTGTCCCCGGGCTTAAGGCGCGGCCTGTGCGGAACACTGCTGGGTGATAAGGAGCTGTTTGCGCCTCCGATAAAGGTTTTCCCTGCCGGGGAGCCTTTGGGTAGGTTGCGGCAGCCACCTCCCACTCAGCACCGCACACCCGCGCCGAGGTACCACCAGAGATCCGTGGAGCTCTCGGGAAGGTTGCGGCGCATTCCATCCACCCGCCGCGACATCTGGGAACCAGTTCAGCTAACTTAGAAGTAGAGAAAACAAGTTACATAACTTTCGCATGATCACCTCGTGGCTTATGGCAACTGGTTGAATTATTGTTTGTTGTGTTTCAATGGTATGTATTCTGATAAGGGCTAACTGCTTAAAAAAGGCTTGGTTTTTTGTAATAAAGCTCGCTCTCCTTCGCACCTGCCTGGGAACTCTGCATCTCTCCATCGACACACAGGTCCATTCAGCATTTGTTATTCATGATTCCTCGCTTAACATTCTCAATGTCAATTACATTTTTACTTCTGTTTTTCTTTTAAATTTTTTTGCTTGCAAGTGTTGGAATGTTACAGGCCCATGTCAGTAAAATGTAAGCAGATGACAGTATCTCTGATTTGCTATGGTACCGTCCTGGATGTCACTGACAAGGGGGTGAATTCAGTGCTGTCAATACCACCCACGTCACCGATGGGAGGGCGCAGTCTCGGCAAGAAAAATGCCACAGATGGAAAAGGAAGCAGGAACACCTTTCGCCAGGACACATGGGATGCTGTGTGCTGGACTAGAGTCAAGACTGTGCACTGTTGGGCAACAGGGTAGAGCCGCTGCCGCAGCTGCCAGAGCCATCAGAACCACCATCCTGCAGCTGCTGCCATCACCACAGAGGGAGTCCCGGCACCCGCACTGCTGCCATTGCCATGGGGAGAGAGCCTCTGCACCTGCACTGCTGCCATCGCCACAGAGAGAGCCCTGGCACCTGCACCGCTGCCATTGCCACAGAGAGAGAGAGCCCCTGCACCTGCACTGCTGCCATTGCCAAGGGGAGAGAGCCCTGGCACCTGCACTGCTGCCAACGCCATGGAGAGAGAGAGCTGGCACCCGCACTACTGCCACCGCCATTCGGAGAGCGAGCCTCAGCACCTGCACCACCACTTCCACCGCCATGGCCCCAGAGAGTGAGAGCCTGCACCAGTACTGCCACCACCACCAGAGTCTGCCTCTCGGCAGCACAATCCCTTATTCAGACAAACCAGCTTTCCAGGTTTTGTCTTGTCCCTGTTTTCCGTTATTTCCAGGCCAGAGGGAGGAGGTTGAGCTGTGGGAGCCTGCCCGGCGTGCTGCCTTTGTTCTCCATGGTTCCACGTGGTGAGCTGCATCGGGACAGTCACCATTTTGCCTGTGGTGAGGGATCATGCCCAGTACTGCCCAGGGGGACACTGGTGGTGAATGCCCTTTTGTGGGTAAAACTCTTTCTATCTCTCTCTCCCTCTCTCTCTTTTTCCCTTGTATGCTCTTTGTTATTAATATTGTTGTGATTATTGTGATTTTTCAGCAAATTGTGATTCCAATTTATAATTGCAATCTCCTAGCCTCTATTATTTGAAGGGGTAGAGGGAGTAAAATGGGGCAGCTGGAATGTGTCTAATTTTCTCGCCGTGTTTTACACCAGCACAGGTACTCAGTCTAAGTATCCGTATCTGAATATGGTGCTCAGTCTGAGTATCAAACCAAGTGCAGTATTCTAAAATTTATTTTAATCAAAATGGAGAGATTTTGAAAAGAGGCTACATCAACCACAATGAGAAGAATATTATGTGTGGTGTGCTATGGATTGGTATGTCTTTAACTCACTCCAGTCACTGCCCAGGGACTGTAGTTTCACAACACAAGAAATCAGAATGCAGCAGTGTAAGAGACGGTCCGAAAATCCCTCATCTGCCTCACGATCATCAACAAGGACAGAGACTGAAAACTCAAAAAACTCCATAGGGAAAAGAGGACTTTTGCAAAGAAGTCCTGGCCTGGCCGAGGTGGGATGTTTGCCAAGTGTTGCATGTGGGTGTGCCCACTGAGGACTGGTTCCCCCTTTCTCTCTGTACGTGCAGCCGCTGAGGACTGGTATGCATTGCTGAGGAAACTAGTACAGGTCACGATAACCTATCTTGTACACCCACTATGGATTTCCTCACCTCCTGGCCAGCTGTCCCCCTATTCCCCCCGTTTTCGGAAAAGACTATAAAGCGACTCTCTAAATTTACCACGATGAGATCTCCCCACGGACGCCGGCGAGTCTATTGGCAGGACCACGAGGACTTCGTCTCATCCGTTGGTAGCTATTCCCCCCCCCCCTTCTCTCTCTCCTTCTCTATACTTTGTTTCTTTGTATCTCTCCCCTCTATCGCATAATCGTGTTGTTGGCACTCAATAAAAGTGCACTGTTGATTAAAATTGAAATCCCCGTTGTGTCTTTTGCACTCTTGAGATCGGTGATAGAACCATCACGACCCCCGCTCGCATTAGCGGATCGTGACATTTTAATGGCGTAGTCGGCAGGATCTGATAGACTGAAGCGGTTGCAAGGTTGTGTGTAGTCTGTAACAGGGGAAGGACATTTCGCTCCAGCCGCACCTAGAGCCCGACACCTCAAAAGGGTGAGTGGTGTCTAGAAAGCAAGGGGGGCGACTCGAATTTCCCGCAAACTGCACATGCCTAAGTGAAAAGCACTCCTCTGTCTTCAGATTTTCACAAAAGGATCTCTTGGTGCAAAAGGGGGAACTGCTGGTTTTGGTATTTGTGTGCGTGCATTTAGTCTGCTTGGTGTAGCGAAGAGACAACCATAAGTAACTTAAGGAGAACCTCCCAGGCAGATTTTGGTCTCTTCACCCACTCAGGGAAGCGAAGGGAAAACACAGCCGAGTTTTGGTGTGTGGTGTTGTGTGTTATTAAGCTTATCTCCCTGTAGTGGTTTTTGTCCCTTCATAAAATGACCGAAAACCCCAGTGTAAAGGAGAAAGCTGCATTTTATGCTTTGTTAGCAAAACACAGTGCCAGACCCTCTCCGGGAGGGGAAGAGTGGGCACAAAATAACTGGTTTAATTTGGAGAGTGTAACTGATAGAGTATGTTCTTTACAACATGAGACAAAATTTAAATTTGGCCGAAGTAAATCTATAATCTGCTCTGTTTTAGGAGCATGCCTTACAGCAGCTATACATAACCGCTTCAAGCGGTGTAATGAAGAGAAAGCAATAATAGATTCCCTTCAAATTCTAGTGAAGACTTTGCAGAAACAATTAGATGAGGAAAGGAATGAGAWTCATTYSTTGMSGGCTGCTTTGAAAGAGGAATATCTTGAAAATTCAAAGAATGCTGACTCACCAAAAGAGACAGAGGAAAAAGAAACCCCTCGCATTAACAAAATATACCCGCAGAAAGAATTAGTGCTAGTGAAAAATTATGGGGACAACTGCCATCCTCGCATGAGACCCCTGATTAGAACAGAATACAATTACCTCAGTGATGAAGATTTTGACCCACATATCACCACTAAACAAATACCATACACTGCTACTGAATTAGCTAAGTTGAAAAAGGAGTATGGACGGCTCCTCCATGAATCCAAGACTGAATATGTTTTCCAAGTGTCTCTCACTGGAGGAGACCAAATTAAATTAACTGAACAGGAGGCCACTGGATATTGGGGACATGGAGTTTTCTTAACAACAGGAGACAAACGCAACACATGGTCCCTGACTCAGTGCGCAGCTTTCTGGGCTGAGGGACTCAATCCTCTAGAAAGGAGACCCTTTAGCTATAGTTGGGACCCCCAACCAACTTCTGGAAAGCGTCCACAAAGCCGCTTGTCTACAAATGATACATGAAAAGAAATTAACTCCTGGATATGAATCCCCGATGCAATTACCTGTGATGCCTGAACTTATGACCCCTCTAATACGAGGYCTTCCTGAATCACTTAAACCTACAGCAATTTTCCTTCAAAAAACCATAGCAGCWGTAAGTCCCGTAGATAGGCTGGATAGATTGCTYGGAAACCCAAGCGACCGAACTGGACTTACTGATCCCGGATTTACTCCATATTCAACTCCCTCWCAGCCGCCAGRTTCACAAYCSAATTCACCTGCTAATAATCGCAAAGTTTGGACATGGGGTGAGGTTGCAGAGGAGCTGATTAATTACAGTAGGAAATATGGACCTGTAAAAACTCTAGAGGAAAAATCAGAGAAAACAAAAGGTGTTCGATACATTGGGACTCCTCATAGCGTAAAACCAGAAAAGGGGAAGCAGTACTGGTGGTTATTAGGTATTAGAAAGGGGGTCCCCAGAGATGTGATGGATGGCCTGCCAATTGATAAGTTAAGTAAAGTAGTTTCTAGCTGGAATTGCCCAAACCACCCCCTACCTAATTCGCCTGTCCAGGCCACTACAAGCAGTGACAAGTGGTGCCAACAAGACAGGTTGAGTTTTCACACAGAAAAGGCAGACATGGACTTTGCTTAGAATTCAGTGCTTTCCTGTAGGTGATGCTGACATTCATGTGTTAAAACAATAATCAAAGTAATCAATTTAAAATGGATTTCCCTACTGTTGGCAACTACATAAGACTCCTAAGTATTGCTTGGTAACTATTTGCTTCCCTCGAAGAAACAAAATACAGAGTAGGCTCATGAAGAGGCAGGTGTCCCAGTGGCATGCGTGAGATCACTCTGACAAACAATAGCCTTGATTACAGGCATTAAGATTAATAGCTTAGTACGTTCCCACAAAGTAAATAACTTAACATTTACTCTCAGGGCGTTTTAGTAGGTGCGGTATGTGGAGCTAGGAGCTACAAGGAACACTGGAGAGTGAAAATGAAAAAAGCCCTGTGAGAAACAAGTTAACAGCCCCTCTTTCATAGCTATAGCTAGATGCGTAGTCCATGCAACTCAGTGAGAATTCAAGGACTTGGAGAATACAGACTAGATGTGGATAATACATAGAAGATGTACTTTTGCATGATGCTAGCACACAACTGTAGATGTTCTCAGAGTGAGTAAATGCACACATCCTAGTCATCTTTTAGAAGTAGTGAAAAAGGGTCTTCAGGGCTTTTTTCAGGGATTTTTTTTTTTTGAGAACAGCAATTTTCAAGAGGAAACGTAATTGTTTTCTAAACATTAACTACTTCGTTTCTCTGGAAATGAAAATTTATCTCTACTGAGAGCAGCACTACCACCTAGTCAAACCTATTAAAACACACTTTTTTTTGCAGGGATGATATCTTTAACATTTTTGCGCCATTACACTTTGTTTCTAGGAAAACAGTAGGCCTTTACAGTTTGGTAGGACTGTTTTCTCTTGTATAGAAAGCAAATCTATCAGAACGGCATTTACCTTCACAGATCAGTTAGTGTGAACTACTTAAAATCGGCAAGTTGGCAGACAGCACTTTGTTGCTCCTTAGTTCTGCAAATGTCCTGGTGAAAGAACCCATAGCAAATATATTGTGTGTCCTACCAAGCAATGATTATGCCCATAGTATATGTTTTAATGAATTCATTTCTTATGTCCACATTAGAACACTTTCACAAACTGTTATTCTTATGCCTCTTATAAAGTTTGGCTTATCTTGAATGAGTGTAGTAACAATTCAAAATGAAGCAGGCAGTTGTGTTGCTCTTTTGAATTACACACTCACAAGTTGCTCTAATACATCTTTCCCTGGGTAAGGAGAAGACAATTTTTGTACTTTTCATATAGACTGCAACCTGGTTGAAACAACAGCTAAAACTTGACCAGATCAAAACAAAATTTCCCATCAAGTTTGGGAGGCACAGGACCTCACACATTGTTATCGCAGTTACCCTCTCTTCAGTCTGTAATTCTCTAAAATGTTGTTGCAGAACGAGAATGGAGGAAAGAAAGATCATTACTCCAGGCAGATACACAAAGTAGGACCAAATGATCTAAGCATTACATTCTACATAAATTCATCTACTAGGAGAACCAGATTCCATTCTTTTATGGTGAAAGACCATTTTGTCTAGTCTGTTTCCAATATTGGTCCCAGAAAGAAATTCTTGGCCAGCATATTCCCACAAAAAGAGAAGACTTTTTTTCTTGGTTTATTACACCTGAGCAGATATTCCTCTTTGGGAAAGCATTAAGATAATTCATTTTTTATTTCATGGACAGCTTCTTTTCATCCAGGCCCTGCCTACTGCCGCTTTGAGTCAGCCCATCAGAATCAAAACCACACCTGGCCATCAATCCTGCTTAAGACCACTAAAAGTTTAGTAATTATGAAATTCTATAAATATAAAATACTCACTTCCTTTTTAACTTTATGCTCTGCAGCCTGTATCCGTAGTTCCATCTCTTCCTCTAGCTCACTGAGCTGAACTGCTGCTTTGTCCTGAGCTCTAAAATTTAAAAGAAAATATTCTCTTAGGAATTGCCCTCAGGCTTGACAGAAACGCTGTGTGAAACACATCTGCCTACCTCAACTGAAACAAATTAGACAGACAGACATGGAAATAGTTTAACATTGCCCAGACCTTGCAACTGATGTGGCTGGGAACCTAAATCCCAAATTATTTCAAACATACTGGCAAATTAGATTTTAAATAATAGCTGCAAGCTGATGATTAGCATGAAATACATCACATCTGCATTTTTTAAATTAAGTTACAAAGATAAAAGGCACCCCCCTCATTATCCTATGAAGCGACTTCAAAAGCAACTTGCATCACCCACACACACAAGATCTCTGTCCTGAGCTAATCTGGTTGGTTTTGGCAGTAATGATGTGAAATTGTCACTGCCAAGTAGTTAAAACAGGTAAACACACTTCTTGAAGCTCACAAAACAAAAATATGGTTTCTAAAATGAAAGTATAATGGACATGTATGATAAAACTCAAAGTTGCAGCCACAGAAGGGGAGTCAAAATGTTTTAAGGCATTTAACCTAGCCATAGAGTCTGCAAAAATTTGGTCCAGAAGTTAAACAAAGTATGAACAGGTAACCATTTGCACGCTGCCATACATGCTTATGCACAAGTGTGTGTATAAAAACTAACTTTCGAACTCAGTTTACGGAAATACTTTGCATGGCGTATTTTGGCATTAACTCTCAGTAGTTTAATCCAATGAAGCACAGTAAGAGAAAAAAAAGAAACTAGCGAACTGAACTAGAAACACAATTCACTGTACCTTTTTACTGCTACAGCCAAAGTTTCCATCTCTGTGCTTTGAAGTTTGATCTCTCGGATGAAGTTCTTAATGACGTGCTCGTATGGCTGGATTAATCTTGGTTCTGCTATGTGTATGTTCTGATACAGAACACTGACATGCTCTTGTCTGAAAAAGAGAGATACCATTTTAATGCATTTACTTGGAACAATGCTCTATAATAGCCTTGAAAAATTTACTACAAATTAAGATATTTCCCTCTTTGCCTGTTTTTAAAATTTAGAAAGCTAGATACAGACTTCGAACATGCAGTAGAGTATGTCTAAATTATTTTAAATTATGTTTACCATTCCCACTTCCCTGCTTTAATATAGCTACTGCAAAAAAAAATTGCTTAATTAAATATTTTTTTACTTCTATTCATAGTGCAGTGAAAAGAATGCCACTGGAGCAACCCACAACGTATATTAAGTTTCTTGGTTGCTCTAATGTTAATCATAATCCATGAAGAAGCCTATGATTTTAGGAGGTTGCATAAGAATTGAAAACGGGTATGAATGCCAACTATCCAAGTTAAAATGGAAAGGGGATAGCGTGAGGTGGGCTGTATGCAAAATGAGAACACAGCTGTTCAGTTCCAGACAAATGAATCTGGTCTATACCCAAATAAATTCATCATTATAAGAAGTTAATACTGCATATGATTCTCATGTGAAAAATTACATATAAATCTCGTAGAGAAGGAAGAAAACACTTCTGTAGATACTTTAGTTGTTAAAAGCTCTCCTGAAATCATACTTAAAAGCTGCCTCAATGCAGGAATACTATATTCTGGTTTCCATTTGATCTGGACTCATTTACATAGACTGCATACTGTTTTAATTGTCAAAGCAAAGAATCTTTACAAGATAAAGAAAAAGAATAGTGTAAGAACCAAACCATTGTTACACAGATTACTACATAAAAAGCACTGATTTCTGTTCACACTACTGGTATGTCATGTAAACCTTTATTTTATATGTCACCTAGGTTCCAGCTCCTGGATTACATTAAGCAATATAGAGAATTCTGTAACAGAATTTAGCAGTCCCAAAGAGAACTGAATGTGACTGACATAGATTATATGCTAGAACACGAACAGGTATTCATTCACAACTTAAAAACTAAATGGAAAAAAAAGGAACAGAGAGGATCAAGTCTAGAAGGGCGGAGAAAGCAGGCCAGTAAAGAGAAAAAAGACATAATCAGAGGCAGAAATGCAACCAAAATAATGTTCTGCAAGTTCTAGTCTAACACCATATCTAACATCACAAATACATGACCTCTTTTTGTTGCTAATGAAAGCCTGAACTCTGATTAAGTGATCCGCCTTGTAAGACAGCTGATGTTTTCCTATCTTCACTGGAGGTGAAGATATTTAATACTTTCACCATACACACCTTATCAACAATCAGTGTATATTCTCTTCATTTTTTCCTACTTGAAGCAATTCCACAGCATTGATTACCAACATTGCAGCACTCTGCTTCTTTTATGTGATTTCCCCACTGAAGGTCTAACTTACTTTGTAAAAACAGTCCCATAATTGTTACTATAGCTCAAATTCCCATTTTAAACAACTATTTCAAGATACTGTAAAACCCATTTCTATTTGAAATGCTGACATTCATTTTGAGATACAGACATGGAAGACCAGCACATAGAAATAAAGATTTACTGATGCAAGAGAAATTTCTCTGTTCATACGTTTCTGTTTTGCAAAGGATTTCCTTTACAAAAGCTAATGCTTACCCGTATTCAGTAAGTTAAATGTAAGTTCCACATATGCACACAATTTCTTTTTCAAAATGTGTTTTAAGCAGAGTAACATTGAGGTTCTCAAACAGTAACAATAATGAACAGATTTATCTGATCATCAGATGCTCCAAACTATGTATAAATAATGTAACATTAAAGAACTCCTCAAATGTATATTTATTAAATTAAGGATTTGCATTTAAAAAACTATTAAGGACATTTCCCTTGCCAACAGTGTTTGTGCCAAAACAACACTAACAGTACCATCAGAAATCTTAAAACTAGTAACCATAAAATTTAAGAATAGAATAGAATAGAATAGAATAGAATAGAATAGAATAGAATAGAATAGAATAGAATAGAATAGAATAGAATAGAATAGAATAGTAGGCTTACAATCCGTCTTCCTTTTACCCTGTACTATAACAACATACAGACAAAAGTGAGATTTCTGTGCTGAAGGGTTCCCTGCACAAGAGAATTTTGGAACAGTTCTGATGATACCATCATCAAAAGTACGTCTGAGGTTTGGGTTCATCAGATTTCAATTAAATGTCAAATGCACAGAAGAGGTGTAGTATTTAGACACTGATTTCTGAGTACATGCAGCTGGACAAACAGTAAGTTCAATATCTCAAGTTATTACCATTTACGGAATTCCTAAGACACTTCCATTAACATTGAGTATGCTTGAAGCTCATTGTACTCTAAACATTACAAAACGCAGCCTCTCTGAAGTCTCTCAATTTGAAATTCCATTTATTTTTGATAGTTGGAGAGTTGTTTGCTACATTTCATAAATTCCAAGCACTGAAGCAATTGTCCTTCAGAGCTGTAAATTGCACATTAAAACAGGCAATAAACTATTCCAGAATAGTTTCAAATTTTAGACAGAAGCAGACACTGTTCATATTCAGAAATAGATCCTGAAGAATGTCACTTCTTCAAAGAGTGTAAATATGCAGAGTGTCCTTTAAATGAGCTGCACATAAAATAGAAATAGCACTAGCCACAGTGAGGACAGTTTATCAGTCTTCCAAGGCAGATAGATTCAGCACAATCTATAACATATAAAATTTTAGTCAACATACGAGATTTTTAGAAATATGAAATACAAAACATGAAAACTGTTTTCTGAAATTTTCTTTTTTCTTTAGATTTCACCAACAAAATGCTTACTAATAAAATTGTTTCTTAGAAAGCAAGCAAACAGTAGCAAAATTACTTGCCACTTGACCCTAAAATAAAATATTTGTTTCTTTAACAAATGTTTTTCTGATTCTCTCTCATATCACAGGTCACTGAAATAGGATTGTATCTTTAAGGACGTATATAACTTTTTCACAAAATTATAGGGTTACGTTGGTACTCTATCTTTCTCACCCTTTTTATACAGGATTAATCAGCTACTGCCTTTAAATCAAAAGAAACTACATTCACAAACATACACTGTACCTCAAATTGCACTATAAATCCTGTGTTCAAAGCTAGCACATGCAAAGTCAACACCCGAGAATTCCTCCCACAGCGATTATTAATGGAGTAGTAAAATTGAAACTTCAACGTTTCACGCTGATGGGAGTAGAGAAACCATTAGTGTGTCCTTTGTTTACTGTATTTTGTGCATGAGTAGACTACATCTGTAGCGGAATATTTCAACGTATTTCTGCAACTTTCACTCTCTTTACAAGAATGTCAGAGCCACAGCCACGCCCTCTTCCAGCTTCTTTTAAATACCGTCAGTATGCAGGGATCCAGTGATGCAGGCCATGGCCCACTTGGAATTGAATCCAGCAG
Organism: Amblyornis subalaris; assembly: GCA_018881555.1. Classification (NCBI taxonomy): domain Eukaryota; kingdom Metazoa; phylum Chordata; class Aves; order Passeriformes; family Ptilonorhynchidae; genus Amblyornis; species Amblyornis subalaris. The sequence continues at coordinate 1,045,343 of JACAXG010000178.1, read as the reverse complement.
GGATATCAAGGACAACTGGAAGGGCTTCTACAAGTACATCAGCAGCAAAAGGAAGATCATGGAAAATGTAAGGCCACTGCTGAATTAGATGGGTATCCTGGTGATGGAAGACACAGAGAAAGCAGAATTACTGAATGCCTTCTTTGTCTCAGTCTTTACTGAGACCAGCCCTTAGGAATCCCAGACCTCAGAGGCAAGAGAAAGGAAGACTTTCCCTTGGTCACAGAGGGTTGGGTTAGAGAGGCAGCCTTAATAACCATAAATTCATGGGCTCTGATTGGATGCACCCACGGGTACTGAGGGAGTTGGCAGATGTTGTTAAGCCAACCTCCATTATCCGTGCAAAATCATGGAGAACAAGAGAGGTCCCTGATGACTCAAGGAAGGCCAGTGTTACTCCCATCTTCAAAAAGAGCAAGGAGGGAGGATGCTGGCTAGTCAGCCTCACCTCCATATCTGGAAAGATGATGGAACAGATCATTGTAGAGGTCATCCCCAAGCACGGGATTCACCAAAGGGAAATTATGCTTGACCAATGTGATAGCCTTCTATGATGGCATGGCAGGATTGGTCTATAAGGGGAGAGCAGTGGATGTCTGCCCTGCATTCAGCAAGGCTTTTGACACTGTCTCCCGTAACACCCTCACAGGTAAGCTCAGGAAATGTGGGTTGGATGAATGGACAGCGAGGTGCATCAAGAACTGGCTGAATGGCAGAGCTCAGAGGGTTGTGATCAGCAGAGCAGAATCCAGCTGGAGGCCTGCAGTCAGTGGCATTCCCCAGGGATCGATACTGGGACCAGTCTTGTTCAACTTGCTTATCAACGACCCAGATGAAGGGATAGAATGTATCCCTCAGGTTTGCTGAGGATATGAAACTGGGGGCAGTGGCTGATCCACCTGAAGGCTGTGCTGCCATTCCGTGGGACCTTGATGGGCTGGAGAGGTGGGTGGAGAGAAACCTAACGAGTTCAACAAGGGCAAGTGTTGGGTCCTGCACCCGGGGAGGAATAGCCCCATGTACCAGTACAGGCCCTTCTACAGGGCAGCTTTGCGGAGAAAGACCTGGGAGTCTTGGTGGATCACAAGTTGTCCATGATCTGGCAGTGCCCTGGTGGCCACGAGGGTCAATGGTACCCTGGGGTGTATCAGGAAGAATGCGGTCAGCTGGTCGAGGGAGGTGCCCCTCTATTTGGCCCTGGTGAGGCCGTATCTGGAACACTGTGTGCAGCTCTGGGCTCCTCAGTACAACAGAGATAAGAAGCTACTGGAGAGGGTCCAACAGAGGGTCACAAAGGTGATTTGGGGTCTGGAGCACCTCTGTTATGAGGAGAGACTAGGAGCAGGGCCTGTTCAGTCAGGACAAGAGAAGACTGAGAGGGGATCTCAGCAATACATATAAATATCTCAAAGGCAGGTGACAAGAGGATGGCGCCAGACTCTTTTCAGTGTCCAAAGACAGGAGGAGGAGCAACGGCCATAAAATAAAACACAAGAAGTTCCACCTCAATATGAGGAAAAATTTCTTTACATTGAGGGTGGCAGAGCACTGGAACAGGGAGGTCATGGAGTGTCCCTCTCTGGAGACATTCAAAACCCACCTGAACACATTCCTGTGTAACCTATTCTAGGTGACCCTGCCTCGGCAGAGGGGTTGGACTGGATGATCTCCAGAGGTCCCTTCCAACCCTAACGATTCCGTTATTCTTTTCAAAATATATCCAAACCTGAGATTAGTTCAGTTGGTTAGAGTGTGGAGCTAATAATACCAAGGTTGTGGGTTCAATTCCTGTATGGGCCACTCACTTAAGAGCTGGCCTTGATGATCCATAAAACCTTTGGTTGGTCCCTTCCAACTCTGAATATTCTGTGATCTGGAAATACACATACCCAAATTCAAGTAGAATGTCTGTGACGCTGAGCCTCATACAGCTAAGACTGCTTTAAGATGCAGTAGTCAGAAACACAGAGTAGTTACAGTGAGGTTTTATTCTCCCTCTGGGATTAAAAAAAACTTTTATATTTGTGGTGGTTTGACCAAGTGTGGAGAAAAATCTGATTGGTTAAAATAGGTGATGGACAGTTGTTTAAGCCACTGATATTTAGAGACACCTTTGCGGAGATATGTTTAAGAAAACCACCCAGGAAATACGGGCGCTCTTGTTCCCCCGCTGCACCCATGGCAGAAGGGTCCCCTGAGACTGGACCTCTGGCCTGGCCCGGCGGGAGCTGGCCCTGCTCCGTCTAGCCCCCGAGAGAGGGCTAGCCCATTCCATCTGGCTCACAGAGGGACTGAACCGGCCAGCAGACCGCCAGAGCCAGGAGTTCCCCTTCTCCCTCCCTCTCCTGGAGATAGACGAGGTGAGATCAAAGAGAGAAGGACCCGGGAGTTGAAGCTGATGCCATGGTTAATTGCCAGCAGTAATCAAACTGCTGTGAGCCGCCAGCATGAACAGCGTGCCTCGGGGGGCGTGTGGGTGGGGAAGAGGAAGGCAGCCGATATCACCTTCACTGATACTAACCAGCTACACAGCAAGCAACCAAGAGGGAGAGAACAGGCGAATATTACCCGATGTGAACTCCATAAATTCTCCTGCAGGCATTTTCTGCAAATATTAACTTCTCTTCCAAGTCAGAGAGAAAGGAAAGCAAGTCACGTGAGGGAACGGAATGTGGCAGCCGGCAGTTTAACTGAGAAGAAAGAGGAAGTGCCAGAGGAGAAGCCATCTTATCACCAGGACTGACGCCCCTTCCTGTAAGTTGTGGGAGAGACTGTAATAGAACCAAACTACTTTTCTCTGTGATTCATTCAGGAACATTTGGGGGGGATGTTGGAAATTCACACAGTCTGGGAATAAGAACACTTTATGTTGTGAGCAGATGAAATTGCAGATTTTAGAGATTGTGAAGGAGAGAGAGAGAGACTTTACTTTTAGACTGGAATGACTCGTCCTTAAAAGAGCACCCCATTGGACTACTTGGTGACCCACGGACCACGAGTTCTTGTGGGAGAGAGGAAGAATTCACCACTGCAGAATCTGGGCAGGCTGTGGTGTTTTTCTGAAGGTTTGGAACCATGCTGAAGACAATCCGTAGGGAGCTATCTTCTGTGGGATGGACCCCACGGCACAACAGAAAGAACTCTTTCCCATAAGTGGCAATAAGAACTCTTAATCAAAAAGATCATAAATCCCATGCTTCATGTCCCTTTGTGTGATCAGTAAGAAAGATTGGGATGTATTGGGAGGAGAATGGTATTTGTATATCATGCCTTAATATTTTTATTATTATTATTCTTTCTATTCTTAGTAGTGTTAGTGAATAAAACTATTTTACCATTTTTCAAGCTTGCAGCCTTGTTTCTGCCATCTTATACCCTCTTAAGAATATAATGATGGGGGTCTGGGGTTTTCTCCAGGCTAACCCATGACAATATTTCATATTCTTAGCCCAATGACCAGCTACCACACAGCTGGGTTCACAATACCTCAGTGACCCAGTTTTAGGAAGCAGTGCTTACACTTAAGAAGTCAAACAATATCCATACAACCATAACCATGCAGGATCCTGGAAAGGGCCTGGAAGGCTTTATGGATCACAACTGGTCACTGAAACTCTCAGTGATACTTACGTGAGTCATTCTATGGCAACAATAAAGGATGTCTTAATTAAAAACAAGACTCACAACTACTGTATCAACAAAAGACAACCAAAAACAAAACAACAACAAAACCCAGAAACAAACAAAAAAAAAAAACCAGAGGAGAAATCAAAGTCATACAACAAATTGCAGGACTACTTAATCACTTCTGCTTACAGGAAGAAGAAATATACTTTCATGAATAGGAAAGACTGTTATTGATTTAGTCCAAGTATCCACAATGAATTAGCAGCAGTTATGTGCACTCTGTGTCAACATGCAGCATGTATTTGATGATTATTTGTTCCAAATTGCCATTTTCATATTTTCAATCATTCCCGTTTTCACTTGCTTTGGTAAATATCAGTGACACTACTGCAGCAGGACAGATTAGCTGCAAGGAATATTGCCCAATTTGTTTGTTTGTCCTCAGTTCCCCTTGAATACATGCTACTTCTTTCTGCAAATTCATTAGTTATTCAAATTTAGTTATCAAAGATTTTACAAATGGATTTCACCAAACTGACTTGAACTCCCAATAGTCTGTCCTTTTGCTGGACAAAAAGGCAACAAGAATGCTCTTCAGTTTCAGCAAAATTCATCTCAAATGTTCAGATTTGCCCTTTAAAACTGATCTTCCTTGAAATCCTAAAATCACTTTTCAGTGTATTTAGCCACACACCTTTAAGTTCCACACTAACACAACTGTAGGCATTCATAAATATTAATGCATAGAAAGAGCATTTTTTAACATATGTCATGAAAGACTGTCACTTTGTTCATCCAGCACTATGGTTATACCACCCACCATGCATCTATTTATTTCTGTTGCTTCTGCAAAGTACAGGCACAAAACACTAGTATCCACAAAAAGTATAGTATTGCCACAAAGTACTGCTTTGGCTTTACCCTACCTCATCTCAAAGGTTTTATAGCATAAACCATCTGTAAGATTAGTACTTAGTAAGTGTAATTAGTCAATATTTGCACAGCTTCACATGAGTTAACTTAAGCAAAGTTACAGTATTCACATGGTTTCAGAGAGTTCCTGAGAGAACTGCATAAAGAAAATAAAATTTCTCTGATTATAATGCAGTTTCTAATATGACAGATTTAAAATACCATGCTCCTCCACACAAGAGGAGCAGACGGGAGGGGAAGGGGGGGAACCCCACACCGAAAAATCCCACTGGTCTTAGAGATACCAGATATTTAGATTATATTGTGTCATAATTTCATTTAATCCACACAGCCATATTAACCTTCATCAATTCTTAGTATTATCTCTGGTTTGCTGATTGTATAGTGACCATTTGCCTGATAATCCATACTCTGAATGCAGTTTAGAGGAAGCTGATGGAATTTTTCATCGAATAACAACATCCAGAGCTGCTCAGTATCTTACATGTGTTCCCTATGTAGTCACCAAAAAGAGTATGCTACGTTACACAGGCCCCTTAGACCCTAAGGGTGGTATTTGGTTTTAGAACACTATTTTAATTACTTCCTTCCACTGTAGGTCAGCTTGTGAAATTGGTCTGATCACTTGTAGGAGCTTTGTTCTGGTATGTACACAAAGAGATGAAGTATAACATGGTCTGAGCCAGGAAGGTCTGAGCTGGGTGGTCAGAGCAAAAGAAAGATCGAGCATTATGTATCTAATGATTGTCCTTACACTGCAGACCAACAGCCGATGTGTGCCACCAAGAGATCATGAAATACCTTTTTCTGAAAAGCAGACACATTGGATATGCCACTATATCAGACACCAGAAAAGAACAAACAAATCTGATACAGATTGGAAAGGATCTAATTTTGTCACAGCTGAGTGCCTAACATTTTCTCCTAATTGAATGCCTTGAGGAAAAGCAGATTACACAAAATTTGAACAGAGTGTAAAATTCAAAGTATTTGTCAACTTGAAGCATTATGGGGTTTTTTAGTATTACCTTTTCTTTTTCTGTATCTGCCCCTGCGCTAGAACAAGATAACCAAATCTGTAAACCCCCAGACTGGACAGCCCAGCCAAGGTCTGATTTCCAGAGAAAAGATTTTTGATGTTTCCAAGACATAAATGCTGTTTACTTAGAGGTGTGATTTAGAGCCAGTGGAGCAACAGTGGAAAAGACTGTGGGACAGGCAGGGAAAGATGAAGTCTGTGGAAAAGAACACCTCAAAGGATATGGTTATGGCAGATGATGACATGATGATAAAATATCATGAAAATGAATGTATGCAGCAGAAGTTACTGAATGGATGTAACTGAATGTTGCTGTAGTAAATGAATGTAACTGAAGTTACAGCTGTTTTGATTAAAGCAAAAATCAGAAGAGCAGTAAAACTTAAGGTAGTTCAGACAGTCTAGTTCACAGAAGGTCATCCATCACATTTTCAGCAGAGCACATCTCTCAAACCCCTGTCATAGATGTATTAAAAGACAAGACAACATTCTCACTGAAGAGATTCCCTCCCCAGCACTGTGACAAAAAAAGACCCAGCATTTGTTTTTCCTCAGGATTTGGCTTTATTCCCTCTCCAGGGAACATGCTTCAACTTCCAAGGAAACCTCTCTAGTTCTGACATCATGGCTCATCATCTCATGGAAGTAAACACAAATTGCTGACAAAAGTTAATATTGTGCTGTATATTGACTTTGGCAAAAATCCATCCTGGTTCACGACAGCAAGAGCATGACAGGTTTTGGATGGGTTTTTCATGCAGCAGAACTGCTCTTCTTTGCTGTAGTACAGCACTATCTCCCATGAGCATTGCCTGTCTTCACAGTTTAAGTAGCTCATGTTAAGAACAGCACGCTTTTCTCATTTTATCACATCCCCCAGATCCACATTTTCTATACAGCTCCAGATGACACGACCAGGGGCACACTGTTATCATAATCACATTAGGAGACTTTGGAATTGTATGATGCATAAAATCTCAGTCAGGCAGCACTGAAATCAGAGTCTGATGAATAGTCAGCTTGGCTGAAAGTGCAAGGCACACAAATGAAACAGACCCCAAGACTAAAAAGTAAAGCCATGGAGTATGAGGACTTTCCGAGGCAGCAGAATTTAACTCAAAATAGGGATACAAACTTTCTGTTCCAGGTTCATTCACTCATTCATGCTCTAATTAGTTTAGTTCATTTTCCAATAAGATTATCCAGTTTGCCAAATGTTGCACAAAAGTTGCCTGGTAGGGCTTAGTCCCTTTTGACAGGCTCAAGTCTTTGCTCTTTCTGATTGAAGTCTTTGGCATTAAAATTTAAAACTCTGTTCTCCAGGAAGTTTTTTGCCTGTAATTTTGAGACAGAAATGTGTCATAGCATTCATAAGTACAGGTTTTCTCTTGAAGTGTCAGAGGATGTTGGATCATTCTTTGCTCAAGCTGAGAAATGGAAAAGGATTACCATTAGGAGACGTTAACACATGCTTAAAAGAGCACATGTCTGTCTATTAGGAGCATCGAGGGAACCTTTCTATCTTACCCCTGAAATTCAAACTGAGATTGGCCACAACAAAGAATGCAACATCTAGTAACAAAGGCAAGGGCTAAACCCTTCCAGTGTGGGCAGTGCACTGAAGCTCTCACTGCCTGGAGCACCAAATAGGTACATTCCTTAACTTTTTTGGTCTGCTCCTGTACCATTGCAAATACTTCTTAGAGGAATAAATGAATGAACACGGCTGAGTTCTCAATAAAACAGATCTCCCGCTGGCAATTCACTACCTGTGCATACAAACCAAAGGCATTGCACGATTTTATGTTTAATTACTCATTATTCCTGATTAAATGTAACAACACAGAAGGCTAGCTGCATTTTAAACAAAATGAATGAAAAAAAAACCCAACAAAACAAACCCAAAAAAACAACCCTCTGTACAATTCCACTAAAGTCTGACTTCACACATAAGGTTATCAGCCTGGAAAGACTTAAGACCTTTTTTTACCTAGAGGCAAATTGCCCACCAAGCACAGGCAAAGGCTAAGGCAAACAATACTTTGACTCACAGTGACCACCTTACCAAGAAATCTAACAGAATTTAGTTCAAAAAATCTGATCAGATGCGGAATAAAGCAGCAAGGCTGTAAAGAAACTTTTTAACGTTACCCTGCTTGTTTTACTGCAAACAATACAACCACAGCTCCAGGACAGGTTTGAATGTTTTAAAGTATAATCTAAAAGAACTGTGCAACTGATACACCAAACTGCAGAGAGGTATGATCCATCCCATAAGAAAATTAGGTTTTCTAAAAAGTAATTAAATTCAAAATATGCTTATTTTAATACCTAGCAGTAAATAATTTTGCATCAAATGCCTGCTACTACACTGAGGACTGGGTCAGGCTATAGATTTGCTACTGGGTTTCATACCTCATTATGGAGGCTTATTTAAGCTTTCAAACGTTCAGTTACAGAAACTGAACCAGTTTCCAGCACAGAGACAGAACCATGTGAATCATGTGAAAAATCTCCCTTTGATTTCAACAGGTATTCAATCAAGCTGAGGAGCCCACAGGTGTTTACTGTGGGATTTTTTCGTGACTTGAGCCCTGGGTTTATCTCACTACTTCCATTTGCTATGCCTTGTTTCTCTCTATATAAACCCCAACAGCATCAAAGTGCATACACCAGTGTCTTGCTGGTCTGTGGCCACAAGGTAGAGCATTTTGAGGAACTGAAACCCAAAATGACTGAGATGAAAAACACACAATTGAGATTAAAAAATATGGACAACTAACTGCACTCCTCTGGGTTTGAGGAGTTTCTTCTTTGTAATTACTTTTCTCACAGCTTTCAATGTCAATGTTACAACAAAACACACCACCAACTGTTTTATAATACTGAAGATGCTGGTGTGTTCCAAGCTAGGTCTAGCTTTCAAAGTACTGCCTTCCACTGAATAAAAAGCTGAAGTGATAAACAACTAAAATTAAGTAATTTAAATAAAAAGATAAATAACTTCTTTGAAGTCCAGCTTGTACTTCACTTGATTTTGTTACATTCTACTCCTTAAGACTCCTCAAACAATATCAATATATTCGTAAGGGTCTTAAAGATTTTAGTGGGACTACTCACATGAAAAAAACTTACATATACATTTCAACAAAAAAATATTTGGGCTACAAATGAAAAAAAAGTTGAGCTGTAAAACAGACCTGCTTCTAGCACTTCAGGACAGGAGAGAAAAAAACAAAGGGCACACTATTCTTCAGCCGACACCGACACACACCTAATACAGCCAACTATGAAGGATGTTCAGAGCTATTTATAATGCTGAACCTGACTAGGAAACATTTACATCAAATTACTGCCCACCCGACAGTATTTAACCATCAAAATTTATTTGTTTGCAGTTTTTATGTAAAAGAATCATAACACAAATCACATTACATCATGAAGAATTTAGCGAAACTACCAGATGTGTCTGCATAGTGAGGCCAGTTAAAGTTACTCCCCTTCCCTACTGCTATCCTTTTAGACAATCGGCTAGACTATACTCAAACTGCTGCTGCAAACAGTAACCAAGTTACCGACACAGAACTATTACCAAGAGCAGAGAGATGCTTTCACAATTTACCACTGTTCGATTTTTTTTCAGCTCCTATTGAGTTTCTGACTTCAGATTAAGAACAGTTATTAACTGTTTCTGCAAGCTTTCAGACTCCAGTTCTTGTTCTCTTTCTGTAGAAAGCAAGTGTGTAACAAGGAGGGCTCCACAAACAAATTAAGAAAGACCAGTATGATCTGTCTGAAATGGGGCAGTCCAGTAAGACTAACTAGTACTAGTCCAAAAAGAAAAGAACAATTGACTTCGGTTTTGCACATGAGTAGCAGGTTAAGTAAATGAAATTTCTCTGAAAAAACTTTTCATCTCATAATCCAAACACATTTTCAAATGTGACTGGAACCAAATTACTGAGATAAGTAAGAATTTAAGGAGGACTGAGACTATACAGAGATATATTCGTGTCCGTGAGTTTTTTTAACTCACTTGACTAGCTGCCAAGTCCTGAAATTCCGATTACTTGTTTTCCATTTTAAATTATAATTTTAAAATGAAGCAAAATCACTCGGTACTTTTTACGGCCAACATTTCAATAATAATTTCGAGCACCTCAGCTTTCAGGCAGATTACTGCGAGTCACCAAAATGTAACTCTACGCTGGAACCAGCCCCGTACTGACAGACCGGTCGTAAAACGGGTTTAATCTCAAACCAAGCTACCATCAGTTGTCTTCATTTCACTGAGGGACAAAGACTCTCACGAACTTCAGTGAGCTCATCAGACCGAGTACCGTTAACGTGGAGGCAACGATGTTGTTGGTCTGCTTTTACCAAGAAAAAGTTGGCAGGGGCGGAAGAAAGATGCTGGGGGATGGTCGGGGCATAGCGCGAGGAGAAAGTTCCTGCTAAGTCGGCAGAACTTTGCATCCCGTGCGTTCTACGGCCAGACTTTCCCACGTGGGTCGCTGGCAGAGCAGCGGAGAGGAAGCAAGCTACCGGCTGCACGCTGGAAGAACAGCGCTGGAAAGCACCCCATTCGGGAAGCAGATGCGCGGAGGGCTCTCTACACCTGCAGGCGCAGGGGGCGAGGGCTCAGGCCACGCGGCCATTCCCCAGCTGGGATTGCATCAGCGCCGGCGGCAGCTCCGCCAGGAGGGCCGTGCCCGCCCGCAGGACGGCAGGGCCGGTTCGGCGGCGGCGGGGCAGGGCTGCCCAAGGGCAGGCTCAGCCCCGCCAAGCCCGGGGCCGCGCACCCGCTCGCGCCGCCGGCGTCGGGGGTGGGCCGAAGCGGGCGGGCCCGGACCTTACCTGGGGATGTACCTCGCCTCGTCCCCGAGCCGCACCTCGAAGTCCTTCCAGGGCTGTTCCAGCCCCGCGGCGACCCACGCCGCCGACGCCTCCTCCTCCTCCTGCCCACCCTCGGCCCCCGGCTCGCCGCCGCCGGGCTGCCGCCGCGTGGCGCCGCGGAAGCCACGGGCGAACTCCGGGAAGGTGATGGCCCCGTCGCGGTCGCTGTCGAGACGCTGGAAGATGGCCTCGGCCTCGGCCGGCCGCACCCGCAGCTCGGCGCAGAGAGCCGCGAAGTCCTCCCGCTCGATGCGGCCCGAGCCTCTGGCGTCGCACGCCACGAACAGGGTGCGCAAGCGGGACAGCTCGTCCCCCGCCGCCTCGGGATCCATCGGCCAGCGCCGGGGCGCGGATATTCCGACCGCGGACGGGACCACAGCGAACGGGACGGGACTGGGTGGGCGGCTGCCCGACCTGAGGCTCCGCGGGGCGGGACGGGTCCTGCTCCGCCCCGGCGCCCCGCGGGGCCGGGCACGGCCGGGAGGCGGAACACAGGTGGCGGCTCCTGGCCGGGGTAGGGCCCTGGTAGGACTGCCGGCGCCCCCGGGAGAGAGCAGGGCGGTCCCGAGCCGGCGGTGCCGATCCCGCTTCCCACGGGGGTGCAGGGCGTGGGATTACTCTCGGGCCCAGCATGTTGCGAACAGCACAGGTAACAATTTACAGCACCGGAGGGTAAAAAACACGTCTCACGCCCCTGCAGCACTCAAATGTGAGTCCTGATACAGTGCGGTCACCGTAAGGTGTTACACCTAACTTCTGGCTTCCGACAGAATAAAAATACTCCTGGTGTTCATGGAAGACCAAGAACCCACATGATGACACAAAGTTTCAACAGATAAATTCTTGCTGACACGAATAGTCTTGGAGTTATACATTGCGGGTATGTGCTCACCGATATCTCACCACCAGTGATTTAGAAATGTGGATTGTTAAAATATCAGCTTTAACTGAAAATGCAAAAGCTGCATTCAAATAAACCGAAGGAGACACATTTTCAGTGCTCTGTGAAGAACTAGCATCTCTGTCTTTCTTGACAGATGTCTGCCTTGCTTAAGTCAGACTCAAAACTCAGATTCCATTTGAAGTAGTTAAATTATAATGGATATTTTAAAATTACTATTTATTTCCATACACTTATTCTTGTTTATATCTATCTACAAATGTAAATTGTGTTATGCCAAAGTTGTGATAAACAGAATACAAATCTAACGGTCAAAACAGCATTTCTTTATTGACCGAAATATAGCCCAAGACCAAGTACAATGACCCAGCAAAGCACAGTCCATCTGACCTCTCCTCAGAATAAATCACGTACGGTAAATGGGAAGTGCTCCTTTGCCTAAGAGATGTAGAATTCCCTCAAAGGAAATGATTGGGGTTTTTTACAGCTTTTGATTATTACCTTGTCAGGTTTAGACAGACAGCCAACAGTCTATCTCTAGACAATAAAAAGTTCTGTGAAATATTCCCCCCACTTTAAGGAAATACAGCTGTTAAGTAGTTTGGAAAATAAATTTTAGCTTAAAAATATCAGATAACTGAGGGACTTAAACTTATAATTTTATACATTTCTGTTGTTACATTTCCACTACACAATTGCAGAACTACTAAGAGTAATAAAGTGGTATCGTGATCAGTTTCTTAGTGTTTTAATAAAGCAGAATTAATTTCACGAAAATATTCTTCCTGTTCCACAGTCTCTCATCTGTCTATCAAATTTTTATACCTAAAGGGTATCATGAGGGTCTTATGGGGTTGATGAAGAGTTGTTCAGCCATCAAGAGACAAACTGATCTTGCTTACACAACCCAGCTCTCTCTTGCTTACACAACCAGCTCTCTATGCTGCTAAATGGAGCGCATAGACTTTGGACATGTAGTCCCTGTCGGGTTTTTTTCTTTTCCTTTTTTTTTTTTCCTGAGAAGTTTTGTCACACAGATCTCAAGCACTGGCATGAAGTACAGTGGATCATTTAGCACTGCCATGGCATAGGTATATTCTGAAAAACAGATCATGCTTGCAGTGTTGCACTACAGCACACAGCCCACGCTTGCTCGGCAGGCCATGGTTTAGTTGAATAGTCCTGACACAACAGCACAGAAATAACAAATGGTTTATTTGTTAAGACCTAAGAATGACTCGTGAGACCAGGATTCCCAGCAGGCAATGGCAAAACAGTGCTTTCTTCTGCAGTCATGTCCCTGTTCTTGGAAGGATCTGTCCTTCAAATCCAGCTCTAAATTAAATAAATGTGCAAATACAAAGCACTGTTTCTGTAGCATAGTAGTTTTAAATTCATAAGAGAAGTTTTAAATTCATGCAGAAGGTACTGAAGATATAGATATATCCTGCATGCAGTTTTCAGTCTGTCGTCTGTTTTGCTTCATTGTGCCATGAAATTCACAAGCTAGCCTAAGCATCTGTTTGGCTGAAGGGGCAGAAGAGAAAAATTAAATTATGCTCAGGAACTTTAGAGACCTGAGGAAACAGATGAACAGGAAAGGATTCATTGTATCACTACTAAAGTGTCCTATTGTACTGAGTGGAAAAGGGTGGATTTTAACACTGTTACAGAGACAGAGGCTAAATGTCACAGATTAGAAGAGACAGGTAAACCAGAAAAGGAAGGTGTGGCAACACGACATCAAGACCTATTGTCCCAGGAAGCAAAAGAGCAGAGGAGCTGAGCTGACCAGTGGGATAATCTACAGAATCTTTGAATGCTATTTGAATATATGTGGTCTCTGAAAGCAACTATGCAGAACTGTGGAGAAGCCCAGAAAAGCTGGAGTTCTGTGCTCCAGGCAGATTCCAAGCTTGAAACAGAAGCCCTCTTCCCATCCCTCTCTATATATAGTTTTAGGAACCTTACATACATACTAAAGGAAGATTTTTAACTTGGAATTTCAAACATTTAAAAGTCAGGAAGTAGAACGTAAATTGGAACAATTATTCACTGATTTACTTTTCACCATTATTGTTTGTGGCCTTGGGCATTATTTACAATATCATGCATACTATTCAGATATTCACTGAAAACAAAATATATCTTCTGGATACTTCCTGCATATGTGAATTAAACTTTCCAATATTAAGGTTGGTTAAGAAAGGGAATGGATCTCTCTGTGGTTGCAATAACTCTCTTATTCACCTTTTTCTGTTTTAGATTTGGACAATTTAAGCAATTTAAGGCAAACTGTTCATTTTCCTTGGAAAGTAGAGCACAAGTAAAATAGAATCAGTGATCTTGAGAACAGTTCGTATTACACACAGGTATTATACTGGTCACAACACCATGAAAACAAATTATATAAACCTACTCCAATTTCTTCCCCTACCGACTCAAATTTTACCACCTCTACAAGCCACTGTACATCTCAAAGCATTGCAATCCCAGTGTGGCACTCCCTCTCTTCCTTTTGCATCTGTACCTGCCCATGACCTTTTCATCACTCCTACCATCCAGAAGTACAGTGTATGCAGGCATGTGAAGGACGAGGGGAGAGGGTGATGTGTGGAGTGGAGTTACTCTGGGACATCTCAAGCATATGGGCTGTGGTAGTGGTTCTTCCTCCCTGCTGGTTTCCATTCTCTGCCATTCTCTTACTGTGTCTTCATTTGCACTTTTTATTGTTTAGAGGGCATTTTCTTTGCTTCGATACATTAAACTATGCTTTGATGGCATTAAACTAGCTGTTTATCTAGTTCTATCCTGGCATGTACTTTGTGTGAAACACATAGGATAGGTGCACATATTAAATGTCAAGTCTGGACAGATCACAGAACATCACTGTATACTCTTATTCCCTGCTACATAATTTTTAGTACTACTGAATATGACTCACCCTTACTCTCTGCAATTAAAAACTAAGGATAATGTATTTGGTAGCAGACCTCATGTAGACTATTTCTCAGATAGACTGCATCATTATGACCCCTTAAGAGGAAAAGGCATAATCTATGTCTAAAAACTTAGTCCAGAAAATTAAAAAGTTGGCATAATATTTTGAAAGAACACAATTTTATGCTTCGACTTTGTCAAAAATAGAGACAAAAAGTGACAATAAAAGTTCTTTGTCTAAGAAGAGGTACATTTAAAAGCCAAAATTGTTTCTCAGCATACACAGATATTATTTTTATTCACCTAAAAATTTAGCAGTTCAGACAGTGAGGCTGTGAAAGTCTTTCATGGTATCATACTATAGCAATGAATTCCAGATCATAACCAAAGTAGAAACCTTTCAGTTGAAGCATCTTGGGCCTGCAAAAAAGGAAGGAGACCATTGATACCACAATATCAAAGTACCCAAGGTGCTTTTGCAGAAATTATTAAGTATTGGCAGTCTTTTTAAAATCTTGTCTGCATGATCAACTGAATAGCCATGGAGATGCTGAAATGACTTATAATGACTGCTGGGCTTAATTTAGAGGTGTTAGCTGTCATCCTTATGCTGCTCCAGCCACCAAAATAACATAAAAAGGCTGTTCTAAAGACATGTTATTACACTGACAATTCTCAAAATCTATAATGCTTTTGAATAACATAAGCAATAAATACTTATTAATTTCTTCTTTTACAGGAAGCCTTCCTTGTTTTTGGAAGTCTACATATTTCTTTCTATTCTAATAGTCAAAACCAAATCACATCTACTGATGAAACTTCTTTGTTCTTAAAGAAAGGGACATGTCAAAATGCAATTCCCTATGTGAAAATCTAGTTAACAAAGAGCACTGCTGAAGACAGAGGATAGAATTGTCCTTTTCAGGACAGAGATAAACAATGTCAGGTCAAACAGATATGCCTCCGTCCAGTTAGGATTAGCTTTGACCTTTTTCTGCAGAATGGTGCCAAAGTTCTTTCAAAAACACAGCAAGGTCCAGGTTTCCCCTGCAAACAAAATGGTCACTGTTTCACTCTCTTCCTATTTCCCTTTCTTGCTCAATGTGTTGGAACATTTCCCCAGAAGCAGAAGAATCAAGTATAAATCACCGTCTTGCCTGAAGCAAATTAAAGTTACCTTTCTTTTTCCTCATGCAAGTGTCTTGACCACAAAGCTACTGGAGACAGTGATGGAATTCAGAAGCACACAGCTGCTCAAAGCCACTGTTCCAAGCATCTGTGTTTTACAGTGCATTATAACTAGACACAAAAAGGCTTTGGTGAAGACGCTAGATGACAATTTTCCATATGCCAGTGGATCACCAATCCATCTTTCATTTCTCTCCGTCTGGTCCAAAAAGTCTTACATTATTTTCACAAATTCTGACTA
This sequence comes from Amblyornis subalaris, assembly GCA_018881555.1. Lineage (NCBI taxonomy): Eukaryota > Metazoa > Chordata > Aves > Passeriformes > Ptilonorhynchidae > Amblyornis > Amblyornis subalaris. The sequence goes on along the minus strand of JACAXG010000178.1, from coordinate 1,029,578 downwards.
AATGGTATCTATTCAATCACTTGCACAGCTGTAAGACAGTCTGAAAGACATCTGCTTACCTGGAACAAGAAATACTTCAATCTGTTCAGACAAGACAGGAAGACTGAATTAATCTCTTGTGTATAATGCTCTTAACCTTCAGGTTGCTCCGTAAAATAGACATGCATATTCAACACTTCTTCCTACTTTATCCTGGGCAAAAGTGGCTGCCACTGTTTCACTTTGTGAAACCTTCTGCTATTCATCTTAGGCAAACTCTCTGCACTGACAACAGAGCAGGCCTTTTAAGAATGAGGGAAGAATGTCCCACCTGTGTATCCCAAGAGGGTTTTTTTTGCTGTTGAGCTGCTCAGTGCCCACAGGACCACTGGACATTGCTACAACTTCAGGCTTCTGGGCAATGCTCCTGGGGGAAACATCATTGGTCAATGCTGCATTGAAAACAGTGTTGGATAGTGACAAAGTTTAACCCCTGCCAGCAGTCAAGCTCCACACAACCCCTTGCTCACTCCTCCACCAGCAGAGTCAGGGAAAGAACTGAAAGGGTGAAAGTGAGAAAACTCATGGATTGAGATAAAGATAGTTTAGTATGGAAAGCAAAAGCCACATGCACAAGCAAAGCAAAACAAGGAATTAATTCACTGCTTCCCATGGGCAGGTGTTCAGCCATCTCCAGGACAGCAGGGCCCCATTACACATGAAGCGACCCGGGAAGACAAACACCATCACTCCAAACATCCCTTCTTCTTCCCCCCACTTCATACACTGAGCATGATGCCATATGGTCTGGAATATCCCTTTGGTCAGCTGGGGTCAGCTCTCCCTGCTGCAACCCCTCCCAAGCTCCCAGGCACCTCCAATTGCTTTGCCAGTGTGGACGTATGAAAACCAGAGAAGGCCTTGGCTCTGTGTAAGCCCTGCTCAGCAACAAAATTTCTCTGTTATAAACCCTGTGTTCAGCACAAATCCAAAATATAGCTCCATGCTAGCCACTATGAAGAATATTAACTCCACCCCAACCAAAACCAGATGGTTTTTCTCAGTCCCCTTGACTGCAACTAATAATTCTGCAAGTGGTAGTTCTCAGGCAAAGACACTGAAACTCAACTACCTATACTGTTCAATTGTTTAGAACAATTCCTGGCATTGGTTGCAGCACAACTTGCATCTCCCATGATCCTCTGTCTTAATGAACACTGTTTGGGAGATAGGATAATCCAGTTTTAATGTGGTCACCCTGTTTTGAAGGGTAAGTCCAGTTCAATAATAATGAAATAGACACTGCCATGTCCACTGACCTCAGTGTCAGAGGACAGTTCTGGTGCTTTTAATTCACAACGGTAGACCTGTGAATTAGACCAACCTGTGTTGGTCTTTTTATTTATAAAAGGTCAGAATAACATTTGAGATTATAATCCTATTAGAATTTACTTCCTGAAGACATAGTACTTTGACAATAGTTCAAATTTAAATGCTGAATAATTGTGAACGTAGGCGATTTTACTTTTCTCCACCTAAGGAGGGTGAATTCTGTATCACTGGAGAAATAAAACAAGTGCATTCAAAAACCTGAAGTAATTACTTACTACAATATATGACCAAAAAATATTGCCATAAAATATTGGAGAGGTGGACAAAAATGGAGATATAGTAAAGCATTCCTCAAGGATCTTCTAAATAGGAAAGCATTAAAGGAAATTGATGGGGGCTTTAAGCCAAAGGAGATTAAAGATTACGTTAAAGACTCAGAGCGGAAAATTAAAACAAACCATAAAATAATCACAAAGCTATAAAGCCACACTAATTTTTCTGGAATGGAACATAAAATACTGTTATTTTTAATCTGAAAGAGAAGTGAAATCTTGTCACAGGTTTAGAAAAAGGACTTGCCAGAGTTTCTACCAATTTAAGAGATCTTCTCTTCTCATCATGCAAATTGCAGAAAAGACAATTCATCTCAGCAACACGGCATAAAATCAGAAAGGAAAAAAGAAAATTAATTCTACTGAACATTTCTTCCACTTCTGTGGCCCCAAAGCATAAAGAAAAATAATATGTTCTTATGAACCCAAATCCATTAACAGACTTGATATACACTTTCCTCAATATTTACACAACTGGAGAAGACTACAAAAATAAGTATTCCAATGTATTATTTTTTTACAGGTTAAACCTCTTCCAAGTAAATACTCAAGAATACTCAAGAACACCTAGGGAAAGTTAATTCTGTGTTTGTAACAGAAGTGCTTTTAGTGACAGGCCGATCCTCCTCCTAAAGTACCTGATTTCTGAAACCCCAAAATAACAGCTGATGCACACTCAGCTGCCTTAAATTAGGCTTTAGCCATGAGGAGGTCTAAGTGCTTTAGCTGACTATACTACAGGGCTAAAAGCTGTGGGATATTCATATTGTATTTCATATCACTTTATAGGTATAAGATGGTTGAATGTGCTTTGCTGACTCCGGGGGTTCTTCTCAGCAAAAACAGGCCATCACATTCTCCCACCTGATAAGGGAGGAAAAGCATCTCATGTGACTATGTGACTTTGTATTCAGCAGAAATGAGGACAGCTCTGATTTCAAATAGTCATTGTGAAATCATAACTTTCAAACTAAAACTAAGGATGAACCAGTATATAATTTTGAATAAACGAATTTGAGGGGAGAAAAAATGAAAAAAAGAGAGAAACTTCACGAGCAGTCTAGAGCAACACAAAAAATTTTGCTCTTAGCTTACAAACTGCTAAATGATCCATTGCAGCAGTGCCATAGATGTGTGTAATTGTTCTTACTTTCTTGATAAACTTTTTTAAAAAGTGATATTTAAATAAAACATAATTTGTTAACAAAAAATCTACTTTTCATGAATTTCTGTACTATGTAATATTAAATATACGACTTAAAATATCCATATCATAATGCACTAAAAAATTCTATCCACGAGAGCTGTAATTTTGAAAAAGTGATGCACAACATGTAGAAGTAACAACAGTCATTATGAATTGGTATAACACAAATACGACATCCTGAAGTGCAGACAAATTCCAGTAAAGGTAACATAAACCAATTTCATTTTAAAAGTCAGCTGTGAATGGCTTTTAAAACATATTTTGCATTTCATGACAATAATAATGCTTTCATATTTGAATTAAATCCTCACAATTTTACAGAAAATACTGCAGCCGTAGTCAAAGACTGAAGGATAATTTTTCTGAAAGCCCTCATCTTCTTACTGTAGAGTATTTTACTGGCAACTAAAGAGACATCTCTGCAGAAACTGAGCTTCACACATTCCAGACTCACCAGTAAAAAGCTGGCCAACAGCACTGAGACCCACAAACAAAAAACAAGCTAACCCTATATTCTTCTAGATATCTGTAAGAATACCTTCACACAATTCACTCCACTTTAGGCACAGACACCTAAACATAACACTATTTAAAGGCTGAGTCAACTTTATTTTTGAAAAATATAAATAAATATTAAATGTAGAATTCTAGTAATGTTGATGAAGTTTCAATTTTCCATGCTTTAAGAAAATCAAAGGAAAGGAAAGGAAATTATGCATAAGTTGGGAAAGGAAAAACCTCTGGAAAAAATAGCAAGTTTTGAAGAAAATTTTAGCTAAGTGGGAATTTTAACGTATAAGGCTAGACATGTCCAACTTAAATATCTAGCCTTCCTCTTGACGTTCTCACTGCTACTTCCTAGGCATTATAATTCAAGTGTCTCTGCTAGTTAAATTGTTAAACCATTTATTGTCACAAATTTGCCCTGTTCTAACAACCAAGCTCTGAACAATTCCCGGGCAAACAGAATGGTTCAGAGTCTGTTCCCAAAACACGAGGTGCACGCAGTCAGACTGCACAGACATGTGCCTTGCCAGATGGACTGGATTCAGTATCCAGGACTACTTTTACCAGGCACCTTCATTAATTTATATAAGAGCTATTTCACTTCTCACACGACACTGAGGTGCCAATTAATTCTGATGAAGAATTGTTGAGTGGCACATTTTCGGACAGCAATTTAAAAATATATAAATGTATCAATACCTATAAAAATGTATCCATACTATATTGCTTCTGTATTTCAATTAGGAGGCGCTTAACCTCTTAAAAGATGGAATGATGATGAAAAGAGAATATATTAATCAACCTTACAGTAACCATTCTCTCAGCTTCTCATGAAGCTCTGAAACTTGTGACACTGAACTACTACATCAGAGATGATCTTTTAAAATGTAAACAATTGTCTTATCAAAAATATTTTAATTTTTTATTCTTATTGTAATAAGAATCTAAGATCCGCAGATGAAGAGTATTATCCTAGGACTCAAAGCCAAACTCGAAATCTGTCACAGGTATATAGCATATAGGTGAATAATAATGTTTTGAATTCAACTCCATGCCTTATAAACTAAGAAGTATTTCATATACACGAAGATTTTACAATATATGGTAGATGGTGCTCTAATTTTTGTTTTTAAATAAAGAACATAAATAAATCCAGTAAAAACCTTAAGGATAGCTGCTGCAATAAACTTTAATCCACAAAACATTTTAAATGTTTTTGTTGGGGTTTTTTTAGCTGTAAACCTTTACGAGAAGCAAAGAGATTTTTATCAGAGTTCACATGGCCACATAGGCTGTGTTCGAAAGGCCATAATTAGCAAGGAAAATTCTTCAAAAGAAAAATTGTAAAGCACTTCTGAGAGAAAAAAAAAAAGTAGAAAATTTAAATTAATACAGTTACTTTCAGCACACTAAACCTCACAAAAATGCCCTATCCTCTTTGGTTTGTAGAGCTGCAGGGCTCAGAGCAAGATAATGAAGCTGGCAACAACTGTCTGCCAAAGCCCAAGTTCCTGTATGCCACAAATATCAAGAAAGCTACAGATACCAAAACCATTGTTTTCTTCCAAAGTATGTCTGCCATGAGCACAATGTCATGAAATTAAGAAACAGTCACATTTGCAAGTTGTTCTCTACAGATTTACTGTATTAAATAAGCATACTAGTAAGACCATGACAGAAGTAATTGATTACTCCACAATGTATACACTCTTTACCAATATATATTAATTTTCACTTCTCCTGCTTACATTATAGGTTCAGTTTAAAAGAAATATATACAAAACCTGCTAATGAGAATTTTCACTAGATCAACAAGATAGGATCTGTAGAAAAGAAAGTTTCTTACACTAAGACACTTTCTCCACCTTAATCTCAGGCTTTTATTATGCACTCACTTTTGCAAGAAAAAAATCTTAGTAATTATTCTCAGAATAGAAATTAGTTATATGCAGGCAACAGTTACAGTTAATGTTCTATAAACAAGCAGCTTTGTTTGAATTCTAAATGTGAGAGCCCCTAGCTTTGCTTCCATTTCTCATGCCTAAACAGCTCATGAATGTCAACCTTGTATCATAAGACAAAACCCAGTGATGAGTGATCATTCATGAATTATCTCACTGAAGCTGGACAATAGGTTTGGGAAGCTTACAGCTATGTCAAAACAATACGAGGTTGTAGAGCACTAGTTGACCAATTAAGAGCTAAGGTGGCAGAATAGTTACTAAGGCACATCTTGTACCAGAATATGTGTATATATATATATATATATATAGACACACATCATATGCCAGAATAAAATTTATGCTGAGTCAGCATATCAAACAACACCATGAAATCATATTATTCTAAAGAGATTGCAAGAATACTTTATTCTTTCCAGAGTCTACTATCATGTTCCTATTTGGAGGCTGCAAATCTGAGCAGCTTTTGTATCCCTAAGAATTTCTTGACTGTGAGCATGCTAGAGGGCTGTTAGGAAGGTAAAGCTATATGCTTTGATAACAATTTTCATTTTTAACTACCAGGCTCAGCTAATACATTCAGCATCACAAATAATGAGTATGAGGAAGGAGCACTTTGATTATTATCATCAGACACCATCAAAATAGCCAAGACAGATGTATCCCATCTTTTTCAGTGATTCCAATTACATAGAAATATGCAGAAAGATTAAAGGAATTGTGAGAAGTTGCAGCTACAGAAAACTCAGGATTTTATAAGTAGAAAAGGAAAGCTGAACAGAGGTAGATATTGTCACAGTATCTCACACCTTAAATAAATACTGTAATCATTTTTTTTCAGATAGATACATTTAAAAGGTGAGGAAAACAATATTTTGTTATAAACAGTGAAATGGTTTCAGAATTTGTATGGAAAATAATTAAATACTTCTCCAGAAATTTAATTCAAAATGTTGCAGTCTTACATGAAGTGTAATGATATCATCATGGAAATATCTTTACAGATTAATAATATAACATTTTGATTGTTCATAGCAAGATAAATATTTCTCCAGCCTATGCCTTAGCCTACTGGGATACGGTCTGAAGGAAAATGGATGTCTCCATCTTTCTCTAAATCAAAATTGCTGAAAAAAATGGGCATTTATGCAGATGAAGATGGCTTCTCCCAAATAGGACGTCATTCAAAAGATCCAAGCTTTCAAGCACTAGAAGCAGGAAGACTAATGGTTAATGGAGGACTTGCATGCCAACACAGTGACATCTCCAGCAGAGAAACCACAGTCTCTGCTTTCGGAATACCAGCAAGATCCACATGATTTTTCAAATGTCTGAAATACTCAAATTTACAAGTCTCACACAAGGAGAAATTGGCACATAAGGACAAAGATTTCCCCTTCAGAATTACAATTTGCATGTGATCATTCAGAAATTTGAGCTGAAGTCCACTAGCCTTTTATCCGTCACTTGTTAGGAGGAGTGGAAAACTAAATACTCCACTTTAGGTCACTGCGTCACAATAAAATGGGCAACGATATTTCTCACATAAAATGCAGCACATAAAGGGGAAATGAAATACAAACATATTATTTAGGTATGTGCCTAAACATACACACCTAAAATGTGCCTGCCAGAACATTAAATGGTTACTGAAAACAATAAAGTCCAATAGCCATTCATGCTTGCTCAACTTGTCTGTACATAAACAGTATACAGTTATCATTATACCAAACCCAAAATATGATTGGTGCTGCTGGCCCTTGATTCTTGAAAAAAAATCTGCATTTTTTCCAAAAAAAAATTATGTAGCCCCTACCCATGGAAGGGGGTGAAACTAGATGAGCTTTAAAGTCTCTTCCAACCCAAACCATTCTATGATTTTATGACATGATAAAAAAGCAAAATACATAGTAGTAACAGTCAGTAGTGAAGCTTACAACACATATTGATTCCATTAACATACATACATAACATGTTTGGATCCTCCCCTCACAATTTCTGCCTGCTATAACACCGGCACTGTTCTGACTCAGAGGGCAGAACTTCCCAACACACAGCATCACTACTGAGCAAAGACCTCCAACAATTCATTCCCTGTTGCTAATCATAGGAGCCATAGCTATTTCCTCACCAGTCAGGCAAAATACAGAACTACACATTGATTTCAGCTACCAAAATAAATAAACGAACCAATAGTCACTTGCAACAAGAGACCTATAGCCACAGGTTATTTTCTTAATGGTTTTTTTTTTAGAGTTTGTGTTTTGTTCATTATCACAGGAAGTATTTACATCCTCTCACTGAGGATACCTTTCCACTTTCTACCCCAAATGTGTTTTTTTTTAAAGCTCTATGTATTGACTGCACTGATATTCAGTGAGAACTGGTAACTTACTGTTCTTTCTATATATGGAATTCAGTCTGCAAAAAACACTGCAATAAAGTGCAGGTTTTTAGCACATGAATGGCAGACACAATCACAATATTTTTAGTTTTCTCTGTGTGGTAAAATATGTAGGCAACATTTGCATGCCTACACATTTGGCAGTTAAAATATGACAGCCAAATGCTTTTAGTTTGCTGAGTCTGCCAAGAAAAGGATTATAGTACAGGAAAATGAAATCCATGATCATTAACGCAAAAAGCAAAAAACCTAAAACTTGTTAAAATGCTTCAATGCTTTTCTTCCTAATTAGACTGTACTTGACACGTCAAAAAGGTTGCAAACACTGATAGAGAAGAACTGATGACCTCCTATCATCCTCCTGTTATAATGCGGAAAGGAACATGCAAAACAGAAGCTTCTAAAACAACCACAGGCAAAGAAGCAAGTACTCAAATATTAGTCCCTGTATCTTGAAACTTCACTGGGGATTGGAGTGATGGAAATCTCATCAGGAAATCTAATCGTATCAAATTTTCATCATGACCCATAACTGTAGACATATAAGCTGATGATTTTGGCGAAGGAAAATGTGGATGTAAATTGCTCAGGACAACAACTTCTTAAATATCAACCCTCTTCTCTCTCTCCTGAACAGGTCCTTTACCCTTTAGCCACAGTGTCCAGTACAACATAACTCAGACCTGGAAGGGCTCAGCCCCCGTAAAGGGTTGAGTTGGAGGCAAACTCCAGATCCCCACGCCCAGTTCTTCAGAGGAGAAGAGATAGCAAAAATAGGCTGCAAACTTGAAAAATGATTAAATGATTTATTTCCTAACTCTACTAAGAATAGAAAGAATAAAAAGTAATGAAAAATATTAAGGCATAATGTATAAATATCATTCTCCCCACACACATTCCAATCTTTCTCACTGATCACACAAAAGACACAAACATGAGATTCTGATGTTATGGTTAAGAGTTCTTGTTGTCACTTCATGGGATAAAGAGAGTTCTTTCTGTAATGTAGTGGGATCCATCCCACGGAAGACAGTTCCCTAAAGAAGTATCTTCAGCATGGTTCCAAACCTTTCAGAAACACCACAGCCCGCCCAGGTTTTTGCAGTGGTGTATCTTCTCTCCCACAAACACTCTGCAGTTTGTGGGTCACAAGAAAAGTCTGTTGGGATTAAATATTTTAAAAGTAAGTTATTTCAGCCTAAACACACCAAAGGCAACAGGCTCCTGCTTTACAATCTCCAAAGGCTGCAAGCTTCATCTGCACACAACATGAAAATGTTCTTAATTTAGGCTGCAAATTTCTTGCTCCCCCATGGCTCAATATTGCGATTTAAAGAGAAACTTAGTTTGGTATTACTCCAGATCACACAGCACAGCTCACAGAAAAATATATGGATCTCCTCGTTGGTAAACATGATTTCCTTGGCACTTCCTGCCACTCTTTGTCTTCTCTTCCATTTGGCTGCTGGCTCCATGTTTAGTCTGTGACTGCTTTCCTTTCTCTCTAGCTTAGAGAAGAGGTTAATATTTGCAGAAAATGCCTACAAAAGTATTTATAACAGTTACATGCTCCCACTGTAATGAGGCTTGTTTTTCCCGGGGTACAAGGCTCCTCTCCCCCGTATGCTCTGCACTGGCAGCCATCCAAAATTTCGAGTAAGTCTCTTGGCTGCTACTAATTCTTATTAAGAACAGCAAGGTCACCCTTCGATCTCACCAATACACCTCTGAAGTCGAAGGGAGTACTTTTTTTTTCTCTTCTCGGCCTCGGCTTTTTTCGGCTTGGTGACTTTGCTACTTGGCTTTAGTCCAGATGGCATCGGATCAGCTCCTCTCAGGCCCAGAACAGCACAGGACTGGTGGAGGATGAGGCCGGCTGCCTCCCCAGCCCGCCGGGCCGTGAGTCCCTGGCCCAGGGGTCGGGGGAGAGCCACTCCCTTGGTAGGAGTCAGCCAGGAGCCAGGGAAAAAGAGAGGAAGTGAGAGAGTCTTGCATCACTTCCTAGGGTTTTTTTATAACATTCCTTTCACAGAGACGTCACAGAAACACTAAATGGCTCATAGAACTGTCCTTTACCTGTTTTTAACTAATCAAATTGTCTCACATTGGGTCAAACCATGAAAGCCCCTCTCCCAGAACTTACATTACAGCAACACAGAATCAAGTAGAAAAGAGGATTGAAATGTGAGAGACAATAAAGATATAAATGAGAAAGTTACATGGTGAGTTTTGAAAGTAGTAACAGGTATTGACATATACAGTTACTAACAACTATTTCATACTCCATTTGCGTGCTAATATCATGTAAACAGAAATTTATTCAATGAAATCCATTCAATTTCCAAAATTAAACTTACAGAGGATTTAAAATTTTAGACTTGAGCAAATGTGCAAATTTAATTTACCATATTTCCTCCATACCTTATAAAGTGCCTTTAGTACAATGACAACATAGATATTAATCAGGATTCAACACAGCTACAAGTCAGAAAATGAGAAAACCTTCATTCTCCATTTCAAAGCTATACTATTACCAAGTGGAATTGCACTGAGAACGTTTTTCTGTTTTTTCCCTTAGGCATTTTGGAGGATCAAATTAATAAAATACACGAATCCCTCCAAATGCAACTTAAACTCCCTTTACAATTCTCCTGAGAAATAAGTAAATAATACCGTCTTATATTAGTTTACTTTTACTTAAGGAAAGGTGACTTGCCAAAGGTCAGAGTATCTATAATAAAAGAGAAGGCAAAACACACTGCTTTGGTCTCAACTCTTTACTTGCTTCTCTAGTGGTTTACTACTAAAGCTATTGCTGAGCAACAGGAGGCACCAGAGATCTCACTTGCAGCTGAAATTGCAACTCAAGCCTCACAGGGATCAAATTGCCTTGAAAACACAGATTATGGTTAGGGACTAACCAGAATTATTCACTAAATGCCCTCTGAATTCTGCAAAAAAAAACCAGACTGCAGCTTAAACTGTTCTTTATTCATCCCAAAGGAGCCACAGAGGACAAGGTGGTAGGTTTTGTAGCTGCTTTCACATGGCAAATATACACCTAGATAAGAAAGTCCCTATTTAAATTTCTCATCATAAGCTTGAACATGCAGTGTACTGGAAACTCTATGATGTGCTTATCTCCTGAATCTACTAGGATACAAGAGAGAAGAGCCTTTCTCCCAAACAGAATTAGATTTTACTTATACTTCTTATATCATTTCAAAGTTTATTCTTCATTCTTTTTGCCATTTTCCTTTGAAATCTTTCCTTCTCTCAGCTAAAAAAATCTATTTTTTGAAATTATCATGATTATTCTTTTTTGCCTCTTCCAAAGATTTTCATTCCATCTTGAGAAGAGACAAAATCATTTATTTCATATTCTCAGCATCTAATGCCATTTTTACTGTTTTAAGAACAAGAGGAGTTCCCCTCTCCATGAATTACATAACCTCTTCCATCTGTCTTCATATTTTGCGGATGACTAGAGTCACTTCTATCTTAAAAAATGTGAGAGACAGAGGTAAGAGGGGATTCATATTTAATACAAGACCTACATGTAAGCAGAGGAAGAGGTATTTGAAAGTGATAAAAGAGAAGTTGGAAAAGAACTGTCAGGAATGCCACTGAAACTTTAATTACAGGATATGGATCCTGTCAGGCTTGTTTATGTTTTGTTGCACTTGGCAACCACCTGTCATGCAGCCATATGCAGACATACAGGAAATTGAAGGATTCGATAGTTAAGTACTTGGCATATCATCCCAGCGCTTAACAAGCTGGTTTAAAGCCAGATATCCCTAAAGGACATACTACCACTTGTGGTGAAGAGTTTCCTGGGATAACTGTGACTAAGTTATCCAGACCAGGAAAGCAGCAGTTTCCCTTGTGCTGGCCTGCCGAGAGGCAGCTGGAGCACGGCTCTGCACTCCCGTTTCAGTCCAGTTCTCAGACTGCCATAGGCACCTGCCAACGTCACTGCAGGCCACTCCAAAATCAACTCAGTGCTTCTGTTTTCTTAAACAGTGGAATTTAGCTAGCTCTGTGAAACATACAGTGGCTACACAGATTGTGTTCACCAGCTGTGAAAATCAGGCCAATCTTAAGAGTAGTTCTGTAATCAACTTTAGATGTCTAACCTTGGAAGAGGAAACACAGACTAAAGATTGTGTCATAATTACACATGAATATTTTTGTCATTATGTTAGAAAGGTCTTATTAAAATAGTATTATTTAACCAATAACTGTGTTTTCTACTGTCAAAACTATACTGAAGCCTACTACAAAGAAATGTAAAACTATACACAAAAATCAGATAGACTCCTGAGAGGCAGTCTGGAGGGTTAGATGCTCCTGTGACAAGGGCTTGTATCCTACTGGGTTTCCTTTACACTATTGAGGGCTCTTACAAACAATTCCAGTTCACTATGAGGAGCAGAGTCCTGCCCTAAGCTTTGATATACATTAATTTATGATAATACATCGTACTGCATCATATGAAATAGGAAGATGAAGGCTCAACAGTTCATCATATAAAGACAATTTTATGTCATTGAATCAAAGAATCAAGTCTAAATAAATAATTCAGACAGATGCAACATTAACAGAAAACATTTATACACCCACACAGCTTTCAAAACATGCATGATTTCTTTGTTGAAGAAAATCAGATAGAGGGATAAGGTTTTGTTTCCATCATTCTAATTTATAACATACATTCTTTGCACAGGATGTTGAAGAACCATTTTGAGGACAGTAGAGCTGACTGCTACTACTTTCCTCTCTTCTTGCTAGTGTAATTTATTTTAATGAATGTGCCATACCTATCGAATAAAAAAACCTATCGAATTATGAAAACAAAAAAAATCCTTCCCTGGAAAATGCAGCACAAGTGGTAACAGTTTTCACTTCAGATATTACTACAATATTTGAAGTATGTCGTCCTTACCAATAAATAGTGCACAAGCTCTCAAGTATTAACTGCTTCAAACAGATGAAAATTTGTTCATATTGCTCAATTTCTAGCAATTAGTTTAATGGAAAATAACTGATTCTATCATGAAAATTTCCAAAAATGTCTACAAAAGGCAGCCTTTAGGAAAGTCTGTTTTGAGACAAATTTAAGAGCGGACTCTCTGGACTCAGTCCTTCTCTCCAAAAGGGTTCCAAAAATTCCTTTTCACCAATAGGGAATGAATACTAATAGATGAAAGTGGAAAAAACAAAGGTGGTTTATTAACAAACAGAATGCCCACCCACAAGGCAAGGGAAAAGAAGTAAATAACTCTTAAGCACTAAACCATCAGAACTCACTTCCCCGCACACACGCAGAGAAACAAAACCCCAAAAAAAATGTCCAGAGGGCGGGGTCAGTGCTGGAGGAATACCACTTTCCCAACAGATGGTCCAAGATAGCACCAGCTTTCCCGTTGAGGGGAGTAGAACTTCAACGGGGCAGTTCCAACAGCGAGGGGGAAAACCCAGCAGCTACCTGGTGTTGACCTCTTCTCCATGGCAGTCACCGCAGATGAAGCAGCTGGGCTGGAGCCTTTCAGTGTGCCTTCTCTCCTCGGCTTGCCCCCCCCACCCCGTTCCGGCCTTCAGACAGGAGCAGCCGCGGCAGCATGTGGCAGGGCAGGAACCCCGCAGGAGGTGGCCCCAGTCTCAGCTCTCAGCACAGGAGCAGCAGCGGCAGCAGAACAAAAAATGGAGCAGGTGGACTGATCCGGGGAGCCAGGCAGGCTACAGAGTAGCCAAGCAGCCGACTGCTCTCGGCAGAAACGCTGACTGTTCTCTGTTCCCAACCAAGCACAGACCGACCCATGCCCAGCTAAGACACTGCTGAGTCACAGTGTAGCAGTGCTGGGCTCGCTGCACACACATCTCAGCACACGCTGCCGCCCTGCTACGATCTGGAACTCGAAGAGAAAGAGAGCAACTCTCAGCCCCGCTGCCTGCCAGGATCTCAGCCGGGCTCCCAAACACTGCGGTGCCTCTGAGCAGGGAAGGGGGGAGGAGGAAGAAAGAAAAGCATTAATTTTGGGCATACCCTGGATATGGGGTACCGATCCCCAAGACAAGTAACTATGAATTACCTATCCCTAAGAAAGATCAGATATTTGCCTGTTTTTACACAGAAAACTGCTTTTCAAATTCATAAGACATACTAGACACCACCCACCTGTGTGCTTCAAAGCATCAGGTCTTAAAAAGAAGATGATACTTACCAGGGAACTATCACAGGTAATCCACATGGATCATCTTCCCATAACAGATCCTTTCTTCCCAGAAACTTTGTACAAATTGAAAAAATAATTTTGCCATTTGTACAGGATTTTGCACATTCCTGGCAGTCTGATCTAAGCTACTGCTTTGTAGCTTCCAGACATTGGGACATCCCAGGCTCTGCAAATACAGAGGTGGCACATGCACTGAACCTGCACATCTTCTGTGCACTGTACCCTTTGCACGAGTTGTCACTACGGCTAACACAGTAGGTTCAAATCTTTTTTCACTTACTACCTGTGTGATGACCACTATGGAGTGTCTACGCACACGTTCCCAGTATTTCTCAAGTGAAATACAGGTAGGTTACAGTCTCACCCTATCAATTAACATACTCTAGTCAGTAAAATGTGCTAGCTATTAGCATTAGTTAAAAATAATAATTTTATGATGTGCTACCTTTTGGACTTACGGTAATGCAGGTCTTTTAATATGTATTCACTTGTATGTATGTATAGAAATATATGTTTGTATATATTGCTGTAAAAGATTGTAATTTTGCACTAAGATTGAAAAGTGGAACTATTCACATGCTTATGAGAGTTAGAAAGAAGTTTTCTTACAGCGCTTCACTTAAAAATATGTATATTAATAGGATCATTTGAGTACTACTCGTCTTTTAAGTAGTTAATAAGCATGGAACCACTCCGTACTTACTGTATCCACAAAAAAACACCAAAAAAACCCAAGAAAAACAAAAAAGCAGTTCTCACAATCCTGGAAAGCAAACAGGACTTTAAAAATTCTGCCAAGAAGATATGAACAAAAAAGACTTATACGACTATGTTATATGGGGTAGTATGCCCAGGGAGGTGGTGGAGTCACCATCCCTGGAGGTGTTTAAGACAAGGCTGGATGTGGCACTTAGTTCATGGTCTGGTTGACAAGGTGGTGTCTGGTTAAAGGTTGGACTTGATGACCTCAGAGATCTTTTCCAACCTAACTTGTTCTGTGATTCTGTGATATATAACAGCTGGTTGGCTAACGTGTGAGTTTAAAAATGGGTAGCTATCATCAGTTTTCACAGAAATAGACTGACTTGCCCCTTCAGCTGCAAGAGTTAGTCCAAAGGAGGAGGACTGATATGCCCCATGCTCCTGTACAGACTGTAAGTGTGCAAAACAAGAAGAAATTGTCACTTTAGACTGCACTCAGTTCAACAGCTGCATTCGGGCAACTCACGAGACTGACCTTCACTAGTATTTTCCCCCATTGCCCAAACACCATCAGAGAACTTTTCTGTCCCCTGAATTCAGACAGGTTCTGGAGTCAAGACTGGATTTCATGACTGAATTTTAGTTCATTTATCCTTGTTGTACACTGAGGATGTTCTGAAGCAGTTGAATGAACTCCTTAAAAGAATAAAGTCAGAGAGTAGCATTTCCTCCCAACATTCCTCCCAACAAATGACAGTGAGGAATTTGCTGCTGAATAAAATTTATTGTCTGTCTGAGCTATTAAACCATCTGCCTCCTCTTTAGACAAACAAGGTTTTTACCTAAAACTCAGTTCCATTACATTTCAAAAGAAACCTATATTAACATCTACTTAACCCTGAACTTGATTCACACTTGGTTTTTTATTTGCCACTCTCCACCCTAAGCAAACATCTGCAGAAAAGGACTGGCCACTGGCTATAAACAAAAGACAAATAAGTCTCATCTGGCTGAGCTTCTCCATCCTCTGCGTCACACTTATTTGCAATAATGAATGGAATGTCAGAAACAGACACACGCAAACCACAACAGATTTAGATGTTTTCTGATTCCATGTATTAGAAGGAAGTTCAATGACAAGCTAGCAAGGCTGCTCCAGAGGTACTCCCTTATCTGGACAGTTAAAAAATATCACAATTCATGCCTTTAATTTTTTTGTTTAGTGTTTAGCTATCGCACAGCCAAGATTTCCCTTTACCACAGGGGGACACACGCATTCTTATACCTTACTGCCAAAATATTTTATGTAAAAAATTATATTGTTTTTTAACCAGCAAAATATGTGTAACACACGCATGCAAGGTGTACTCTTTCTGCTTCTTAGATTTGTGTATTATTAAAAATACAAAAACACTGACCAATTGCAAAAATTAGCTTGTTTTCTCTCATTCTCCTGCATCTTGTTTTATTTCCACAAATATCATGTTAACATAGCATTTACTGTTAAAAAACTCTTTATGTTTCACAGGGTTTGATTTTTTTTCCTAGGAAATAATTCGAATCTAATGCCTGCTATACACTTCCAAACATAAAATTCACATAGGTTAATACTGAGGTTCTTACACGGCATACCAACCAAATGAAATTGTGTAAAGCCAGGAAATAAGCTGTTCATACATTTGGTTCTTCTCTTCCATGTTTGATTAGCTCTGTTACACACAGAATCCTCTTAGAGAAAAATGTGTGCAGTCTTAAATCTGAACAGTCAGATGGTGACATGCTCAAGCAGAACTAATTCATGTTATGACTCTTTTTGTTTAATTTCAATGCATAACTCATAAACATGTCTGGAATGAAACCTGGTCTCTCACAAGTGGATGTAAATACATGTAAGGGCAAGGGATGCTAGGGGACTACAAGAAAGTAGGGAAATTTATGGGGTTTTGCCTTATCTCTTCCCTTGTCTCTAACCTGTAGTCAGTTCACTTACTCAAAGCTCAATCTACATTAAAAGTTCTGGCACAGGTGTGTTTCTGGAGTGTCAAAAACACACCTCCAACCAGCTGCAATGATTAATGCCTTCAGGTAATCACAACCCTGCTGTCAAAACCACTAGGTTATCACCAGAAGTTATTCTGCATAGAATACAGCTTTACAGTTCTGGAAAACAAGGACAGTTTTGCAGCAGCTACATCCCTATTTCAGGAGTAATTCAGAAAACTTTTACTTGGAAATTATATTAATATCCACCTTCCAATGTAAACACAGTTGTGCATACCTTTACTGAGATAGCTCAACACAGATGATGAAACTTACAAGTCAAAAACTTTTAAGCTTTTAAGATGAAATTTTTAAGCCAAAAAAATCTGCATTGACAAAATAAACTGATAATTTTACTGCACATGGTCATTTGAATGGCAATTATCTTTCACCATGTTTTTCAGTGAGGATATTTAAAGTATCATCAGTAATCTGGCGTCCATGAGCAGAAGTGCCCTGAAAACTGAAAAATTAATGTCTATTTTTCCAGTCTTGGAAGGAAAAAAGAAAACTAAAACAACAACAACAACCAAAAAAAATCCAACAACAAAAAACAAAAACAAAACCAAACCAACAACCAAAAAAAGAAAACCACAGAAAAAAAACCAAACCAAACAAACAAACAAACAACACCCAAAAAACCAATAACCCCCCAGAGCTGACAATTTCAGTGACTTCAGATTTTTCTTTCACTTCTTCAGATTTTCTAGCAGCACATTTAAAAATACATAGGTATGTGTGCATGTATGTGTGTATATACATATACATATAAACAAACCTACATACTTTGTGTACTACATATTTTCCATATACAAAGTGTAGACTTAAATATGAAAAAATATCTGTGTTTGCATTACCTTGTGTGTGTTTAGTTATATGTTTTTATATGTTGCAAAACTAAATAAGCATTTCTGTAGGTGTGCATAGGGTGCACCTTTTCAAAACTCTAGCTATTTATTGATGTAGCTGAGTGCTGCTGAGTTTCACTTCAGTATGAGTTGAAGTTGTTATACCTCAGTGTAGTATTATAGCAATGCTCTTATTCTCTATATTCTAGGCCAGAATAACTTGTTCATTAATTAAAGTCACAGATGTTGACAGGAAAATAATGGACAGTAAAAATAAATTTTGTTTCCTTGGTCTACTCATACAAATAAAATTATAAACTGAAAGAAGCTGAGGCATTCATATTTTGTTCGTATTTTAAAAGTGCAAAACCTCAGATATAAGTTTAAAGCAGTTTTAATTCAATGTAAAATAAATTAATTGTAGTTAATTCTATATTCCTTTTATTTGTTTATCGTTCACCTGCAGAAATGCTCTACTCAGGGGTGAGGGGTAGGTAGCTACATACACCAGTTTACAGAGTGTAAATTGAAATGTGTATCTCCTGCACTGCTCTCTGCTGATCCTCAGGAGTTATGAAGCATGAGCTGTGGGCAGCTACAGCGAGCAATTACTCTCCCAGCCCACTGGCAGTTCATCTTTAGTTAGCTCTCACTGTGACAGTGCTCGCCACACTCACGCCTATGGGCAACCGCTGTGTATTCACAGTGTGTGTGTGAAGATAGCCAGCGCCTGGGTTTGTGTCCTCCCTTGCCTCCTGTTCAGCCAGTTAAATCTCCTATCCCAACCAATCACCCTTGGTACAGTGGAGCCTTTGGTACTTGAGCTCTGCTGAAGAGCTCTTCTGAACAGAAGGCAGATTCACAGCTGATAATCATATTACAAGGCTGCCCTTAGTCTCTCTGCACAAAGCAATCTGAAGCCCTTTGTAAGTTCTTTGTTTTTTCACTTGGTTACCGTCCACTGAACGCCAGCATCTGTGAACTGATGCCAGGTATTATGGGCTGCCCCACTCAGACACCCCCTGTGGTTTTCTTCTGCTTGACATTCTGTCCCCTTGGCAACTGAATTCTCTCAACCCCCGCTCTGAAACCTATTCACTCCAGTAGAATGAAACCGATTGTAAATGCCAGGAACTTTACTGTGGTACCACAAATCATTTCTCTGTAAGACAGGATACAAATACGAATTTCCAATGAGAACAAGAAAACCTGTGTTAATCAATAAAAGATTAATTGTAATTTGCCTATGGAATGAAGCACTGAAACCGGTTTCTGTTGGATTTTATATAATTTTAAAAACAATTACCAATTAATGGTTCACCTATGCAGTCTTCAAATCACTACATAGTACAAATAAAATATTTCTATTGAATTGGCTCATTGGACTCCAGTTAAATATTGTAGCATCTTTCCTCCCCTTGCTTTCACATTTGACATGATAGATATATTAACAAGATCTAAAGTGATATATCATTTTTATCCAATATTCTTCCCCTGCTCATCTATCAAGGTAATTTTTTATTTTCTAGGATTGTCTAATCAGCACACTTGACAGGTAAAGAACATATCTTTCCAGGGACCTCTGAGAACAAAGCTGTCATGATTAGTCTCATTAGCAGCTAATAAAAATATGAACCAATGAGAAGGATACAGGAATTCTTGAGTCACTACAGAGCTGTGCAATCAGTCAGATTTTTTCAGGTTTGATATAAAACACTGGGAAGAAGACCACATATAAACTTAAGATGAACCTCAAAACCTGTAAATGAAGAGGAAAGGAAGAATCTGTCTCCCACGGAAATCACTAGGATCCTTTCTACTTCCAGTAATGGAAGTTGTATTTGATCTGAAATGTAGTTATATTAAATGGGCAGTGAGTAGAAAAACCTGAGAGATTATGTAGTCCAAATTTCATAAAACATCAATTTCCCAGCACCACAGTTAAGAATTAAATATTGCTATCAAATAAAAGCCCACTAAATACTGGTAAATATATCCCATAACTGCTTTATCAGAACAGATTTTTTTTCAATTCACTGATCTGGAACTTACAAAAAAGGACATACAATGAAAGGGTTATTGCACAAAAGATGAACTGCTGCAGAAAACAATTGAATTATTCCTAGTAATTCTCTATGTCTTAATATAATTTTACTATGCATCCCAAGACTCTAATTAGGGAGCATGCAGCCACAGCTAATGTTCGGAAGAAATCTAGTAAATTTATTGTCCTGGTTTGAAGGACAGGTGTCTGTCAAGGAAGGTGGGAAGGGTTCCTTGAACAGAGGATGACCCCCCTTCCTCCTCCGAATTACTATACCTTTGAAATTAAGCGGCTCTCAGGCAAAGATGTGGTAAAAAGAATAACAGTTCTTTGGTAGGGTTATATATCTATATATACATATATAACAAGGCAATTAAACGGCAACCATAAGAGGACAGACAAACCCCTTATCAGTTCCTTGTGTGTTGTTGGGAGATCCTCCGCTGGGGCAGAGAGGCTGCGGTGACTCCCCCGCGGCTGCAGGGGGCGCTGTGGCGTGAGCGCGACGACCCTCACGCGGCAATGGCGGCTCCGGCGAACGGGAAAGGGGGGGTGGCTCCCGGTGCGAACCCACGGGGCAGCAGCCTGGCTCAGCACCAACCTCGGCAGCGGGCAGCGAGCAGCGCAGGCAGGCAGGGTTGACTGGGGAGCGATGGACCTTGGTATCACCCACTGAAGGGCCAGCAGAAGGCAGGAACAGCAGAGACCAGCAGCTCCGGGTGGCGATTGGTTACAGCGTAACTCTGAACCCTGTGCCGCCGCGGGACCCTCGGGGGTGTCACTGTGTATCCGTGCTCTGGAGCCAGCCGGCGGAGACATCGCAGTGTAGCAGTGTTCCCGGAGTGAAACCCGCACTTGCTGCAGACAGGGCTGTCCTCCCCGAACGCGGAGCAGAGACGAAAGCGAGCTCGGTCTCCACCCACCTCTCGCCCAAGTCTCGGGCAGTTCTCTCGGATGCTCCAGCCTCTGGGGAAACAACCCCCTTGCCAGTATTTCCGGGTCTTTGTTTTCTTTGGGGGAATTGTCCTAGCCTCTGGGCTGGGCAAGTGATCCCTTTTGTCCTTAAGTATCGTCCATTCTGGGTGATCAGCACGGAATGGGTTGGACAGATAACTCCGTTTTGTTCTTAAGTGTCATCCATCAATTCCCGGCCAGGCCCTCCCCACCTACACAGCCTCCCTGCTACATGAGGGAAAGGAAACAAATTCTCATTTTTTCGAACTCATAACATTTATGTAACTGGCAATCTATTTACAAGAAAATTGCTTTTCCCAGAAACTTTGGGTTTGCTGCTAAAGAATTAGTTCACCTTACTTGGCTGGTACCCAGGACAGACTACTGATTTGGGGTATAATACATATATGAAACACGTTAGATTGTGTGTCTATACCTGTGTATTTGCAACTGCACACTTACCCAGTTGCATATGAGGTATCAGTCTCTAACACTACTAAGTGAGTCCTGTTCTTGGGATATTTTTGCCTACAATGATAAACAGTAGCAGCTCTGAGATTTCGACAGTCGACATCAAAAGCTGTCTTGTTTCTTCACTTCTTGCCTTTTGTGAAGCAACATGACATTGCTGATATTTGTTCAGATTTGCTCAGATTTGTTACCTAATCCTGACTGGCAAAACTCTGCCACACCCCCTCACTTTGGTTTCAACTACAAATTTCAGAAGCCAAACAGCCAGAAATGTCATAAGGACCACTGCTGAAAACTCTAAACTGTAGAAGGCCAAGAACAAAGACTGTAAAGAGCTCAAAACTTACTTTCTATACTGAAAATAAATCACTGCCATCTACTCTTGAAACAGATTTCAAACATTTTTTCATTTATTTGTAAATATTTGCACATAGCATGTTTCCCTTGATTGCTTGTGAGAACAACACAGAGAATAGTGCCAAAAACTTATTTGATGTCTACTCTTACTCTCTCTTCAAGGTCTGTTAGTGTGTTGGAGAACAGAGTAAGATTGATTGCAAGAGAGTAGCTATGACCTTTTGCTATTTTTCACCATTAATAGTGAAATTTGATTATTTCTCTGAAAACTTCTCAAGGAATGGAAGTTACATTTAGCACACTAAAGTTCCCAGCTTGTTTCTTCACCTCCTTCCAAATATAAGCTTTTGGTCTTCCAAGGACCAAGCTTAAGGGCTTTTGGTCTTCCAGGACCTTTTTCACTACAATTATAACCATTTATACCTATGGCTGAGGTTTTCTCTGCCTGCGCTTTAGGAGGAGTAGCCCATGAGGAAGTACAGAAGGCCCAACCAATTGCAAACATCTAAGTTATCCAGGTTTTATCTAACTTCTATCTTCCCTACAAAATGTTGAGCACTTATCCATTTATCTTTGTTATCAATGATTTTATCCAAATGACTGTAGTTACCTTATGCAAAATTTGATGTAAATATTTGTCCCACATTGCCTGTCAATCACCTTCGTCGTCCATATAATATAATTTTTTTATCTTCCTCTTATTACCACTTTTGTAGAATGGCTTCCTGTAGCTAGGGACAAAATTCTCTAGCTACACTACATCTCCTCCGGAAATATGTGGCTATCTTGTTAATAAATACACTCAAATTGCATAAAACAGCTCCTAATAACATACATTTCAAAAACTAAATTCTCTATGTCATCTTATAGTTCTGAGACAGTTCTCTGGGAAGCTATTATAGATCTAAGCCCTTAGTTTTACATTATGCTCACATTTAATTAAATGATTTCAATAAAGCTGTCAAATATATTTTCTTTGCAGCTTGAGGCCTTGACAATGGATTTCTTCTGCTTTTCTCTATTTTTCTGTTGACCAAATAAGTTGTGGATGTCCCACATCTCTGTAATTGTTCGAGGCCAGGTTGTATGGGGCTCTTAGCAACCTGATCTAGTGAGTGGCATTCATGACCATGGCAAGTGGTTTGTAATGAGATGATCTTTAAGGTCCCTTCCAACTTAAGCCATTCCATGATAATGCAAAAGTACATCTATGACATCTGTTGCCTGTGATTATTTTCCTCTTCACTGCAGCAACACAGAAAGCAAACTAAACCTAAATGAAATTTGATAGGAAAATTTCTGAAGTTACTAGAGACCCACTGACTCAAATGAGCTTCAGTACTTTCTTTTTTTTCTAGTTTTATACAAATAAGAATCTTACCCGTTTAATCCCTCCCTGATATGAAGGTAACATTCAGAAATATACTCCATCAGATACCTTTTCGTTGGGTCTTGTTGAACAGAAGGCTGAAGACCTCTGACTACTAAAGAAAAAACTTTAACTCTTTAAAGCACACAGGATCACCTGCTGAGTGTACTGAAAAGGAAAAAAAAAAAAAACCAAACCATGGTGACATGGGCTCCCCCTCGTGGTTTTTGTTATCAAAGATTTTAATTTTCCACACAAACCCCTTAAATCTACTAGGACTAGCAACAGAAAGGCAAGGGAATGATTTGAAATGAAATGTGTTCTGTGTAAAATATTTTTCTAAGTCATCTGTGAAAGATCAAAATCAGAGTTTTTGATTTATCATTTTTAGGATGGATAGTTAATTAAGCATACTGGCAGATCATGCTGCTAGACATCTGCATTCTTTTAAAGGCAACCAAAGTTAATGGTGCATATGGTTGCATTTGCTGGAGTGATAGTGGATTTTTGAAACCACACATCCAAGATTTATTACAGGTTCTTCATTGCACTTTCCCTTGCATTAATGAGAAGCTTTGTCAATCTCCCTTCCTAACTCTGGGCTTTTTAAGTGTTCTTCAAATGAGGAGATATGTTTTATTAACATTAAAATTGATGTGTTATCATTAATTTTTTTAACTGAATCTCCTCACATTTATAATATTATGAATCAGGAACGCCCCCAGTTACTTTGGTATAAAAAAGGTGCAAGTAAGAGAAAACGTTGGCCAGTGGTTAGCCTCATGCATCCAAGTTAATTGTTCTCTGCCTCAGCTGTAAAACCAACACAAGAATTATGTA
Organism: Amblyornis subalaris; assembly: GCA_018881555.1. Classification (NCBI taxonomy): domain Eukaryota; kingdom Metazoa; phylum Chordata; class Aves; order Passeriformes; family Ptilonorhynchidae; genus Amblyornis; species Amblyornis subalaris. Next base: position 1,005,992 of record JACAXG010000178.1, on the reverse strand, counting down.
TCATAACAGAAGTGCTGCGAAGTTAGTTAGTCTGCATTTTAACCTAAAAACCTAATATATGATACAAACACAGGGAAACGTTTCTATTTCAGTTCAGTAAAACAGGACTTTAATAAACCAACAAGTCCTTTCTGACACCTTTTTATTGCTAAGAAAGGCTGATCAGAGTTACTTGTCTAAGCAAAATCTCTTCTTGACATAAATCTTTAGTGTTTTAAATATGTTATTTCTTTTAAAACATACATGAATCTTCATATGTTTATATGAAGGACTAAATTCGCTCCTTAGGCCTACATCAATCAGGAAGTGTTATTACTGAAAAATCAAAATACAACTAGAAAATTTATATATATTCATATGTAATATTTGTCCATGTAAGTTAAAATGTACCATATGTTAGCAAAATATTTAGATGTGAAATATGAGAAACTAATAGAATAAATGTCTAATATAAGTCCTTACATTTACTCGTGTATATCTGACAAATCTAGAGCTTCTTTAGTTTTATCATAGGTGTAGCACTAACTGACATTAGGACACTACTTTGCAATGGTAAACCTCTATTGTTTGTTGTTCATTATCACTCAATAACATACTTGAAATAAAATACATCTTTTTTGTATCTGAGTAGTGTTTATAACTATCATCAAGCATTTTACTACACTTCAATGTCTATCACTAAGTTCTAGATTTAGCCATCACTGTTTCAGATGATGTATAAAATATGAAGGAACAGTAACAGCATAAATTTAAGTACTGAGATGTGAGGCAATAAGGAAATATAACAAATGGAGAAGCACAAGGAGACAAAAAGACAAATCTCATCTCATGCTAGACACGTATTTTTGAAATATATTTAAAATTTGGATTAAAAAGAAAGAAGCTGGAGTTTATGTGGAATAAATCTGTGATGGAAGGTACTTGTAGTAGAAAAACGGCACATTTTTAAATATCAAAAATACATTGGCATATAAGCCATGCTACACTTCTGAAAAAAATAAGACTTTTGCCTCACAAAATCTTTCATTACCTTAAGAAGCTGCAATGATGAAAGAACAGCAGTGTGCTGCTCTTTTTCATCATGGCAAAGTTAGAGAGCAAAACGTTGAGGGTGATGGAGCCCTACTTCCATGGGCCACCCACTGAAATAGTGGTAATCTGCAATTTGAATCTGCCTTCCTGCAAAATCCCATGTTACCATGCTACACAAAGCAGTACAAACAAAATTTCTATTCCACTTTTTAGTGGCATAATAGGTTGAAATTAATTTATTTGAAGACTTAAGTTAAAGAATTAGATCCAGAATATAAGTGCACAGTGTATTTTTCTACTAATAAATCGATCATTATGCTGGTTAACCAGTGTGAACTAAAGATGGATTTTGTTTACTTCATAAGTAAATGCCAGTGTTCTCCAAACAGACAAGAAAATCCAATCACATACATTTCCTGTGTGTGTTCTACTAGAAAAAAGTCCTTTAAGAGTTTTATTGCTGTTTGGTATGGTATTATCACAAAGAGCAGTACTCCATAGTTACACACAGCCATTTGGAAACAACCATTATAAAATATTATTGATCAAAGAACATTTTTACCTCTAATTATTTATTCCATTCTCATATTCACTTTCCTTACGGAAACTCAAACAATTTATTTAGACCAGACGTAATACTGGTTTTGACTTCCCCAAAAGTTTCATACACTCATTCAAGACAAAGTGTAAAAACTGCTTTACTTAAAAGTGTCATAACTTGTTTACCATGAATAGAAAGGGAAGATGAGGACATGAGTAGGTCTTACTTGCTATTGAAAATGAAAATCACAACATGTGAGTTGAAAGAGAAACCCCACCTCAGGTCAGCTGGTTTTGGTGTTCAATGGTTCATCTCACAAGGTGTAGGAACTGCTGTGACTTAGGTTAAGAAATACCAAGTAATTAATGAAGACCAGTAGTTCTGATCTAACTCTTGCCTACATTTGCAAGAACTATGCCACTGATTTCTCTAGTATGACGGTCTGTATTTTTGTATGACTGCATATGAAAATTGCTTAAATTTCCCAAACTTTATTTCACTCCAGTTAAAAGGGAAGAATTTCTGATGTGTCAAAACTAGCAAGACAGGATACTAATATTAGCAAGCAATGCAATTCCTATTCAAATTCGGTATTAAATTGGCAGATATCTCCATATTCTCCTTTACAGAAAGCAACAGTGTACATTACATGAGGAAAAAATAAAACAAGCAAGCTTTGTATCTCCAGATAAGAGCAGACAAAAAGTTAATTCATTCTTTAAAAATTTTGTCTGTAATGGATAAAAATGAAACTTGAGGACTTTGAGTACACTTCAAATTATTTGTTATACTTTTCATGCAATGAGCACTAAATCATAATATTTGTTTATATTATAGAAATTTTTTGTGCAAAACAGTAAATACCTCTACTTTTTATCTCAGTAGAATAAAAATTAATGAATTACTATATTGCAAACTAGTGGTTGCTTATAGATCAGTTATCGTAACACACCTGTATTCATTATGGGAATACAGAACACAGTTCCCACAAGCAATTTTCTGTTCGACAGGGCTAAATTTCCACTCCAGAAAGCTACAGGAAAAATTACTGGCAAAAAGAATGTTCAGAGAAAACTGAACTGTGACCTCTGTAATTAAAATTTGAAGTTATGAGAAATGCTCTGTTTGGCAGAACTCCTTAATTCTGGTAGTCTCTGTCTAAACAACAGAGAACTGCATTTAGAAACTACAATTGGAAAAAAAATTAAGTAGTGTTTAAAAGAAGAATATAGATGATAATACAAATGAAATTATAAAGTGTAGGAAAAGGATAAGAGAACTGAAAGACTTCTGAAATAAATATATATTGTCAGATGTAAGGCCAGCAAGATAAACATGTTTCATGTAAATTAGCAACAGAGGAAATAATGCCAGTGATATAATCCCACTTCCAGACAGTGATGGAAAACTATTAATATTGCATGAAAGGAAAAATTGTTTAACACATCTTTCTGTTCTACGTTTGAAAATAATCCAGAGAGTTTACTTGTACAACAAAAGATTTTCAGGCCATTAAGAACTGAGGATTATATTTGAAAACATTCACTAAAAATAACTCTTAAAATTATCAAACTGGAGATTTCCATCCTAAACCAGAAGGCTACATAGGTCATACGGCAGAAAAACAACCAGTTTTTAGAAACCTTGAATTGTTGAGGAAAAGTGGTAAGAAAGGGCGTAAAGGCAGACTGGGTACAACAGGGAGCCATATACCAGTCCTAGTCAAAATAAAGGCAAATGCTACATTATTAAGATAATTAAAGCTATACAACTTCAAATCAATATTGTTTTGTAGGAAGTACTCTGGATATCATCTTGTGTTTTGCCACATCCTTCCTGATTTAAAAACACAAAGCTGGAAAACATCATACTCTGAAGAATCTGCATAGGAGAGGCAGCAAGGGAAGGTGAGGCTAAAGTGCACATAGAAACCAGGCATGCTAGTTCCACCTGAGAGGGAATGGCCTAAAACAAGGGCAGTTCTCGCTGTCCTGCCTCTGCAGCAAACAAGTGAGAGGAAATGATGACATATGCTACAATTATCAAGGGAAAACAAGCAAACTACTGCCCTTTGATTCATCTTTTAATGGTCTGTACCAAGACAAAACTTGTATTCTCATTTACATTCACTCCATTCTCTTTGTTTTAATTTGATATGATAATTCTCTGTCAGAAAGGAGAAGTTGCAAGGAAAATCCCTATTTGTCCCTCCTGAACACTAGAACATGTTACCCATGTAGGCTGTGGAGTCTCCATCCTTGAGGATATTCAACACCCAACTGGAGACAGCACTAAGCAACCTGCTCTAGCTGGCCGGCTTTGAACTGGGGTATTGGACTAGCCAGTTTTTAGAGGTCCCTCATACTTCAGTCATTCTGTGATTCTGTGAAACAAAGAAATCCAAAGCTATTGATAGATTATGTCAATTATTGAATCACTTCCTAAAAATTCTCTCCTCTCTTCATTTACAGTCTAATCTCAATGAATATAACTCAAAATCCTTTACACATCCACCTGTTTAGTGGAAGTCTTGATCATGCAGGATTGAAGATCGGTTGCAGCAAAAGCAACATGGCTTATCTTAAATGTCCAAGTGTTTCTAGCAGGATGTTAATGCTTATGGTAAATTTTCAGAAACTGTCCCTTGTGCAAAGTCCTTGTGAGCACATATACAGCAGGGAATGCAATGCCATACTAGGGAAAGAGCTGATCTAGTTATTAATGAACTGGAACACCACATTGCCATGCAACAACATTAGCTTATGTATCAAAAAGACGTATAAGTGCAACAGCACAATGCTTCATTCTGGCTAATTAGCTCTGCCAGTCAACCTAATTTGCACAGGGCAGAGCCATGCTGAAGTAGCTATACCAATTCCAGCTCCTGAACTACTAATCACAGCACTACTACACAGTGTACACCAAACAAAAGGTATCATTTGAGTATATGCAGCAATGAAACATTCTATAATTCCGTCCATTCTGTAAGTATATGTAAAACTTTTAGAAAAACTTTTTTCTTGCTTTTCAAAACAGATATTTTTAGCACATTTGAAGTTATTGCAAAATATAATGCAAGGATTTTAAAAATATGCTTTGCTGAATAGTGGTTACTCTGCAAGATGATTAGGTGATATAGCAGATTTTAACATTGCTTGAACTCATGTACATTTACTTCTCTTAGAATGTGAATGTACAGGAAAACACAGATTTCATAGACAAAATTTTGTTTTTTCACATGGGGTGTTCAGAAAGCTCTGTTTCCTTTAACACAAGTGGCATAAAAGCACCAGTCACTGATAATACATAACCAGAAAAGTTTCTTTAAACTGCTACCCCTAATTTTTATCTGCATTTAAAAGAAAGAAAAAAAAAAAAGTAGTTTCTGGTGTTTGGTACGTTTTTGTATTTGTTTCGAAATGTTCTGATAAAGTTTAGGCTACCTTATGCCTGCTCAAAATTGAAGGTGCATTAGCAATTTCCTGTAGGATGCCAGGCTTGCATAAAGAACAGCTCAGCCTTGGTCATGCTCTGCTTATTTCACAGAAAATTATCATGTTGCTCAGATGGCTCATGTTTACTTCATCTCCTTCCAAATAAATAATGTCTTTGATGTCAGCTAATTAGTTCTGCACTGTTTGAGCCTCTTTAACAACGTCTGTGTATCTGGGGTAACACAGGAAACATAAAAAAACCTTTCAAGAAAACTCACGATGTACAGTACGCTTCTCAGGTCATACTTGAGAATGAATTTCACGTTCCAAATTTATATTTTGAATTACCTCCTCAACGTGGTCTTGATTTGTCAAAGGTTTCCATCTAGGAGCCTTTCTTGAATTGATAAAACTTTTCTTAATCTTTGTCTTGAAAGGATCTTAACTCCCAAGATTTTACTTTATTTCTTTCCAGCTGTGACTCTTTACTTTGAGCTCCTTATTTGTGGAAGTGCTTTACCCTTGACTCCAAGCTAACTGACTTAGAACAAAATCACCAAGGCAAAATCTGAGCACAAACTTGAGTTACTTCTGGCGTGCATCTAAATAAAGTAACCAGAAGACTTGTAATACAACCTCAAATGCTAATGATTTGTTATAGCAAACTGTAGTTTGACTGTTACTGCTGAAAAAATTAAACTTAAAGGTTCAATATTTTCTAAGTAACTGAAATTTACTCTACAAGAGGGCCCCCTGGAAAGTTCAGTCCTTGTCTGCTTGCAGCACATTGTATTCTAGTGCCCTTAGCAACCTCATGAGGAACCACTGCTCTAGAGCAAACTTCCTGCTCCAAGCCGTGGGCAAGGCAATAATAAATGGCCTTTCTCTGTTTTAAATCTTGTCACTTGGCTGATGATCCCAAATCAGGAAGTACTCTGTATAAATACCTGAAATACACTTTGAATTAGCTGCTTAATATCAAGAGCACTATACAACGCACAGCAAGAAAAGAAGAAAAACAAATCTCCTAGACCAATAAATGATTACATGACTGCACTTTGCTAAGCTCAGTGCACAAGAAGATACAAAAGAAACCAAATCTAGGATGCAGAAAATAAGTCATATTTTAGTTGTGAAAGAAAAATTCTAACTGAGAATGGTCAGCAGTGGTAATTTGTGACAGAGTGATCTATCAGGGAGGGCAAGGAGGCTTCGCCGCAAAAAGGGATTAAAGTGGCTGGGAGCCGGAATGCCAAGGGCAAAAGGACTCCTTACAAGGGAGTAGTTTCCCGTGGTGATGGGATAAGAAACAAGCCTCAGTATTGTTTTGTAGACTTCCATGGAACTGGAGAATGCAGGGTTCCCCTTGGGGCAGCAGAGCTGGGCTGGGGAATGGACCCACGATCAGGCTGAGGTGTCCCATGCAAATGCTCAAGGTGTTGGTGCTGGTGCAAGTCCCTATGAGGGATCTGCTTGTGAAGCATCTTTGCAAACTCCATGTAGAACCGTGTCTTGCAGTGGAACTTTGCCCAGTGCATGGTTCATTGAATTTTTCTATTTTCAGCACAAATATTTGTTTAATTCTCCTTGAAGGGTACCATAAAATTCCCTTAAAGTTGTCAAAACTGTCTTAAAGAATATGTAAAGAATTCAGGTGGTAGAACTGCTCTGCTAATGTACACCAATTTATATGCTGTGTAGTGGTGGCTTGGCCTGCAGCTGGGGATGCTGCGGAGGATGGGCCAGCCACACAAGTGACTGAGGAGCCAGTGGGGCCAGGGAGCCCAGGTGTTGTATTAAGTAAAGGCTCCGAGGTCCAGGATCTCCCCCTGGATTGTGATAAGGAGGAAAGTCTCTCCCACCCAGGCCTTAGAGTAGTGTGCTCCCCCATTCATTTGGTTTATGCCTGTCAATCTATGTTCTGTATATGGTTATGTTCCAGAATGTTCTCCCTCACTTGATGCCCCATTGGCTTTGTTCCCCTGCTCCTCCCCTCGCCTACCCTTATTGGTTTGTGTACTGCTACCCCGCCTTTTCTCCCCCCCCCCAACCCTAATGTGACTGGCCCTCAGTGTTCTCTCCGCCCCTGTTTGGTTTGGTATATAATCCTGTGTCACCCTGTGCTTGGGGCTCTCCTTCCCTGACCCTCCAAGAATAAACGCCTTCTGTGGAACATCATAAGGAGAGTCTGCCTCCGACTCTTTATCCCCGTCTTAAGGCGTCGATTGTGCTACGGCCTGCGCGACCAGCTGTGCGGGTGGGATTAGCAGGTGTACGTGTGGTGGCTTCACAGCCCCCCCCGGAGTTACCGGCTGCAAGTACAGATAGCAAGGCTCAGGGAGCCTTGGAGCCTGCAAGGGAACCCAGGAAAGGCATGGCACTGTACCTTTCCCACCGGCTATCGCACACCGCACCGAGGTACTGCCTGACTAGCGTGAGGCTTCTAGGAGGGTTGCGGCCAGTGACCATCTAGCCGGACAAGGCCACGCCGCGACAGTGCTGCATCCCAACTAAAGCAATACACAATAATACCTGTTACAGTCTTTCATATGGCTTTTCACATTCTCATTATTGCATGGATCTTCAATGTAGAGCAGCCTGAGTTTACATTTTCATTTGCGAGTGTTCTACATTCCATTCTACTAATGGGAAATATTTGAGGACACTGTTTAAACAGCTGGTTGCAGGCATTTATGAGTTGCCCATTTTGTTTCTTTTAAGCACCTACGGCTCAGGATTTCATACTGTCACAAAACTATATTAAAATCCTATTATCATTTATTCCCATTTATTCACTGCACTTTGCTTCAAGTATCATTAAGTTAATCTAGAACAAAGCTAAAATACTTTTACTTGTCGAAAGCGTACCACATGCATGACAGGTGGTGTAAAAACAGCACAAAGACAATAACAATCTTAATTCACAGAATATCTGCTATTTCTCATTATATATATTATCTTACTTTAAATTAATCACCTTAGTGTCTTTTTCTGTGTGCCAAAATTCACTGTAGGATTTGGCAACAAATCTTAAGGCAATTAAAAGTAGTTACCTCCATTAACTTAAATTGCAGTTCCAAAAAGAAAGTACAAAACGTATTATATGTGAAATGTCCTGACAAATCTTAGTCATTTCAATTCACTGATTTAATCTGTTTCTCCTCATTCTTTAATGTACATTAATTCAGACTGTATATATAAATGACCCCGCTGGATGTGGTATATTGACAAGCTAGGGCTTTGTTTGGAGACTATGATAAAATCCCCCTGGCTTTATTTATCTACAGAAACTGTTGGTATTCCACAACTGAGCCCAGAGCACTTCAAAATGCAAGAAGATAAAGGAACAATAATTAAATATTTTTAAATTGTAATGCTAATTATGAATGATAGATTTATGTAAAGAAAAAAATATAGATTGTTCTAAGGTTGTGTATAGTTTGTTGCCAGATTTCAAGAAGCATTTGGACAATGCTCTAAAGCATATGGTGTGGCTTATGGAGTTGTCCTGTGCAGAACCAGGAGCTGGATCTCATTGATCCTTGCAGCTCCCTTCCAACTCATGATAGTCTGTGATTCCGTGGTAAACATACGACTACATATTAAAGACTTAATTAACTATAACTTAATAAGCTTAGGAAACACGCAGTCCCTTTTATCCAAATAGTGTATTCATGAAATAGCACTTTCTTTGCTTTCTAGAGCTTGTAATTCAGAGATTTATTTCTTTTAAAATCATTGCCTCTCTGGCAGTTACAAATACATATTTATATACAATTATCCATGGCTTGTATTCACATAAAACTTTTTTTAAAACCTATAACTTTTGTTAGGACCCATTTTCTTCTGTTTCCTTAACAGACAGGGAACAATATAGTTGGGCTAAACAAGCCAGCTATTTTAAACAGTCAAATACAATTTACTCACTTAGGTAATAGCATTTCCTAAAGAGAACTGCCTGATTACAAGAGCCTGCCCTATACTCAGTCTCCAAATCCTTGCCCACGAATCACTCCAGAAAATTACATTTATTGTTACTACAGACTAATAGTAATTATATCTAAATAACTGGTTGTGAATAGAAATTAAGAGCATGAGCTAAGCATTAAAAGCAGAAAAAGACTAGACTTTCTGGGACATAAACTCTCAACACTGAAGAGCAGGAACTATGGAGAGAGATACCTCCCACTCCATTAGTGCTGCATGATAGAGTATTTCAGAGCCAGCTGAGAGACTGTCAGTGAACCCAAAGCAGCTGTCTGCACTTACGACTACAGTGGAGCTAAATGATTTGATTATTTCTAGTTCAGTATAATGAGATAGTATATTTGTCTGCCTATAAAATACCCATGATAAGCTAATGTAGGTCTGTAGTTTTTCTTTAAAAAAGCCAGTCCTAAATATAAAATATATGCTAATAGGACTAGCAGCTGGAATAAGCTACAGCAGCTGATTAAAGGAGAAGCCAAGGAACTTTACACCTTAGTGTATTCAGAATACTAGCTCTGCCATCCTGCCATACTTTCTGTCCCAGCAACTGGAGGGGATTTTTTCGAAAATACTGTTTGTACTACTATGAATCTTTCTCTCAATACCACCTTGATGCTAGCACGCAGATTTTAAATAGCTGTCCTTGTATAGGCTCCACCTTTGTATTTCCCCACTCTTAATTATTCCAGTTAAGCTACTGGTATGATTGAAATGGAGAGTAGCTATATAAAGTACAGGATTGTGTTGACATAGTGGATTGAACGTGATTTCATGCCAGTATGAAACGTTAGGGCAAGATAAAGGGAGGCTATCCCTTAAAATTCCTTCAGCTCAGAAAAAAAGTTTCACTTGTTAGAGGCTTTCTATCTGGCTAAGGAAGATCAGCATTACCTTCATATTTACGAGCTTTATGCATTATTAGTAGCAGAGTACTGACAGCATGGAAATGTGTGTATAGAAGTATCTGCTGTCAATCATAATAGTATGGCTTCATCAATCTTGGAAATGGATTAAATATCCTGTCTTTGGAAGCACTGCATAACTACCCTCACAATGCAAAAGCTGACAGCCTTTCTTATGCAGCTGACCATGTACAGCTTAAAAACACCTTGCTGAGTTTTGTAGTTTTGGTTCATGACACACACAATGACCAAAGCAGACTAAAGCGCAAGCACCAAATGAAAAATCCCAGGCTCTGACTTGGGTTTTTCCGTGCCTGCCTAATGAGTTTGGTTTACCCATATGTATGTTTACGTACAATTGATCGTGTATGACACCAGACAAAATGCTGCACAGAGGTCTGCTGCTTTCTTCTGTCACAAGCTCCTCGTACAATACAGGCAGGGTGAGGCAGGACTCACCCGCCCACACGCAGGGACGCTGTATCCGGCTGCGGCTGCTGCCGTCGCCTCTCCAAAGGAACAGCACGCTCGGTTGCTGGAACATTTGTTCAGCACTATTGAAATGCAACCCCTGACGTTTGTTTGTGTAAGGTGTATTTGCTCAGGAATTCGCTGTGAGAACGTGACATGAGCCATGACAGAGCTACTCTACAGCAGGTGACCTACAGTTTTGTTTGCTTCTTTAGTCACAGCCTTGAGTTTCTTCTTTTTTTAGAAACCACTTTCCCTATTAGCTTTCAGGTCTTTCAGTGCCTGTGGGCTTCCTTTGTTTTGTTTCTGTTAACCTTTGGCCTTTGGATAAAAGTTTGCTGATGTTTTTATTTTGTTATATTTTGACTTAAATTCTTGGGGACAATGAAATAAATATTCTTTGTCAATGGAAACCCATTGATTTTCTCTCTTTTTTTTCTGCAATAATTTAAATTTACCCATGGATAAAAGATTCTGGAAAACTGTACAAACTGAAGAAACTTGGGTTCACTGACTAGTCCTACTGGCAAAAATTTGTGGCAAAGATCTAAATGCAGATGTCCCTGACCACAAACCTACAATTCCTCTACCTACATGTGCATATGAGTCCAGATGGTCAGAATCTCTGCTGAAGGAGGAGAGCAGAAAGACTTTTTCATTACAGAAATCTTTTCCAAGTAACATCTGTCATTAGTAGCATGCGGATTAGATCTAACAGGATGGCACATATTTATCTGTTCTTCTGTAACAATAAAAGCAATTTCTTTTTTCGTTCTTGATATACACTTATGTGCACATCTAGCTGAGTAATAGCTGCTTGCTTAGGCAGAAAAATTCAGCATAGGCTAAGTAAAAATTAGTTACTCATTCTATAGGAGATACCAAGAAATTTTTGCAGGGACAGTATTACATTGCATTTTACACAGCACACATAATTAAAGTATGTATCTCAATGCTACACAAATAATTCTGATCTATCTGGTTGATACTCCGGTCGGTTGTGTGTTGTCAGAAGGTGGAGAAATGGGTAAATAGAAATCTCATTGAGTTCAGCAAAGGGGAAGAAAAAGTCCTGCTTATGGGGAGAAATAACCACATGCACCAGAACAAGCTGGGAGCCAACCATGTGGGAATAAACTTGACAGAAAAAGACTTAGGGGTTCTATGGACAATTGAATATGAGCCATCACCATGCCCTTGCTGCAGAGATGGCCAGCAACCACCTGGGCTGCATTAGGAGAAGTGTTATCAGCAGGCTGAGTAAGGTGATCCTTTCTCTCTACTCAGCACTCGTGAGACACGCCTGGAAAACTGGGTCTAGCTCTGGGCTCCCCAGTACAAGAGAAACATGGTCATACTGGACTGACTCCAGCAGATGGCCACAAAGGACACTGACCACAGAGTCTCTCTGCCCTTGGAGATACTCAATACCCAACTGGAGATTGGCCTTGAGCAATCTGCTCTAGTTGGCCCTTCTTTGAGCAGGGACGGTGCATGAGGCATTCTCCAGATGTTCCCTCTCCTTCCATGACTCTGTGATTCTGCATTCAGGCAGGGGCCTATTTACTCTCCCAGTTTTTCAGAAAGTGCTCTGATTTTTACTCTTTATTAAGGCTTATCTCAGCAATGTGAACAATAAAATGTTTAGTTGAAATAATCTCGTGATAAATGGGATTTAAACATTACTATGTAATGTTTAAACCTACAAGCAAAGCACAAAGCACAACACTTTGTGAACGCTATTCAGCAGAGGTATGTGGACAGTAGAAGAACACCTCTCCAAAAGGATAGAGAATAAAAGGGTAGGAATGAGCAAGAGAATGAGGAAAACAAGCCCATACATGAGATGTAGAAATACTATACATTTGAATTAATAACCCAAATTACGTTTTAAAAGTGAGTACCATGCATTCCATTTTTCAGAGTCAAGCTTTCAGTAGTAACTTTGTGTACCAGACAGCAGAGTTAATTGGAAACAAGGAAAGGTTAATAATCAACATAGACCCACAGGGTCCAGGTTATTTGTGGCAAGAAAGAAACACATTGTGATTACCACCAAACTGTGGGATGCTACACTAGTCTAGGTTTGTACTAGGTGTGTATATGTGAAATCCAGTTCCACTTTCTAAGGTGACGAGAAGACAATTCTATGTTTCCTTCTCCCTACTTCATATTTGTTTATTTAGAAGTGGGATGGAAGCTACTAGAACATCACACTTAATGACACTGATTCAGAGAAGTGAAACAGGGAGAAATAAAGTGAAGAATATTAAGCAATTCCAGCACATCTCTTCCCCTTTCGTTGAAAAGCCATGATACATTTCTGTTGTTGATTAGTATATATATACAAAAAAAAAATATTGAAAGCTGTTTTCATGCCTGCATGAGGTTGAATAAGAAATGCACTCAGACCACAATAACCCCAAGCAGTGCTACAGGCTGGGGGAGGAGTGGCTCGAGAGCTGTTTGGAGGAAAGGGACTTGAGGGTTCTGGTTGAAGCTGGCTCAATATGAGCCAACAGTGTGTCCAGGTGGCCAAGAAGGCCAATGGCATCCTGGCCAACAGGACTAGGGAAGTGACCATCCCCTCGTACTTGGCACTGGTGAGGCTTCACCTCCAATCCTGTGTTCAGTTCTGGGCCCCTCACTTAAAAAAGGACTTTGAGGTGCTGGAGAGTGTCCAGAGAAGGGCAACACGGCTCATGAAAGGACTAGCAAACGTGTCTTATGAAGAATGGCTGAGGGATCTGGGTTTCTTTAGTCTTCGGGAGGGGGCCTCATTGCTCTCTGCAACTCCCTGAAAGGAGGGTGTAGTGAGGTGGAGGCTGGTCTCTTCTACCGTGCCTGCAGTGAGAGGAGCACAGGAAACGGCCTTAAGCTGACACAGGGGAGATTCAGACTGGAAATTTTTTTTTTCAGTTTGAATCTGATAGGAAATTTTTTTCACTGTTAGGCGCAGGCATTGGAATAGGTTGCCCAGGGAGCTGATGGAGCCGCCATCCCTTGAAGGTGTTCAAGAGGAGTCTGGGTCTGTCGCTGGGTGATGCGGTTTGGTGGTTAAGCGGTTGCTGTGGTCATGCTGGGTGGATGGTTGGATTGGATGATCTTGTAGGTTTCTTCCAACCTTGATGATTCTGTGATTCTATGATTAGATTTACCTCCAGTGTATTTGCTCATCTGACCCAAGCTAAGCAATCTCCTCTATTTAAGTGTGCAAGTTTTCTATTTCTAATAGTTACTTTTTTCTATTCCCTGTCTTAAATATTTGTCTCTCTACTTAAAAAAGCAAAAAACTCAATGAAGTTCTGAGGACTTTGAATAAAAAAATTACCACAGACATTATGGAGGTCTCACAGGATATTAACAATATAGGACTTGTCTTATTTATGAATGTGTTTCAAAGAGATAGAAACATTGATTCAAGGAATGTATTCATTGTAGTCTACCACATCACTGAAAAGTGTATTAAAATAAAGCACTGACAACTGTAATTTGATTTGTTTAAATTAAATCACTCTCAGGACATTCCTTAAGGCAAGACACTAAATATTGAAAAAATGTTAAAGGTGAAGATATGGATTAAGACCACTGCAGTTTTAAAAATCAGAATTTAAGCTTTCAGTAGAATATTCATTAAAGATAAGAAATATCTTATAATAAATGTAAGCTAAAAAAAAATAAGTGAAGCTTGATTTCAGCTGCCCATTTAAGTAAGATAACTATGCAATTCTGGACTTTTCCAAGTGCATCATTGGACCATTCACTTTTGTTCCAAGGATTATCTCTTTCAGAAACTTTCCTATCTAAACTATGTGACAATGGTTAATGTTACCAAACACATTTATTTAATGCAAAACATGATGAGTATTGCTTTTAAAAAGGAAAGACCAAAACTTCTCCTCTTCTGTAAGATAACTGTGTTATTTAAGCACAGTTTAATAGCTCTCTGTTACATTGTGCTGCATTAAAACATTTTTGATGTCCTTTCTTGTTAACAACACCCAAGAACAGCTTCACTTAGGATGTTTTGTGTACAACCAGGCTATAGAGAAGTTCTAACATTAGAATTGGTTATACAAGCAACTTTTATGTGTTGTTGGATAACATTTTTCTAATGCCAAAATTGACCATGCTGGAATAGATCCATCTATTAAGTATCTAATTTTTTTTTTAAGTATTACCTTTTCAGCATAATGCAATTATTCCTACTACTGCATTAAAGACAGGAACAAAGTGAATTTATGATTAATAATAGTCATATCAAAATGCATGACTTGTATTTAACAGAGTCATTAGCTATAATTATTTATACAATTAAAATCAAGAGCTACGACATACTTTACATATCTGAAATTGACATTTGTTCTAATTTATTTTACTACTTGAGTCAGGACTACCCAAAGGCTTTGAAAAAAATCCACATTCTACAGCAGATTCAGCTTGAGTGCTCATCTTCAGGAGGTATGATGTGTTGCATTTTACTGTTCAGTAATAACAATGACTGTAGATTTGATCCCGCCCCCAGTAAAGGAAGTTCTTTACTGGCAGCAAAGAAGACCTTCAAGAAGGAAAGCTCAGTGGATGCCGAATGAAGACATAAGAACTATATACCTTTATTGCGGTTATACTATCTGTCTAATATGAAATAGGTGAGAAGCTTAAGGTTTTTTCAGTTACAATCTTCATGCAATTAGAATTGGGCATATGCACAACTGGATTCTCTCCACTGCCTTTTTTAAAGTTCCTGAGGTTTGAAGTATTCGTAGCAGTAAAACATCTCTTTCAAGTGTTCCTTTACTGTCTTAAACATCTGGAACAACTTTTCTTTATTTACTTTTATTCCAGATAAATAGGGTCTGGTTTGTATGAATGTATGAAAATTAAAAACTAAGTGATATTTAATTTGATAGGAGAGAAGGCAACAAACCTTTGACACAATATTCTATTACTACTTTGATAGGTTGCAAATCAAACTACAGCTATGTTCACAATTATTTTTAAGTGAAATACAATGATACACGGAATTCCAGCTTACTATCAAAACTGTGTTTTCCACTGGTCAAACAGGATTATATTGCTTGATTTGAAAACCAAATCAGAAATTTAAATGGTACAACAAAACAAAACCATTTCCATTAATAATATTTTGGAGTAGAAACATAATACAGGGTATTAAATAAAATTGATATTTAATCATCAAATTGGCTGTGGAGCTTAATAAAAACAATAAAAACTAATTATAAAGAAAAAGTCACAGCACTCTATTCCAATTGTCTGATGAGTGAAATTCTCTGTCAAAAAAATAGGAAGGAAGTCTTTAAACTGTTAGTTATTCAACAAACTCCTTCATATACACATATATACCTCTGCAGAACTCTTTTTAATCTGTGATCTGCTAAAGCCACATGAAACTCCAACAACCTTGAAAGTGAAATCCTGAGTTTATTTTCATCAGTGAAAATATTTCCAGTAATATGAATGCAAAGTCCACAGTTTTGTTTGCGTCCAAGGTGCAGCTGAGTCTGGAAGGCTCAGAAATATTACATTGGTTCATATTTGAGGAACACAAGAAAGCTCCCCTGAATGAACACTGCAGTGTCACAAGATATTCTCAATTCATGTGAAATACACAATTTCATGTCAGATGAAATTTATCAATCAAGATGTCATTCAAAAAGGAATATAGTATATTTGAATTTGATGTTTGTGTTTGTGTTTAGCCGCCAAAAGGTTGATATTACACATATATTTTGTTGTAAATCTAGATCTGTATGGATCTTACTGGAGGAAAAGAAGCAGTAATGTAAATAGCAGGAAATCTAGTCCATCCATTTCTCGCTTCAACTTTCGACTTCAAACATATAGATACCTAGGTTAAATGAAAAGGTGTCCTCTTCTCTCTCTTACAACTTCATGCCAACATTTTTCTTCCAGAGTGCCAATGCAGTCAAATAAGGAAATGTTGCTGTCATTATCCTGCATATGACTGAGTATATTAATAAGACCTGGATAAGGGTTAATCTCAAAAACATTTTTCAGTGGTCACCTCTGTAATCATGAATTCCTCTTAAGATGAAGGAATTTTAGCAGTGTCTCATTCAGGCTGAAGTGCTCATTTGAAAGTAGACACTTTCAAGTAGATGCTATTTTTAAGTGTTTTCCTTGAGTATTTGAATCCTTGGAGTCATATTGATACGTTTTATTTTAGGAAACAAGGCAATAAAATACATTACAAGTTAATCAATCTCAATTTTAATGATGAATAAAAAGGGAGAAGGGAAACTGTTGAACTGACAGCACATCCAAGACTGACTTTGTGTTTCCACAGATCAATTATGCAAGTTAAAATAATCAATAAAATAAGTTCATTCAGAAGCTGCCTAAAAGCAGCTGAAAAAGCTAAATTTGTCCTAAAAATTTAGGATTAAGTTAAATTATTTTAGCCTTAGCTAAAATAGCTACATTTGTCCTAAAAGGACAAATTCTCCTAATGCAAAACTGACAGCAGTTTCAATGAAAGCCAGATTCCTTAAAATCCGAAGCTTCCACAGGGTGTAAAGCCCCTAAGGTGAATTGATATAGATTATCAAGAATTGTAGGTGAAACACTGCATATCCTCAGACTTCTGTTCCCACCTTTATGTTAGCCTTTTGCCCAAGTAACTCACCTAAACAGGATGACTCATACAAAGCAAATAACAAGTCAGAACTCACAAGTCATATTCATATAATTTTTCAGGTTTAAGATATGTTAAATGCACCTTACTACTGGCAAAGAGCTTCCACCTCCTGCCTCTTTGGCCATTCTGCTCATGGACCAGAGGACACATGGGTCCAGGCATCAAAGGAATCAAGAAAAAAATTATTTTTCCATTGATTTTCTGCTCTAACGAAGGGTTCTTGGGTACCTGCTGGCCTCAGGAACAACATCCACATGACAAAGCCACTGGGATGAATCCAAGCAGCCTGCAGAGTCTGATTCCAGCAGAGCGGGCAGCATGAAGCACCACAAGACTGTCAGAAGGACAGCCAAATACAAATGACACCCAATAGTTAAACAGAGAAATTCCTCTAATATTTATAGGAAGTGAATGACATCCATAATGAAGTAGGCCCCCAATGAAATCTATAATAAATTAAATGTTGTAATATGTTTTTTTAAAACACAGAAGCATTGAGGATTGATACCTACAACAATAAGTAAGCTGTGTAAGATAGAGCAGGAAATAAAAGACAGAGGAGACAGTGAGGAAAAACAGGTCCTCTTGTTCAAAAACTTACTTGGAGTTCCTTTAAAAAAATTACTCATTATTTCACAAACTAAGTTTTCTTTCTACATAGTCCTTTGAAGACCCAAAGACTTGACATTCCCTGTACATATTAAGGGTTTTTTCCTAATTATTTCTCAGTTCCTCAACTGATGTCTATTCTCCACTTCCGATTTAGACAGCAAGAGTAATAATAATTTTGTGCATTTTTAGCTTTTAAACATTACCTTTGGGGCTGATAAGCATTTTCTCAATTGCTAGAGGTAAGAAAAATAACAAACAGGCGGTTGTCTCCAACTCTTAACTGGCAAAACAAGAAATGCAACCCAGACGCGTGTAGGTTTGATGAAAAGCAAGATAAAACAAATACCTTAAAAATAATACAGTCACAGAGACAACACCCAAGAACACAGAAACTAACGTCATCTGAGCAGTCAAGAAAATTATACTAAGCTTATTTATAATAACTCTTCTTAGAAACCTGGTTTTCAGGTTATCAGCCCACAATAGTTTTCAAAGCATCTCCCACATGCTTTTGCTTGCTTGCCTTCTCTAAGGGTGATTCTCAAATGTTCTTTGACTTTCTTCCTAAATGAAGTCTAAAACCAAAGCTCTCTGTCTCAGATCACTTGTTTTTTTGTGAGTACATCCTGTTCTCTACGAACTAAGTATTAGAAATTAAGTGTCTTTAGTTTCTAATACTTCAAAACCTCAAAGCATTTTCAGGGACTAACAGGACATGACAACAATTTTATCAATTATAGTTTTTTCCATAAAATTCGAGAGAACAGCCTGATAAAATGATGTAGGTGATGATTTCAAATTTGACCATTTGGTGAAAAGCAGCAGAGGCCCTTGCACTATCCATGTGAACATGAGCAGCGCTGGCAGGAACTTTTCATACCAAACTTGTCGGTGAAAAACACCGCTCCATGAAAGTATGGCAAGACCTTATTCTTTCTTATGTAATTGACTGTTCAAGAAGAAAAAACAATCCCTTATAAATTAAATATTTCATCTTGGCATTTCATGCCTCATCAACTGCACAACTGTATTGGCTTCATTTCAGTTCCCTTTTTTTTCGTGTCTACTCTCCAGCACCATTTTAACCTATTTTCCAACTTGGTATCAAATTTTTGAGGTCTCCCTTCCCACTACATGCTGCTCAGGAGCAGCTGCCTACACAGAAATGTAGTTGTAGTCATTAGGACTATTAGCTATACAGAAATGACTATAGTCATTATCAATCAGTGAGGTGAATGCACAGCAGAGGCCATGAGCCTCAGATTTTCCTTCTGTGGTTCTGCTCAATATCCCCATTAATTTCGGGACACCTGAGCTACACCAGTCCTTAAGTAAATTAAAAATCACCTGTGATTATTTTAGTGAAAAAAGTAAGTTCAAAAGCACAGGACAGGCAATGGAAAAAGTGACTAAAGGTCTCCCATTTGACTGACCTGTAAATATCGAAGCTGTGGTTAGCCACATTGATCTATGATACCGTCAGCTAAACATGATCATATAATAAACACTTTTTCCAAGCAGGGTTGAGAGGCAAGGCCAAAGGCAAGCTTGACCTGCAGAGCAACGCACAGTGCCAGTGAGAGGGTCATTAGAACCACACAAGCTCAGCCCAGGACTTACATGCAGGTTGTTTTCTCTACACCTTATAGACACAACTCTATCATATATCTATGTATACTCTATAGTGCAAATATAGGGAGATACACATGTTCATGGACCTGTAGGGGTACCAGCAATGGCAGAGCTCTGACCAAGGTGGCTCTGCATTCAGTTCCATCCAGACTCATCGCCTCGGGATGGCAAGAAGGGGTTTCACTGGAGACCTTTGGCATTGTGTCTTCCTCAACCAGCGTAAAAGCTTATTCCCAGACCAACCAACCTTGAAATACTTATTCCTAAAACTATAAATACCTAATTCAAACCTGTTTGCAAATATTTATTTAGTATCATTTAAAAAAGAAACTAACCAAACAAAATCCAAAAAACCCCAACTAACCAATCAAACAAAAAGATCTATCAAAACACCCGAACGAACACCAGAATCCAGTTCTTTAAAAAGTGTTTATACAGAAGATAACTTCATATAGATTATTCTGTAGTGCCACAAGAGGACACTCTTGAACAGCTTTTTTTTTAATAAGGACAAGTGCTTTACAAGTTATTTTGTATTCAGCAGTAAATACAGATTTCTGATCCCCAGCAACCCAGAAGATAAGGACAATTCTATATATTCACTCAATCTTACTTAGGTTCAGATTTCAGGCAGTAAATATTTAATAAGTTTTGTTACTATGGCTGCTTTAGAAGTTTTAGATCAACTAATTGCTGTAGCCCCTTATTTAAGCTGCATTAGCCTCAGTTCATGGAGCTTTTTCTTATACTCTGCTCATACCTCTTGTCTAAAAGCATGTAATGTGTTTTACACTTTAGTTACAACATAGTTGGAAATTTGCTGTTTCCATATATACCAAAGTGTGGTACCAATACTCATGTACCTTGTCTTTAATTGCTAGAAGAAACTAGGTATGTATACTTTTTAAAAAAATATTATTTAGGAAATACATTTTCAGAAATGTAAAACTATGTTCTTAAAATTAGTGATTATCTTAAAAGTATTGAAATAACAACAATGGTATTGCCTTGTAATTGTTTTAAAGACATAGGGAGCAAGTTTTCTAGATAGAACCAATAAAATGATCAGATTATGTGAATTATACATTAAAACATCTGAGTTGATGTAACCCAATAATCATTTTGGGACAAAAGGAAAACAAATAAATAAAATCTCTTGCTTCTTTATAGTCAACTCAGTGGAACAAGTGTTTACAACAACACGTAGAATCTACCTCCATTCTGGTCATTATATTACTTGCAGTAAGTCCTATGGCCTCAACAAGAACAAAAAGATAGAATAGTTAAATGATAAATTAGTTTCTTCAGACATACATCTTAACAATAAATTGATTAGGAACAGTGGAATTTAAGATGTCTGGTGACTGATTATATTTGGGTTAAGTGCGTTTCATATGTAACTTCATTTTAAAGTCGCAATGAAATCGAATGATACCGTTGTCCAAGCTGAGTAGGACTTTAATGCCTTTATCAAAATGGTTAGTTGTTTTGGGGGGAGGAGAGGAACCTCAAACTGTTATTCAGGGACACAGAATTACACATTTAACTTTGGCTTTCATTGTAGCAGCAATTAAGTAGATGCAGGAGACCCCAACTACCTGAGCCTTGACCAGTGTGTCTGGCTCTGGGATATTCTGCTAAGGCTTGCTTAGCTCCTCCACATCTGCTCACTGCTTTTAGTCTGGTCTGATGTGGTACTTACTATTAAAACAGCTTTTCCCACATTACTAGCTCCTGTCTGATTCACTACAGCATTTCAAATAGGCTAAAACTACAATGCACTCACTATAACCAGAAAGGATTTGGAAAAAGAAAACATGAAGAGACTCATAATAAAACAAGATCTGAAGCACACCCAGTTTATAGCCGATAACACCATTGTGTTTTTTCTCATTTCTTCTTTTTGTCTTATAATCTATATGGGTGCCAAACACTTGGATAAATGTAGCTGCAAACAGAATTATATGCCTTACTTTGCATAACTTTGGAGAGAGTATAAATACAATAATTATCAAGCTTTCTAGTGTACATTTACAGTTATAAAATGTTTTAGCTAGATGTGAGGTCTACTTTATCAACACTCAGTAGTGGTTACATAATATTAGGTTTGCTATATCCTTTTTTTCTAAGTTGTTATTTTATGATGAATGACTCCAGCCTCTTGGGGGAAATATCTGTTTTGCTGATCACTTTTTGCTACATGCACTTCCTGGTGCCCTGCTAAGGGAACACTGATAATGACAGAAGTCAATATGCAAATACAATCATAAAGCCAGAGCTGTTACTCAGAGGTAGCAGAGACACCCACAGAGCCTGATGTTTATTTATAAAGGTCCTGAGAGTGCTATTATCCTAGTATAATTTTGTATAATTGTAGATTTTTAACAAATATAGCAAAGTGAGTGCTGCAATGCAAGTCATAAAAATTTGCACCCATTACACACTGTTACACACTTTAAAAATTGCACACAATTTTTTCAGCACACAATAATCAGGAATAAGTTGTACATGTTTTACAGCTCAGGGGCTATACTGAAGTTCAGTGCAACTGTTTGTATGTCTGGGTTGTGTACTAATTTTGTACATGAGAGGTGAAAGAAGAAGAGAGGCTTTGGAAACTATATTTTGACAGGTGGAGCTTTGTGTTTTGTGGAGGGTAATTGCCTAAATCAGAACAGCAAGGGAGACTTTGATCAGAAGGACAATATACACAAAAGAGGAAGTCATGAGTACATGCCTGCCAATAGAAATTCTGTTTTCAGCTTCTGAGCTCCCTTCCCACACAAAAAATGCCAGCTGTGGTATTTAAGGCCACTTAAAATAGCAAAGCTGTGGGGCACTATGACAAGGGCTGCTCACACATTAAAAGAAGAGATGAGTCCTTTCTCTGAGCACCCATACCACTTCAGCTCTTTAGAGATGTGATGTTTTAGCTCATTTCTGAGGTCCCAAAATAACATTTTGGGGAAACAATGTGTGTGCGAAAGGGCAGGGGGGAACAAGTGAAGAAGATGTCCCATCCATCTGAGATTGCGAAAATTGTGAGGATATGATAATGGTCTCAAATATAAAGTAATATTTCTGGTGAGCTCTCCAAAGAAAATACAAGTCAGCTATTCTGGCTTAACAGTAGGTTGAAATTGCAAGAGCAAGTCAGACAGCTATGAAGCAAAGTTGACTCAATCTATCTTTCACCACCAGTTGATGTTTCTTTTGGTTTTATGCCCATTAGCACAGCACAGATATCTCCTTACATTGCCTTTGTTACTACGGTTCCTGTGGTCATACCAGCTTCTCAGACCGAAATGGCACATGCCATCAGCTAGGCAAAACTAATAAAGCAATGGTGATGGTCACAGGTGGATCCTGAGAGGTTGTGCTCCTGATTTTGGTATGTCCAGTGGTTATGCACCTTCTGAGTGAGGATTACAGCTGTTGACTTAGCTCTCAAGAAAAAGATTTAAGCAAATTTGATGCTCAGAACCTTTTTTTTGGTTTTGGCTTTGCAGAAGTCCTTTTTTCCCATACCTGAAGTTTATGTCATTATGTACATACAGCCCTATCTGTGGGAAGAAGCACTTGAATATTTGAGAATCTGAAGATTTGAGAAAGACACTTTAGGTGACATTTATGTTTGTACTGCAAGGTTCATTGCACTAGAAGTTAATTCAAAAATATCTGCAGCCCTCTCAAAACTTCTCTTTGAACCATTCATATGCATAATACTGAAACACAGAAATATTTTCTTACTACATCCTTAAGCATCACTTCACAGGGACAAACAGTGCCTATGCTTTCAAAGAGCAAGCTACAACACCTGTAGGCAAGTTGTGACCCTTTGTAACTGCAAAATAGAATTGCTGCAGGGAGTTCATCTGGCTGAGATAAACATCAATAACCTGCCTTAGGAGAAAGCAAGACAGCTTCTAAATGTCACAGCAGCTCCCTCAGACTTCTGAGGATAAAGCTGATGAGTGAATCACCTTTGTTAAGGGGCAGAATGAAAGACATAAGACTGTGGGATTAGTCTTGTAGCATGGTATTTGACAGCTGTAACAGCAGAGATCTTCACAGGGTGTCTCAGGCCTTTTTCCATGTAAAACAACAGCTTAAAGAAAATCTACAGCAAGTACATGAAAACAGAAGAGACAATTACTTCCTCTGGGATTTAAACACAAACAAAACCCAACAAAACCAAACAAAAAGTCAAGAAACATACCTTGACTTCCAGATGAAGTTTCTTGCCTTCCAGCACTTGTGATGTCCAGTTTGGCCAACATATCTGTTGTCAAGTACCTACAGCAACCATCAGCACTGATTAATGCAGCCTGGTTTCTTCAAATGCACATCTGGCATGACATTTCAGTGAGTGGTAATTTTAGACAAATTTGTGTGTCATTATTCCAAAAGAATTTATGAAAAATGCTGAATTTCTACCCAAAGTAGAAATACTTTGTTTCACAAATGCTAGTTTCATAAATTATGGTAGGTACTTCAGAATGCAAACAATATTGAGGAGGATATTTTGTATTCTTATGTTAAAGCAGGAACACAGCTTCTTTTGAAGCCTCTGTTATAACCTACATCCTTTTAACTGAATAAATAAGTCTACCTGTACTATATAGTCCTGTCCTTTTACATTTCAAATTGCCAGAATCTATTTAGATTTTGCCACTTTCTATACAGTACAGTAGTATCTGCATCTAAATGTTCTATGTGCTCAAGAAGTAGCTTCTATTTCTTGTAGCTCCCCAAAATGATATTCAATTCAATTGCCTCATTGCAGAGAGTACATTTCTTACCAAATACTTTTGCACTGTCAGAGCTCCAAACCAACTCAATGCAAGCAAGCTTCATCCAAAAGCTTCACAGGTTTTCCTACATAACACTCTAGCCAGATCTGCCTCCAAAAGGTTGCAGCCATATGTTCACTGCCAGGGCCTGACCATAAAAACAGCCTCTCAGTTTTTACTCTGTGTGTAGCAATTGTATTTCAAGGCGAATTCAAGACTTTGACTAACTCTTATGTGGTAATCAGGCAAACAAACAGGCTCTTGGTTAGTAAGCCTGAAGCCATTTTAATAACATCTTATTTTAAAGCACTTTTTAGTGTCCCTTCAGCTGATGAATTAAAAAAACTTTATTTAAAACATAGTAAGAGTTCTAAGAAATCTGTACTATCATATATCCCAAGTATTTCTTGACAAAAACTATTATTTACAGAATATCTTTCCCCATAAGGAACTGTCATAACTGCAGAAAGCTTTTCTCCAGTGTAATTTTATTAGGGATTCCTGCCATCATATCAACATACAAAACAATCAGGATGTTGACATATAGAAATGTGAAATTCACTGTACAAAGATAAGGCTCAAGTTACAGGTATATTTTCCCCTTACACTCCATGAAATAAAACCATTTTTAATTCTTCCCAGAGTTGTGTTTATAAATGTTAGACAAATCACAAAATAGATTTCAAGTACATAACATTTTACAATATAATCCAAGCACAGACAGAAACACACAATACTGTACCTATAGATGCGCCATAATCCAAGTCTGTCATCTTTACTAGTAAAAAACTGCTACTCTCTCTGAATGTGCCCAGCCATATCCTTCTGCATGTATGACATGGTCCTGGCCTCTAAGTTATAAGACTCTCATGACTTTTAGTTAAATTATGTTGATAGACCAGAGAATATCAGGAAGGAAGTGGAGAATTTTTAAAGGCCAGGTCTGAATGTATGCACATTGTTAGAAAATCCAGGCACATGTGCACACACACTTGCATTTAACTCTATATAAAACTTTACTGCACTGCCCAATTTTTGAGATTATGTTCTCATGCAACTGAACTATTTTCTGATAAGAGTTAAATCAACCATTACAATACTCCTACTTCTGGGGTGCTGTAATTCACAGGGACAAGGCTATAGGATCTAACCTTTTTTTTAAGCGATTATCAGACTTTATAGGATGTTGTATGGAACCATGTCTTCACAGTCCAGAAGGATGTCAGGTCTCATAGCCTTCACCACTGAAAACACCTTTTCTGACACCTTTGTTTAGCAATAATGCAAATGAATAATTTCCTGTTAAGACCAAATGTCTACATTAGTTCACTCTCCATTTCTATTAGGCTGAATGATTATAACCTCATGGGAAAGGATCATTTAGCTGCAAGTAGCACAGGAATAAAGAGACATCAAATAACTAATCATTAATGATTCTTCTGGGGAACAGATTATCAAGGACAAAGACAATAACAAACCACAGTTGTTTAATTTAGTCTTTGTTGAAGGGGAGGTGAATAGCAATCTAATAGTTTTAATTGAGGAAAGGAACTCCTAAGCCCTGTAACTGTTCTGTCTTTTAAAAACTGGAGAAGATTAGAAGGGAAGGAGAAATCCTCTATGAAAATTGCCATTATTAAACTAGACACTTGCAAAGGCTTACATGAGAAAACCAAGCAAAACAGATTCCCTGATATTGAAACTAAAGGAATTTATTTAGTAGGAATTAGACATGTGGTTACAATGTGTTAAATGCACATCTCATAAAATAGCCCCAAATATGTCTCCAATTCATAAATGTCTAAGCAGGAGAAAGACTCTAAGCCAAAATCAGAGTTCCTTAATTTAAATATGAAACAAGGATGCACTAACATTGTGGGGAAGGAGGAATAAAAACTTTCTTGCCTTAAGTACAACTTCTGTGGTATCTTTGAGGGCCTTCAAATGTTCTAGGCATTGACAAGATTTTATGTAAGTATATTGTCTAAGCTATATTGGAATACCTTTAGATATACAAATCCATGTTACACAAAACAGCATTAGGTCTTGGAACTGGGCTCATAATAACAAGGAAAGAGGGTAAGTATGCTGCTATATGTGAAAGCAAGCATATTAGTATGCACAGAAAATATGTTGTCTTAGAGATTAGTCATAAAGGGCATCAAGCATGAAGATGCATCTCTAAAACTGTTTAAGCCTTTAACTGTGAGCCAGTAGAATACTTTTATACCAACTGTACAGCCTAATGTTTTGCTTTTTAAAAGAAATATGAAAAATTTATTCCTTTTTCACCTTTTTCTCTTCTTTGTATTTTTCAAAAGTAGGTCACTCACCCACTGATTTAGTTTGGGGTCCTTTTTTTTCTTTTTTTTTTTTTTCTTTTCTTTTTCTTTTTTTTTTTTTTTTTTTGCTACTTACTATTATTGTCTTTTGTTATATACAATAATCTACATTTAGACTGAAGACTCAATCTCTTTCTAAACGTACTTGGACTATCTTGTAATGACTTTCTACAGAACTGATAAAGTGGAAGACAACCTGACAGATAAGAGGAAGGATCATTTCAGTTCTGCTCACTTTCCCAAGCTTTAGAGCTGTGCCTTTCAGAAATTTTTTTGCATACTTGCTGTTCTTTCACCTCCCCCAGGCAGCCACTACTGAACTTGAGTGAACTTTCTATGTGTTTCCCAAACACAGACCCTCTGTACAGAGCTACATTAAATTCATTTATTCTCCAGCCAATAGTTAGAAACAAATAATTGATGAAACACTAAAAACACCCTACATGCCCTTCTCATTATTCTTACCAATGTGTACATTTAAATAACATCATAAATTGCCTTTTACTAAAAATTTACCAAAATATTTTAAACACATAAAAATGTAAAAAACCAAACAAACAGAAAAACAAACAAAAACCAAAAACCCCGCATAAACATTGCTTGTATAGGCATTGGTTAGAAGAGATTGTTGCACTAAGGAGTATATTCAAAAAGTTTTTCTTTCAGTATCATCAGTTTTAGGGTAATGGATTGAAAGGTTAAGGACAATGACACTTGTTGTGACCCTGTCTTATATAATGTAGTAGATGAGCAGGAAGTCTGAAGTGTAATTAAAATAAAGCTTCTTTTTGGTTATTGAAAGGTGACTGTATAAGCCTGTAACTAAAATGGCAATTTAAGTATGTAAAAGGAACTTAAGAACCCAAGGAGTCTGTAAGGAACTGTATATGAAGGCAGCTACCAACAGCTGGGCCCAGGGGCATTATATAAAGCTGTTACTAACTGAAATTTTGAATATAGCCCTTAGTTGTATTATACTCACATAAAATTTAAAAGCTGCCCAGCATATCACGGATGAAGTTTATTTTGCAAGCCATCCACTGCCTAAGGGGGCAGTAATATTCAATATGAAACTGCTGAAACTCCGGTGTCTGACGGATTTCGTGAAGGAAAGAGATTTGAAGGTCCGACTCTAAGAGAACAAGGAAAAGAGGGAACACAAACAACAACAGTCCAAGGCCTACAAGGAAAAGTCTGGAGAAACTCTTCACAAAAGCATTCACCTCTATGTTGCCCATCAGAAAGTCGTAGCTCCACCTCAGGGCTCTCCGAGCTTCTTTCAGTTCTTCCTCCTCTGCAATTAGAAATGCATTTTCATCTGCTTCAAGTTCCTCAAATGAATCAGTATCATCTTTCTCATTCTCTGCTCTTTGACAGGTATCAAAAAGCATGTCAATCTCATCATCAACAGGTGTGGGCACCAAGCTGGCACTAGGATTGTATACCAGCTCTGAGATGGTTAACGGTTCCTCTTTCATCCTCTCCTCTTGTTCAATGGCAAGATCAACATTCTCCCCAGTATCCTTTGCTGGAGAGCTTGAAGTCACAGTTACTGAAATCTCATCTTCCTTTGGAAGTTGGATACCTGAAAAAATGAGATTTAAACAATGATCCTAAATTTCTTGCACCCTGGTGGCAAAAGTCAGCCTTCCAATAGTATCTAACACGTTTGGAAAGAAGATTCTGCAATAATTTTGCATATTGAAACGAGATTGTACACAATTGCCAAAAAATGAAAATGCTTTTTGAAGAAGGTAATATCTTTACAACACTGCAGTACACCAGATCTGCTTAACAGGGACTGATGCAGCTACCACCAATAATGGTGTAGTGCAAAGCAGAAAACAGAGCAGCTTATTTTCTACCAGCAATCTGACTTCCGGTATAAATTTAATCCCAACTACATGTGTGAATTGCTGCTCTTTGCTGTAGTATAATAATAACAACAACAACAAGAAGCACCACCCACTCTTATTTCTTTGAGATGAATGAGTGCGGTAAAATAATAGCTAGGGTTGAGAATAGAGCATGACATTAAAAAGAGACAATAGATTATAATGATAAATTCATGTTAATAATAGAAAGGACAAAAGGAGAGGAAGGTTAACACACAATATGAGGATTAGATATCATTGAAACTGTACGAAAATGCCTCACCTATTAAAAAATCTCCTTCTCATGTCTCAATTTTTTTCCTGCTCATCTAGTTCTTCGTTTCTTTTCTCTCTCTAAATTTCTCTCTCCCATTTACAGGGGAGACTTTCTTATGACCCCATTCTCTGCTCAAACTCTCTCCTCTCAAAACTTACTTTCCTTTTTACAGACTACCTCTAACAGCAATATGTCTGCAAAGCAGTCTAGCTGTTTACAGCTACATCAATACTGCGGTGATTGCTACTCGTTGTCAGTCACAGGAGTGGAAGGCAGGAGAGCTGGGCACAGAGCTCCCTTACAAAGCGATGTTAAGACAACTCCTCATGGAAATTTCCCCTTTTAAGTATTCAAAATGGCCCAGACAGAGCTCTTCCCCTGTAATTTGTTATCTTTTCCTTTCTCTCTAGGCCTCGCTGGCCATGCCTCCACATGAGGTTTCACTTTTTGGCCAAATGACCAAAAAGACTGTTTCTGCTTCTTTTCATTTCGTCACTGAGCAAGGCAGCTCATGTTAGCTATCTGATGTTTTTTCTTCCTAGCTGGCTTGCCATATGTTCTCATGAAGACAGCACATTACCAGGGATGGAGAGAGAGAGAGGGAGAGTTCCTTTCTGCAGAAGATGTGTATAGCTGAAAGGAAACATTGTCCTTAATAATGAAAATTATTAATTTAATAATTTAATTAGTTTCATTTTCATTGGTTTAATTTGATTGCCTAGCTAATAATTCCTAGCCTCAACTACTCTGTCCTCTCTTATCACAGCCAATTTAGACATTCATCACATTTCAGCATGAAACATTTTTTGCGCTGGAACTTCATTGTCTACACTAATCTTTACATGAACAAACACACTTACCACAGTCATCAAGAGGAGGATACAGACTGACTGAAACTAGACACAACAGTGTATGAACACTAAGAAGTGAGAACAGATTTGGGGAATCTTTCTCCTAAGCATACTGTAACAGAAAGTAATGCTGGATCATCAAACCATACTGAGTTACTTGAGAGTGCATACCTTCAAGTACAAAAGACAAAATTTTTTAGCTCTGGAGCCCAACACTAAGCATCTACACATATCTTTAGATATACAAGTACAACCATTTGATTTTCAAACGTGCTTTTCAATTATTCTTAATATGAGTAAAATTTAAATTGAGCCACTTACTTAGACACCTCAATATGGTTTAAGGCACCTAATTTTACTCTCCCAAATTTGAGAATTCTGGACATAGGCCTCTCTATACCTGCTTAGGCCTCTATATACTGCAAGGTCAGTAATATATCCTCATCATGTTTCTCATCATAGAGAGGACAGCTGCAGCTATCACAAAGAAATGTCACCCCAGTTTACGATTCTTGAGCCTCCTCTTCCTTCCCAGAGTAAATTCCAGCATGCATAAAACACACAGTAAACATGAACAACAAATATCATATCATTTCATTAAAACTGTATTTTTCTCAAATAACAGGCAAATTTCTGACTTTGAGATTAACCTGTTGATAAAAGGCAACAGAGGAACCTTTTCTGGTCAGTGTTTTCTGAAGGGTTTATACTAAAATTGGAATGTGTTGCAACTCCGAAGCACACATCAGATTTGCATTCCACTATTTAATTTCAACCGCTAATAAGAATTTTCAACTCTTTTATTAAAACTCTTTTATTATTAAAACATATTAAATCAAAGTTACTGCATTTTACATCAGTGCAATACTAGTGTAAATAAATTATATAGTAATATTTGAAAATGTAGAATGGGCATTAAATGCTGCTGCTCCAAGCGCATTTCATATTTTAAAAAATTAAGTATATAAAGCTGTTCTTTTTGTTCCTTCACATTCCTGTAACACCCCAACGTTTCATAAGTCAAGGACTGAGGAAAGAATAGGCTGTTAACCATGGTCAATGTGATTGATTCCAGCAAAGTTCCAGTCATGTTGCAATATATAGATAAGTATGTTGGGCCACTCACATTTCAATGGTGTCTAAGGACATAACTGTAAAATCATTATAGCACATATAATTTACAATGCTTATGCATTCTTATGCCTAAGAATATCACATTAAAGTACCAAAATTCAAAATCATTTCACAGTACAATGAATATTCCAGTAATACAAAGTTAAGAGAGAACGAAGTTTTTCAGATTTTTTACTTTTCAGATAGTCCTCAAGAGAGCCAGTTATCTGAAGTAATAAAACCAAGTTAAAAGAAACAAAAATCCTCAAAGTGTTCCAAAGGAAAAAGAGAATATAAAAGTTAAAGCAAGCCCAACACAAAATACCCTCTAATTTTTCTGCAACTCTACTGCAAATCATTTGCTCCTATTCATACATTACAATTATTTTACTACTACCCTTATAAGGCTAGCATTTTGTACAATTTGTTGCCAAGATTTTGAAAAGTCTACTATTTCTTAAATAGTAGTTAAAATTTACGTTGTGTTTAGATTTAAAGGAGTACGAATTGAGAATTAAATTACATTTGAGAAGAATCTCTTCCTTCCATTCTTTATTTTACATTCTCATCAGCAATTTACATTCCATAAATCAGAATCTTCTAATACAGACTACTGGAATATCAAGTAAATAAACTCAATTTTATTTCTTATATTTCCACAGCAAAAATTTGCTACACTTTTCTGGCAACTGAACAAATTTTACAGAGCCAGAGACCACATTATCCTAGCCAAAACTCAGTATTTCCCTTCCACCAAATGCTGGGATTGCTGCAAACCTCTAACTTGCATCAGCAGACAGGAACATGAACAGCTGAATAAGACATGAGATTACCGTGGTCATCTGCTGTGAATATGAACATGCAAGAGGGCTGACATAAAAGTTGTCAGCTGCTAATATTTCTAGAGGGGCCAAAACCAGCAGCTGATGATTAGCAAGATGAAGGGCAGCTTTAGCTTCACCATTCCTAAGAAGGTGTAGTTGCTGGAAATACAGCAACCCAGAAAAATGTATCATCTGCTTATCAGAAAATTCAGTTCACACATTGTCTGTTGGCCGAATATCCTGCACATGGATTTTCTTACCAGAGACACAAACAAAATTACGCATCTATAACAGCTTTGTATAGTGGAGAAAGGAATGAGTGTGAATATATCCTTTTTTTTAAATAGAGAAATGGAAAGTTAGATACGTGCTAGGAACACTTCATACACACATGTAAACAAATAAGGCAAGCCAGGCTGCAATTAGGACAGATCCTTCCTATCCTTTTTACTTCTTTCTCCAGAAAAATTGTGTATCCTTTACTTACTTTCAGTGTGGACAAAATTAATTTGTACTATGAATAGAATGACCTTTTGGAGAGGAGAAGGTGACTTTCTCACATGAACAAAGTGCCTGAATGTCACAAAGAAAATGTAGAAAAATTAAACAGAATCTAGAATTGCACTGAATTCAAATATTTCCCTACACAGGATCTATATCAAGCAGGATTTGCATCACAGCCAGACCTCCTACCTTCAGAAATACTAGGTCACAGATTTGTACTGTACCCACGTCCCATGCCCATGAAAGATACCCATTATAGCTTTGCAAGGAGAGTTAATCAATGACAGTTTACAGTAAGTCCTTTTTAGGCAGTGATCTGGCTTTCCTGCTCGCTATTACTGTTTGCTTTAGTCTTATGGGAACTTCAAAAGGTAGCAAAGCCTTGTCTGTCCCAGTTGCCAGGTTGCATGTTCCGTGGCCCCATGGCATTACAACTCGCCTCCCAGCTGTGTTGTCTGTCACAGTGTTGGATGTCATGGCTAGTGCAGCCACCGGAGGCCACTGCTCTGCTTTTCACAACCCACAAAGGGCATCCAAAGCACAAAGAGACGCAGAGCAGAGCATGCAGCACAGCGGGCATTCTGGGAAGCCTATCTCCAACCTCCCTCTGGCCTGGAAGGAGTTCAACCCAGTGTCATCAATCCCCCTTCCAGAAACAGAATTAAGCAGCAATAGGATTGAAGGGAGCAGCAGGGAGAGAGAACTGTGTATCATGGGAGCAGGAATGAGCAGGCAAGATACATCTGCCAGCAGTTCAGAGAAAGAAGGACCTGGTAATGGGACTGTAGTGACTCAGTGTCCAGCACCAGGCCAAGGAGAGTGAGGCTAAAAAGAGCCGGCCACTGATGTGAAAGTTTAGCACCCAAGCAGATGGACAAGTGGGACATTTCAGCATCCCAGCTCAGCTTGGATGAGACCTCCTGGCCCAAGTCAGCATTGTTCTGAAGTGGTCACAATCGCAAAGGGGTTCTCCCAAGGAGTTATATCCCATGCTATGGGTTTTGCACAAGCTAACGCCAGTCCTCTAGTGCTGATATACGTGTTTTATATGCCGATATGTGTATTTTTTTCACGTGTACTTCAAAAGGAATAACATACTATGAACAGTACTACAAAATCAAGGGGTTTAAGAACCAGTGTAGCCCCAACGCACAAATCTGTTATGATCAGTGTCATGATATTAAACCAACAAGATGTCTTGCATCTATTTGGAGCCAGTATTTAACCTCTGAGATGTAAGAATATGAAATACATGTCAATATTTATGCTTTTTCGATTTTGCTACTGTTTTTGAATCAAGGGAATTAGGTGAATTCTCATAGATTCTACTGTTTCCCCTGAGTGGTGAATTCAAGAAACAAAGGCAACCAGGAGCTCTTGCTACTCAGAGACAAATCACTGCAAGAAGCAGTTTCTCTATATCTACTGCACTTACTGCTTTCTGATTTTCAGATACCAAAGAGTGACAATATTCTAGTCTTTGCCAAAACATTTTCAGTTAATTCTTTAATTAAAAACTCATTTCTGAAATGAAGATTTGATACAAAAATTTAATATAGGTGAGTGAAAACTGATATAATTCAACCTATATATGCCAAAGAATCAAAAGCAAACAGTACCACAGAAAGCACAGAAAAACAAATTTCAAATGGCTTATGACATTAAGGAAACAGACATATTTTTTGACAGAAGGGCCAATGGATCTTTGGCAAAGGAATTTCCTAAAAAACACCACTTTGCTGTCCAAAAAAGTACTGAATACTTTTTGATCCTTGGGTTGCACTCCTCTTATGTGTAGTGAAAAAGAGAGCTAAATCAGACTCTGCCCAAGCTCCACCTTCCTCCACCAGCCTCAGTACTATTATTCAGTATATGAAATTATTCAGTATCTGGAAAAATAAACCAAAGAAAGTTACAATCTGGCAATCTCATTGAAGTAAAAAGTTGAGCTGTCTCCACTACTGTATTCAGCCCACATTTAAAATCTACTACCAACCTATCTGCTAGTTTAACAACTATTTAGTTTTGTCATAAATTACTACAGTTTCAAAGTATTCCCCACCACCTCAGTCAACGAAAAATACAAAGGCAAAATTCCAGTCCCTCATTTGTTACCAATTAACAAATAAATCCACAATTTTCTGTAAGATAATACAACAAATTTAAGTTTTGTCTTGTTCATTCTCCAATTGCAACTTTGTTCCTGTCAGTAATTATTGTCTGCTGTACTTGATGCAACACTGTCATTTACAGCTAAGTTCCTTTCCAAGAGACAACTATTAAAACAACAAACTAGGGGGACAGGATTTAAAAAAAGGGTTTGAGTAAAATAAATGTAAATTTACCAGCCCTTCTGGCTGTGATCTTGGAGCCATGCCGCAGTAATCGAATGCACACTTCCTTGTTGCAGTGGTTAACCATCCGCAAATGAATGCTTCTCTTGGTTTGGATTTTTACAAGACATTTCACCATTTTGACTATTAATTCCTCTTCTCAAAGTCTTGCAAAGGCTCTATCCATACCAGCTTTGACCTTTTATTAAGTTCCCACTGTGTTTTAAGAGACTAACACAAGGCACTCTCAATGAATCAAATGACAAGCTTCTAACATGGCCAACAAAAATATCCCAGTAGGGAACAGAACCAGAGGTTATTTTTAAACATTTCCAAATGCCTCATAATGTACAATACAAACTTTCACAGCATCCATCTCAGTTAGCAGTTGCTAGCATAACAGCTGAACCACACACACAAGCACAAAAATATCTAAGGCATCAAAACATAGTGCAGTGAAAAAAGAGGGCAGCAATTATAGTCTGTTTTTCATGGAATAAATGACACTGTCCCCATCATTTTTCCAGAAAGCTTTAATTTCTAAAATTTCTAACATTTCTAAAAAGCAATAATGTCAGTTACCCATCACTTCCTGGGAATTATTTGTGGAACAAAAAATCCTATGCTAGGCTTACAAACAAGGCAAAGCAGTGAGATGAAAACACATTCATTTCTGCCCATGTAAAAACAAGAAGAGAAAATTTCTAAGTCTGGAAAAAAAAAAATCTCTCTTTAAATATGTGCTCTAGTTCCCACTCTAGTTCCCATAGTACGTGGACAACTATTGGACACATTCTTATCCACCAGAAAGAAGTGTTGCTTCAGAATGCTGGGCATTTCCCTGTTCCCATCCAGCAGAGATATGCAGGTTCCCAAAAAAGGCATGATGCATGTATGCTGGCTGCTGCTAACTTTCTCCAGCTGGGAGCTGAAAGGCAACCATATGCATAACATTACACTGTCCTAAAGTGAAAGAAGCTCTTTCCAGATACACCAAAACCACAGAGAAGAGATAAACTGAAAGGAGTGTACTTCTGGATCTAGTGGGGATCTAGTGGGGATCTAGTCTCTCACTTCCCAGAATACTCACCTGTAATGCTTATGACATGTTGTGGTATCTAAGTTTTCGTTATCTGATATCCTTGTTCCCTTTGTACCAAAAAATCATGCAAATATCGTGAACCAAATGTGCATGCAAATATGTGGGAAAGAAAGGGATCGGGCAGGGAGTCCTGCAAATGTATATTTTACACCAAGCTATTTCCCCCATGAAAGACATCTGCTTCAATGGAGCTTCTAGAAAGCACCTTTACGGTGGCTTCCTTCCCCACACAGCCTATATAGTACAAATATCCATCAGTGGTCCTGTTTACTCCTTACCCCTGCAAAGCTTTCTTTCTTCCTTTCCTTCTCTGCAAGCACACTTCTCTTGTGGGTGTGAGGAAAGATCAAGTGCCCCTGCACATTCTATCTCCATTTTGTCACCCCTTCAAAAGTAAGATTCTGTCTGCTTTTCTCATTTTTATTCTCACAACTGTTGTAACAACCAAAACAGGATCATTAAAGTCTCACTAAAAAGGGTTGACTCTTCATTGTGTACATAGCTACAAAACCAGGAAAGCATAAGTTCTAACAAAAATCTAACCATCAATGTGTTCAATACACAAAGGAAAGCCTAAACAAGGTCACAAGTGTCAGCTGGACAAGGTTGTGAAAGATTTCCAACATCTGAAACATTTCCAAATGCCTCATAACGTACATTACAAACTTCCACAGTATCCATCTCAGCTAGCAGTTGCTAGCATAACAGCTGAACCACACAGAAGCATAAAAATATCCAAGGCACCAAATCTTAGTGCAGGGGGAAAAAAAGGCCAGAGTGTGCTCCTGCATATTGATGTTGAGGAATAAAATGTATACTTTATGTTTCATGCGACCATGTTCTCGCAAAAGAGAAATGACCGTGTTGATTTCAAATTGCTCCTCATAGGTTTAGGTACACATAACTAGGGGAGACTTACATTGAAATCTTACAACTGAGTCAGCAAATCCCTGTCTCTACTAACTCTCAGCAAGAGTCCCTAAAACAAATAATAGTTGTACCTGCAAAAACTCCACATGCCTCTCCTCTACAACTAGAGCTTACACAGCTGAGAACTCACACACAGACAGACAATTAGACTGATGGCAGCAGGTGTTTGCTAATTCCCATACATAGAACCATTAAGACCTCTAAGACCATCAAGCCTAACAGTTAACTCAGCACTGCTGTGTTCACCACTCAACCATGCTGCCTTCTTTTACCATCTGATTTTGGTGAGACAGATTACTGCCTGTCCTGATCACTTGGCAACTATTTGGCAGGTGGTAGTTCATTGTCTCTGGATTTTCTAGCACCAGATGCTATCAGGGCTTCACTTATTTGAGTAGACGATTTTTTTCAAAAAAGGCAAAACCATACCAATTCAGCCACAGGATATTAATGTGGTTTTGACAAAGTGATAAAAACTTCTTTTAAGTTACTTTATACATCTATGCTCAGATTTCATGTATGAAATATTTGGCTGATAACATTGACTTTGCCTTTGGAACAACGAAAGTGGAAATACGCTTCACTGGGCCCAGACATATACAGAGATACCAAGGCTGTTTCACATTGTAACACACTAAAAGCAATTTCCCAAGGCAGTTGTGTCAGTCTCAGGACTAGATGCCTCCCCTTTACCCACCTCCTGCTTGTCCTCTTACCCTCACACAGGACCTTGCTTGACCCTCTTGATGAGCCACTCAAAGGCTAGGTCAGGCAATAATAGGACACTGCACAGCTAAGGGGTTGTCATTTGGTTTTGGTTTTTTGTTTTGGTTTGGTTTGCTGTTGTTTTTGGGTTTAGTTTGCTTTGGCTGTTGGCAGTTTGAATTTTTTTATTTACTTTCTTTTTTTTAAAACTGCTTCTCCCAGTTATCTCTGGTGTGCTTAGTGCTGGTGCAAGGGAAAAGGTGGGAATCCACTGAAGGGGATGTCAGGAAGAGAGCCAGCATCACTGTCAGAGAGCTGTGAGGTCAGTTCAAGCCACAACTTGATAATATAGCCGGGTTTGCTGCAGGAAAAGACTGTAAAAGGCTAAATACTGTTAACTTAGCAGCTGGTGGTATTTAACTACACATGAAATATTCTACAGGAAACCCACCAGCAAATTTCTATTAACTCATTGTAGTAACAACAATCTGTCTGACTGAAAGGAAATGTGATTTTCAAACTTATGTAATACAAACATTTGAAACAGGCACTGTCTG
The DNA here is from genome assembly GCA_018881555.1 of Amblyornis subalaris. Classification (NCBI taxonomy): domain Eukaryota; kingdom Metazoa; phylum Chordata; class Aves; order Passeriformes; family Ptilonorhynchidae; genus Amblyornis; species Amblyornis subalaris. The sequence continues at coordinate 968,494 of JACAXG010000178.1, read as the reverse complement.
GTGAGCATGCAGCAATAAGTCACCAGTTTCCAAAAACAGATTTCATTGCCTAGAGTTGTAAGTGTGGTTACAGGAGTCTTACAAGCAGCAAGCTGTTGTTACTCTGCAGTGGTGACAACTGCCCAGAAGAAACACAGCGGAGGCACTTGGCTGCAAGAACGTGAATTCTCAGATACATGTATTTCACAGCAGAGGTAAACAAGTAACTGCTAAAATTAACAGCTGCTACTACTAATTTTAATAAGCTATGCACACAGACAATATAATTCATCCTGTTCTTACTATATTTGGTGTTGAAGCTCCAAAGAATGAACAAAACATGTTCACATGACTCCTGTAAAATGAAATTAGGACATACTCCCATGAAAATGAAGATATGTATTTTCTGTTTTCCATTAAACGACCACAACAAAGCAAGAGCAAAGATCATATTTCCCAATCTCTGAAACAATTACCTCACTACATCTCAAGTAAAAACCACCATCAGCTTTTGTTTGCTTGGATTTCTTTTTCATTTAGAAGAAGGCAATTATCCTCATTTAAGCTGGCTAAGATGTTCACATCATTGTTTGTGGTGACTGGATCTCAAAAAGAAAGGTGTCAAATGTGATATTTAAAATATCAAGAAATAAACAAATACATGAAAAACCTTGTTCTACAAAATTAATTCAAACTGATCTTCCAATAACATCCCTTTTTGTCAAGGGGGATAAATTACCAGAATATCTTTCCTAGCTGACCTTCAAATAACATCCTTTTTTGTCAATGAAATTAAATTAGCAGAGAGCTTTTCCTAACACTAAAGCAGAAAAAAAGAAATATAAAAATAAAGAGAAGCAAGAAAAACAACATACCTAGCAGTAAACTGTCAGTTTTCACTCCTGAGTAATTGCTGTCACTATTTCGTAAAATGGTGCCATGTTGAGATTATTTATTTCCTAAGATCCTTTTGCCTGACAATCTAAAATAAGGTTTTTTGAAACAGAAATCAAATAGCAGTAACTTTCTTCACAATGTATCTCACATAAGGCTTGTGCACAGTTTCTTGAGATAGTGATCACTTCCGAGTATGACATGCAGAGGCTTAATGGTGTATTCCTAATGAAAATTATTAGATTTTTTCCATATCTCTGAGTCAGTAACACACCTTTTTCCATATGCTTTATAACAAATATTGGCAGGAATTGGGTAAGTGACTCACCTTCATCTAAAGGAACCTCTTCCTCCTCACAGGGAGAAGGAAGCAGAGGCTGCAGAGGTTCCATGTTGATTATGAGTTGCTTGTTCAAGGAGGGAGAGCTGCGACTCTGGGTAATGCTGGTTCTAAAAGAGTGAGGAAAACAGAGTCAGTTTACTTACAAGGAAATAACTGCAGTCCTATAGGTCTCATCTCAGAATCATTTTGCATAAATTACTAGGCCTTGAGCTATCGTGAAAAGCTCTACACATTGAATGCTGCTTTCAGCTGTGTTTTGTTGCACCCTCAGCAGATGTGAACCTTTCAACATCTGAAGCGTAAGAGAGGTTTTGTGCTGGTTTACTTCCTTTACTGCCTGACTTCCTTTCGTTTTAGGCAGGATTTCAGTGTGTTGCTCCTCTCCACCGTGCACAGCATACATTAGTATTCGGATGCAAGGAAGAGGAAGGTTGTTCCATTGCCTCCAGAACTAGATAAAGGATTTGTTACAGTTTGAGTACTGGGGATCAAAGACTAAAGCAAGAACAACTGTAGTGTATCCCTGTAGTGTACAGATACAGAGTGCTCTGTCTCATGCCCACGCACCCCCGATGCTGCCACCATGCCTCTGGGTACTCAGGCTGGTTTTCTTGTCTTACTTCGCTCTAAGTGGCTTTCCTGGTAGCAGATGCTGAATATTCTCTGGAAAGTTTTAGGAATGCTGTTGATCTTCTTCAATCATGAGGCTTATTAGCCTAAAAATATATTACTGAGAGTATAAAATGGCTCTTTTGAATAAGTCATCTAGGACTTACACGATACAGGCCTGAAGCAAGAGTCCTGCAAGAAATCTCACCCATTATGTTATAAAACATTTACTTTTGACAAAAGCAAAGATGAAATGGAAGAGGATTCTACTTGACATCAACTGGTACATACAGTGCTGAAGTTTCATAAAATGCATTTCAACTTTGCACAAATACTCAACTTACAATTTCACACAAACAAATTGAACAAAGAACCTATTGGAAGTCAAAAGATAGAATTGTGTGTTGCTGAGTGTTTAGGTAAATTTGGAACACCGATGTCCAACTCTTAACCCATATTATCAGTCATTAAATATTTTGTGGGAATAAACAAGCTTTCTTGCTCAATTGCCATGATTTCTTGTGCCTTAACACATGCCTAAAGATATTTATGTCCTCATTTGCATTCTCCCAACAGTCTCTAATAACTATTTAGTTTAAATATTCACTATCCAAAGAAGGTTCTCACTCAGATTATTGTAATTATAGTCACTCCAACACAACAGTACATCCATAGGCTTGTTATGCAATCCCTGGATCTTTGTGCTTGCTGTAAAGAGCTCTCAAGCAACTCCTGAAGTAGGAGTTGTGCCTGTGAGCACACATGAAGCTTCTACTCCATATTTCTTTACAAAGATGCCGCCTTCAGGCATGCCCTGGAAGCAAAATATTAAATCATTCAGTGCTTATTTGTCAGAAGAACTTGCCACTGCATTAATCCTGCGTGACTACACACTCCAACAGATTTTCAGTACACAGTGCTGTAAGTGTAACATCCAAACACTAAGATAATGAACAGCACTCCCTTCTCAACTGCATGTTTCCTTCCTAATGCTGCCATGGTACAACTGACCTGACTTTGAAGTGATGGCACAGGGTAAAAAAACTTTATATATATTTAGATATATAGATTATATCTACATATAGATCTGTCTATATCTATAGATAGATATTTAACCTCAATCAAATAATTTTTTCTAAATGTTTTGTTACCATTTCCTATCCCCAAATCCTCTTTCACAGAGTAACTTGTTTTAAAACCTGCCCTTTTTTGAGCTGAAAATTTTCTATACCTTTTGCCTACTGGTGCTATTAAAAGGATCAGCTACCTCTGTCTCCCATTTCACAACTTGAGCTACGAAAGCACCTGAAATCATTAGCCTTTTCCTTAGTCTTTCTAAGAAACTGACCTTGGAGCTTCCACAATATTTTAAATGCAAGCTTTGTAAGAAGGTTAATGATAAAAAATATGCATTGCTATTTATGGACGTTAAATCCATATGATGTTGCTTTATAAACTTATTTGTCCTCCAATCTGTTTCTTTATGTACACCAAGTTTAAACAATATGTTTTAAATATAGAAATCAAAGAAAAGCAAAATACAATAAAAAAAATAATTTTATGTGAAAACGTTTTCTTATGCTGGAAAAAAGAAACCCCTTGGAAAGTAGGCAATAAGCTATTTCCTTAAGTGAGCAACTATTCTCATTTAAAATACATTTTTGTGCCCAAGTATTCTATACTGCCTCAATGATGCATCTGTATTCTGCCTTCTGTGTTCTTATTTAACACATTCTAGATGTTCACTTACCCCGTTTTAAAATGTAATCTGGAAAAGCATGTTCAAAAGCATGCTTGTATGGCCTAACTATTAATTGCATAGTAGGGCTGGACAGCATATTATAAGTATTTGCTACAAATACATGCCTACCTTTTAGTAAAGACAATCCATTTTTATCTCAAATATAGACAGAATAGCAATATTCAGTTACAAATAAACCAAAAACACACCTCCAAACCTCAAAAAAATCTCAATAAAAATAGGAATATGGCTGTAGAATGTTCAGAAAGTTAAGTAATCTTTTTCTAAAAAAGGTTTTAAATAGTTTTCCCTGGTCTAGATCCCCACTAGGCCTCTTCTTTTCTGAAGTACTGTAATCAGTCTCTTAGGAAATTTCACTGTCACTACAATGAGTGATAAGGACCTGAAAGCATTAGTTTGCTTGCAAAGTCTAGCTGCTTATTTCTTACAAGCCAAATTTTCCTCTGAAAAAAAGATTCTCTAGTATTTTTTCTCTTTACTGAATAAACAGCACGCTTTTTAATCTGACTGGATTATGGAAAAACTATCAAGTATACTTTTAAACATACATATAAACATATACAAACCAGAAACTTTCAAAACCAAACAAAATCTAGGAATGAAATGAGAATGTACTTTTCTGTCAGGATCATATAATGACAGTTTGTGTCATAAAACTAAAAATAAGATATCAATCTGACTAATTAATTAAACTCATCTTCAAAGCAGCAGTTTAGGTTAACCTTTGTAGGAGACAATACACCTACTGTCAGAATTCTGTAGCACTGGCGACACATATTTCCTAAGGCTTGCATGCATAATTGTGGAAGTTCAGAATGACAGCCATTACACCTGACAGTAAAGGAAAGAGAATATTTCCGTAGAGAACAATCCTCACTAGTCCTTACAATTTCAATACTGAATGTCAAGACATACCTGTGAACTTCGGGAGGTTCTCTCTGGATTTTAGAGCTTGCCTCCACAACCTCTTTGGCTACTTTTCCACTGTGTTAAAAGATGAAATAAATATTCAAGTAAATACCAAGCTACATGCCAAGAACTACATATTGCAAACAATTGAGTTACATTTAAAAAAACCAACCAAAAAAAGGGCAAAAAATAATTCCTATAAAGTGCATATAGAATGTCCCAGAATAAAATTGTGCTGACTACTTGCCCATAAAGCTACCAAAGAAAAAGCAACTTTTGTAGTAGAACACCATGACTGGGACTAGACTGACTCTTCAATGCACACCTTGTTCAGAGCTGCCCAGTTGCAGGAGGCATACAATCTCTGCAGTGGCCACATCCCCTTGTCTTTACAGAAGCTGCACAAAAACTGGAGCCTTCTGCAGGTGAAACTACTCTTGATAGAAGTGTCTGTGTGAAAATTCTTGTTTATTTTATAAGTGACACTAAAGAGGCAACAGAAAGTCTTTCAAATCTTGACCTCCACTGGATGTGAACAGACCCTCCAGCAGGAAAAGCCCTAAATTTGCCATGAGTAATTACTGATATTTGCTTACTTTCTGAAATGATTTACCATGAACAAGAAACAGCAAACACCCACCTATATCGAAATCTACTGCCTTTAAAAAATATCTTGCTGCTGGACATTGTCTTGATCTGACTGGATTTTGCATACCTTGAAGAAAAAGAACAGAGGCTGCCACATTTCCATGGACACAATAAGCGAAAATGAACAAGGCAAACGATAAGCTTTATTATTTTTATACTATAAAGTAATATTCAAAAACTGAACTTTCCAAGTTTTTTTAAGGCCTTTATAAAAACTAGAACATGAAGCACACATAAAATAATTCAGACGGCACAGAATGACTGAACATGGAACAAGCAATTGTCAGGTAAACAAGTAAACTAAATGCAGACACTTGCTGCATCTCTCTGGATTTTCATTCACAGAATGAAGGAAAGACCAAAATACCACCTGGTTTGTGGGAAAATATGGCTTTTTCTGGTTTACCACTAGGAAAACATTGAAATAATAAAGATAACTACTTGTCTCCCAAAGTAGGTGCATTTCCAATATCTCTATTCACTTCTTAGTGAACTAAGTAAATTTCTTAGTGGCCTACATCATTTCCTACTGCTTCTCTGTAATCACTAAGTACACAGCAACCTTTTATCACAGTCTTTTATAACAAAGATCATGGAAGAGTACCTCAGGCATGCCATTTCCTTGATGTTCTCTTGAAAATTGCAAACTGATTTTGTACTGAGTCCCTCATTCCCAGACCTTAGTAAACAACATTCTATGATTAATACCTGCTTGAACATAATCACAACAGCAAACCCTGAACCTGGATCAAAACAGGACTAAAGCTCTGTTTTTCAAAACATGTCATGTGATCATGACCTTACCTTAAATTCCAAGTCTCAAACTCTTTTAGGAAGAGGAAAGGACCAAATTTCATCACGGCAAAGTGTCATTGCCATGAATTACTTACACAATCTGACTATGTCTGCTCTAATCTTATTTGAATACCTTGTTGGTATTATATAGAACATAAACAAATGACATTTATGTAGTGCTGTTAAGTAACTAACAGTCCCCAATGTACAGTTCTATTTCTCTGGAATGTGTGAAAGCACTTCCTATTGTAAAACTACTATCTTAAGGCTTTACTTCTAGATTGTTTTGGCTTCAGTTTCATGTCTGGAGGATTACTTTTATTTTTCTGTACTCTGTCTATTGACCATTACTGTTTTCCAATCCATTGTCCAGGTCCCTCTCCATAGAATAACACTACCAATCTTCATTTTATTAAAGTTCTCTTGAAAGACCCACCAAAATTGAAACAGGTGGGCATAATTTTAAGCAATCATGCTAACGAAATAACTCCACTCCCTGAAGTAATTTGGAAAGTAGAAAAATAGATGAGAGAAGCAGCCCTGAACACACCAAAGTCAGAGAAGAATAAGGGGGAGGAGGTGCTCTAGATGTCAGAGAAGAGTCTATCCTGAAGCCAATGGAGAAAACTGTGAGGAAGGAGGCTGTCCCGCTGCAGCCCATTACAGAGCAGATATCCTCATTCAGCCCATGGAAGACCCTGTACTACATCAGGTTCACATGCTCTGAGGGAAGTTGCAGCCTGTGGAGAACCCACAAAGGAGCCGGCTCCAGGCAGGAGTTGTGGCCCATGGAGAGGAAAACAAGATGCAGCAGGTTTACCCTGAAGGACTGCAAGTCCATGGGAAGGACCCATGCTTTAGGAGTTATTAAGGAGATTGAAACAGGGGAACAGTGTAAGAAGGAAGGAGCAGCAGAGAAAAACTGCAGTCCCCAGTCCCCATCTCCCTGAGCCGCTCAGGGCAGGGAGGACATAGAGGAGTCAGAAATGAAGGAATAAAGTTGAGCCTGGAATGAAACAGGGGAAGGGTGGTTTTAGTTTTGTTTCTACTGATAATTTGAAATAGAGTAAAAAAGGTAAGAAACAAATTAAATTAAACTTCCCCAAGTCAAGTCTGTTTTGCCTGTGACAATAATCAGAAAATTGAAAAAGCCATCTTTCTGTCTTTATCCTAAGCTATAAGATATTTCATCTTATTTTTTTTTCTCTTAAGCTGTTAAGGAGAGGGAGTGAGAGAGCAGCTCTCAGCCACGTAGGCATCTGGCACCTAGTCAAGATCAAACCCCCTACAACCATGTATTTGTGACCAAACCCCAAACACTAACTATTACAACCATTTAAAAACAAGAGCAGAGAGGTGATATTCCTATGAGTCTCCCTGAGACATTTGTACTTTGAGCACTAATTTTTCTTCTTTGGCTGGAAATTGTTTCCTATTCCCTATTTATTCCTTGTAACATAAAATAAAGCCACTCAAACACCATGCACTATTGTCCTACATAAGTCTACTTTCAGTGGAAAATGCCTCCTGATAAACTTCATGTTAGTCTTTATATATAGACTATATTTAGACTTTATATAGTCTTAAGCACAGCAGACATTAATACACAGAATTAACAGATGCATTGTGGCAGCTCCTACTTCCTGCTTCTTCATTGAATTTATCAATTGAATAGATTATATATTATTTTATCACTGTTGAAACTAAAGAAGGACTCTTCTCCAAATTAAAGCAGGTCATTAATATCCAGGTTAGAAGACACATTCTTCCTACTTATTATTTACCATTACAGCAGCCACCTGGTGTTGCTATGTGCCAACACAGAATGAGTAATTTTTATAAAATATGCAACTGGCTGTAAGGAGAGACCAAGTAGCAAGAATAAAAGCTGCATGCCTAAAGGGAAGCATCAATAAACAGATCTAACAAAGCCAATGGAGGGCAGAAGGAATGCAGAGGATCTTTATAATGAAGAATTATTATCAAGTTCTCTTTTAGGGAATAGGGAGGTAGATACTCCTTTTCTTCTTGTCACTTTACAGGCTGTTTTTGTTTAACAAGATACAGGTATCTTTCAAAATGTATACAAGAACATTTTCTTTTCTTTTTTAAATCATAGCAGAGAACTGTTTATTTTTCAATCAACTCTTACTAAGCTTTGGATTTCCAGTGGAAGAACAATTACCTCCTGGCAGAAGAGCCCAGAGAATCAAGCATAACAGATTACTTCCTCCATGCTCAAGATATTCCACAGCAGGGCTAAGATTAACAGCTATGTTCTCAGACACAAGTGTCGTACTGTGTCCATCCAATATCTCACTACAGAGCAGCAAAAACAGTGTGCTGGAGAAAGTGTAATTATTCACTGCCAAAATCCTCCTGCGTCATTTACATTTTAAATAATTTCTAATACTGACTTGAAATGAAATAATATTCCCCATTAACCTGCATATTTTCTGTTTTCATTTTGCATTCTGTTAATGAAACAGAACATTTCACATTGAATGATCTTCTACTCACATGCACTTTTTTTTTATGTTTAGTATAGATAATGGCTTCAGGTGTACATACTTGTAAAAAGCCTGGTTCTCCACCCCACATTTCCAAAGATGCTTGCAGGCTGCTGGTGTAGAGGTATGGAATGACAGCACAGCCTTTTTCTAAGTGCGAGGAAAAGAAAGCAAATGAAAGCAGTGAAAATGTTGAATTCTCAAAGATTGAAGTAGCTATACCTAATGGCATCACCATTAACCAGATACCCTGAAGACCAAGATTTTCTGTGTAGCCTAAAACTGTAGTTCACCCACAGATGTAGAATCCATACATAGCTAATATTTAAACTGCCCAGGCAATATTTTCAGAAATAAAAGGTGATGCTTGGAGGAGGTATGGAAAAGCATGTGTACAAGAGGATTATGAAATAACTGTGGATTGTAAAATAACTGTGTAACTGGTCAAAATCAAAGGAGGAAAATCACTGTGTTAAATATTCTACATTGCACTGTTGCTGCACTACTTACCATCCACCACTCCCTGTTCCCCACCATTTGATGTCCTACCATCAAAATCTCCATGCAACCACACAAGCAGTCCTGATACCAGACATTATTTCGTTCCTTCATTTTCTTTCCTCCCCTGCATTTAAAACCATCACCTTAGACTATATGACCCTGACCAAGGGAAAGAACTGATTATAACATGCTGTAGGCAAAAATCTCCAGGGTTTCAATGACAAGAGACCAATGATAGGACTCCTAACTACATGGGACAGACGCTAGACTTTTCAGCTGACCAAGATGTGAGGACGTGATTGTGATTATCCAAAAATACCTCACATTGATCCAGGTATCAATGCTTACTTGAATTTGCAATCATATACATACATCTTCTATACTTTAAAATGGGTGTGTACAGCTTTGGCACTTCAAAATAAATTAAAGCTTGACTCCAAAGGCATCCCAAACCATGAACAATCAACATAGCACAAATATTAAGTGAGAAATGTCTCAACACTTTGCAAATTAGACATTCTTTCAAAATGAGCAATATCCCCATTCACTCATTCTATATTCTAGTTACAAGATGAACTACAATCATTGATTATTTAAAAATTTGTTTAGTTAAAATAATATGTCCTGTCTTAGTGGATCTTGATCAAACACAGAAGTTCTTTAAAAATATTAATCCTAACCTCTTTCTGAGCTCCAAACACATAAAAAGTCTTCCCTTCAAATTTCAGTTTATAGACATCACACCTAGAAAGAGAAAAAATATTTAAGTATAGGAAAAAAAGATAGATCTACAAGTAAGAAAAGCAACTAACATGTAAGTTACCCTGATTCCCAAAGTCAAGCAGGCTATCAAATGACAAAGGGCCTCAACAGACCTTACAACCTTTAGGATAAAAGTATTTAATATTCTAATATTTTTTAGAGAACATAAGCCCAGAGTATTTCTTTTACATCCATATGCCCCTTCAAAGAATTATCTTTCTCTGCTGGAAAGTGAAGAGGAAATTAAAGGTAGGAAGAACCTTATATTTACACTCTATTTATGACACAGTTTGTAATTCCTCTTATATCTTAAAATCTTACAATGTCTATTGTAATTAAATTCAGAGAAAGATAATTTTTTTTCTCTATATTTATTTATCTGAGACTTCATATCACATGTCTTAGTAACTGACTACTTACTACAGAACACAACAGAAGGAAAAAGAAAATATTTGACAGCACTTGTTACAGAGGGGCCTTATGAGTTGTAAACCTTTATCAAAATTTAATAAAGTTTGAAAGCTCAATCTATGTGATTGAGCAATGTGATGACTCTGTTTAAATTGTAATGGAAATCTTGTCATTACCAGAGTTAAAATGGAGACACTGTTGCTCTTCATAAATTTCTCTAAGGGTTTTGGCTGTCAGAGTTGAAATGGGAATAATTCTGGAGGCAAGGACAATGCTATCCCTGGAACTTTACAACAAGAGTTTTCCTTTTACATGAGAAAACCAAAAATCATTCCAGCTGAGAAAGCTTTTACATTGAAAAGAAAATCTCAAATATGAATCTGAACTTTTATTGTGTAGTGCAAATTTCAGCTACAATTAGTTACAGCTACTAGCACTCACTCCTAGGCCTCTGAAATGAAAGAAGAGGTACATAGTGTTCAGATAAATCTCACCAGATTGACCTTCCTACCTCTCGTGTAACACTGAGACAATTTATTGGCTTTTCCTCTATCACTATTGCATTTTTTATCCAGTTTACATATTAATGCACTTAATAAATACACCTAGATCTCCAAAAGGACGTTATCTGCAAATAACATGAAAAGCTAAGTGCTGTGAATTCATTTCCCACAGTGTGGCAGACACATGCTTGGCAAGTGCTAGTCTCTCCTCAGTGCACCATAGGCTGATGTCACACTTGTATTGTCCTTATGCCAAAACCACAAACCACTGAAGTACTGTGACCAGGGCTACCTGCAATTAACCCTAGGGAAACTACAGCATAAATCCAGGATTGCAAATGGATGGCATTTGACAGGCATGACCCCAGAGCCACGGGGAACTCAGTTGTACAGACAGGACTACACTGACTTTACACTTCTGAGGATTTCAGGTTATTCAACCATCAGGGACGTTTCTACAGATATGCAGCGAAGAGCCCAGCTTCATGTTTTTTTCACCTTCTGCCCATCTTGATACCAGCAGACAGACTAAGAGCTCTGAGATGGCACAGCCACATCTAGGTAACTGCTGTAGGTAAACACATCCGTGTAGCAGCAGGGCTAAAATGAGATTATCAACATCTAAGCATGGCTAGTCACTCTGCACCAGACTGCTGAGGACATGGCCAGCTGCCCTGCTCTCATCACCTGCAGGAACTCAGTTTTACCACTTCGTCAAATGTGGCTAACTGAGACTAATCGATTAAGTTCAGGAACACAAAAGAAAAGCAAAACCAGACAAACCAAGGACAATTGTCTAGGTGCCCAGTTCTTAAAAAAAGAGACTAAAAAGATAAAAATTCAAAGGCATTCTCACGTCGTCCTCCTCTGCTTACCAAATAAGTTCTTTTATAGGTTTCAAATTGAGGTTAATTAAATGTGGAAATAGCAATATTTCCAAGAGTCAAGTAAATATTAAGGTGGACTCTTGTAAATAATTCCAGATATCTCTGCCAATAAACCCCACTGGTGATTTACAGCATAGCTGAAAAATCAACTTACTCAGTTTTAGTATTTGTAAATTATGTTGACTAATGCACCCTGTGGAATAACTTTCACTGGGGGATGAATGAGACCAAATATGTTGTTGTTGTCATTATTATTGTTGTTGTTATCTAAAATCCTTTAAAACAGAAACATGATGGGGCAGGAGAAGTCATATTCACATGGTTCACCTTAGAGACAACAAGTGCAGGTGAAGACGGTAGGAAGAAGAGAAGACACAGGAGAAGATAGTCTTGTTTGTTAAGATATTCTTACATCATATGCTTACCATTTTAATAAATGAATTCTTTTATTCCCCTGGAAAACTACAAATCCTGCAGCTGTGAATCCTAAAAATGTAGTTGTCCCGAATGAGTCCTTGAAAGAGAAAAAGAAACATAACTTTCCCTCATCCAATGAGGTATTTCTTACTGATAGCACAAATTGTTAGTCCATTCTAGATTAACTCTATTTTGTTTTCTTTTTCAAAAAAAATTTTGCCTTCAGAATGTTCACTTCTAAAGAAAAAGACGGCTCTTGGCAATATAGGCCTCATGTATTTCTAGGCATTTAAGTGAGTAACTGCATCTTATGCTTTGTTCCCGTCCACCTGTAGCTGATGACAACAGGGACTCCTTAGGTAGACTTACCAATTTTATTGAAAATGCACTTCTCTGAATGTCCCATTCTTAACAGGATGACTAACCACAAACCAGGGATTCATATCTGCTTCACCACTGATATTTTTTAAGATTTCACAATACGTTGTTCCTCCGCAAGATGTTGTGTTGGAAATACTGCTGACAGACAGCATTTATGACTACAAGTTTCTGTTTTGTACTCAAGTACTCTGGAGTACAAACCAGAAGATATAGTGGTACTTGCCTTCCAGATAGAAAAGACAATTTTTAAAATATTTAACTCCATAATAAAAGTTCTGCCTGATCATTTTTGATTAATGATTAAGGTGAATTTTATATCAACTGGATTTTCTGTTGAAGTTCCATACCCTCATCTTGCTAAAGACAGTTGACTTTATTACGCCTTATGTTTCACCAACAAAATAAAGAGGAACAGAAACAGGGATGGTTCTGGAGTAGAAGACACAGCATTGGGAGGAGCACACCAAAAGGAGCCAATGAAGAACCTTGCTTTGCAGTTCACTGCCAGAATACAGACAAATTTTCCTTAAGCAGGGGTGATGAACTTCTGATTGCCCCCCACACTACAAGCCCTGCCACACAGGTAAAGAGGAAATTCTGAGCCAGTTATGCCTCTAAGTGCCAACCTAAGTCTCTGGGATGCCTTTTGAAAATCTGCAGTATAGTTTGAAAGTAAAGTTTACTATGTCACTGACTTCACTAAGCTCTGAACCAGACCGTGTCCTTCACACAGGAGCACCAGTCCTGACAAAGTATATACGAAACCCTATGCACTTTTATGTTAGAGCTGACTGCTTAAGGGTGCTCACCACCAAAAGAGCTAACTGAACAGTACTGCTGTCCCAGAAGATAAGATAGTACAGAGCCAAAGCAAAAGCAGCAGTTAAAACAACAAAGCATGTCACACTAAAAATAAACACTGCAGATTATGCAGATACAACCAAGTAATTAAAAATGCAGGTATAAGGGATAATCAGAACTGGTAATTAAGATCACCTTCTTATTACAAAACAGCAAAGTGGGAAGTGGGAATGGGAAGTGAGTTCTCTTTGTACATTTGGTTTTCTGTTCTTCCTAAGATTTGCGTATTTTGATGGTGTTTGAAAAATTGATCTGCCTAGGAGTATCAATTTGTTGCATCTTCTGAGCAGAATAATGCTGAATCCTGAAAATCTTGGCAAACAAAAAGTATTTCACACCTGGACTACTTAAAAGAAACCTTTGCATTAAACGCAAAGAAATCATGAAGTATAATCAGAGCTTATGTCATGACACTCTAGTAGATTCTCCTATGATGTTCTTCTGCTTCCTCTAGAGAGACCTTTCTTTTGACTGATGCACAAATGTTAACCAATCAGTGTTCTTCCAAGGCTTAAGCATAATATGTAGTTCCAGGGAAGTTTTTTATAAATTACTCCCTCCTCGTGCCTGCATAAAAACCAGAGCTAAATCAATTCCATTAATGGCTTTTAACTAAATGTTACTAAAAAGAACATTTTATTAAATATTAGTAAAAAGAACTGTTACCTTGCAAGGATGAGGATCAACACCATAAGTTTCCAAAGAATTTGCTTTCAGAAGCAAGTTAAATTCAGCAACAGCTGGACTCTGACCTCTGAAATTACAAAAGAAACAGGAGTTTGACAGTAAAAAGACATAGAAGAAAAAGAGTTTTTGACTGGAGAGTTTAAATGCCTAAAGACAGGAGAAAGGAGAGTTTTTACTGACATTCAAATTATTTCAGCCGTGTTCTGTTTATAATAAAAGACAGAAAACTTTTCACATGCTTTCTTCCACTGAACTGTATAATGCCTGATGTTTTCAGGTAAATTCTAATGTTTTTTTCTCAATCCTAAGATAACAACTAAGCAGAATTATCTAATATCCTGCAAGTATTTCTTGTCTTTTGATATACACTCATGTCAGCCTGAATATGAAATAAACCTCAGCATCTTTTTTCCACAAACTCTTGCTCCCCATCTCATTTAGAAGGATTGTGCGGATTAACAAACATTCCTTCCAGTGCAGGGTATAAACACGGCAATCATATTACATTGCCTACTCAGATGTATGCCTAATTATAGCAGTGCCTGCCACCAACATGATAGCTCAGAATCTGTCAGCATTTCCATTTATATGCCCCTATTTTTAGGGTGTCTATAATCAACAGTGAATATACACTAAAGCCTGAAACATGGCATGCAAGTCTTGAGTTCTAGAGTAAGTTTTAATATTTGAATTTTGGTAACTCCTGCCATTACAATAAGCTCTAACACAGATTTACAATGCCTATTTGAAAGTGAACTGTTTCAAGTATTACTTCATTTATGTATCTGTATGAGTAGAGTACATGATTCTGATAGGTAATGTGGTTTTATGATAATGAACAGTGCCTAGGACCTTTAGAAAGCCAGGCCTCAGACTTTTCATGCAAATTATTAAAAAAAAAAAGAGCCATAAACAATTTTCAAGGAATATAGCAATAGTCATACATTATGCTACCCCTGAATTTTGGAGTCCAGCCTCACAGTGTGACCAACGGTACATGGGAAGTGACATTTAAAACTACACTGTGTACTGGTGTAGCATAAATTCCCCATAAGTCTGTTATTCTCCATCAGGTTAGAAACCAACAAACACTGACATATGACATCCAGTATCTGGCCCAAAGTTCAGTTTAACAATTAAGACAACATCTAGCATGCTTGTGGATATCAAATCCTATTTTGAATCTAACAGGATGATGACCTGTGGCAATGTAAGTATCAATAACCTTTTCCATTACAAAGTTTTAAAATTGCTCATTTTTACTTCACTGTTCATCATGTCTAAGTCAATCCCATGGTATTTCTTGGGTTTCTTCAGTATTTATTTTGGATCTCTTTTGATGCTATACAACTTTCACATTACTTCAGACCATATTTTTGTGGATGTTTTGCTTTTAAATTTAAAAGCCCCAACATGTTAGAGAAGAAATGGTCTTCTTTCTCCTTCTTATTAGAGTTTCTTTCTCACTGCATGCCAATGAGGAAGAACATGTATTAAAGGGACCACCAAAAATTACAAATATATGTTTACATAGCTAAATATTTAAGGAGAAAGCAGCATGAAAGCAGCAAACAAAACAAAAATGCTTATTTTTCCAGTCAATTTTTTGGTGGATCTACTAAACTTTTTCTCCATTTTGAATACTAATAGATCACAACTTCATGTGTCATCACAACTGTAAGACCATAAATGACCCTTAAAAAGCCAACAAGTTTGTTTCATGTACCAGTCAACTGCACTTGACAGAAGTAATTAAGTAGTTTGATCTAAATTACTTAGAATACTTATGTTGCATAGTGAAAGGCCAACAAAGAGATGGTTTGATTGCTTATTGGATATTGGGCCTTCCAAAAATCAAAAATTATAAAATGCATCTTTTATCCACCTCCGTTTGCTGGTACAAAGGACAGCCAGTCTTCGGGTTTCAATGGACTAAAAAGCGACAAGTACTTTGCAACAATGTGGTTTGAGGAGTTGGCATGTTCAAATGGGGAAAAAAACTTGCTGTTACTATTAAAGACACACATTACAAAAAACATTATCAGTCTCCCCTTACCTACAGCCTCTGAAACTATGCTGATTTTGTGTACATCAAGTGGAACAAGCTGTGGTTCTTTGAAAAAAAAAAAGCAGAAGACATGGAAAAATTTGATCTTATCGGATTACAGGCTAATCGAATGGGTACAGTGCAAAGCCTTAAAAGAACATCACAAAGCACAAGAGTCAAGGGCAATATCCAATGAAAAAATTCTCATTAATCTCTTATCAAAGGATTAATATTTAAGGCTTGATAATATGCTTTTCATGTGTAACTTAGTAATGAAATTTTTCTTACTAAATAAAAGTATAACTGTAGCAAATCCTATCAGCAAAGAAAAGTCAAAATTTTTTTATCAATCACTGATTTAACATTAGATATATCTTTGATTTGCTTTGTTAAAAAGCCCTTAAGCTTTCTGCATGCAACAAACAGCCTTATACAAGAATTTATAGTGTTCTCACTTTCGCAAGTGTTTCAACTGTTGCCTCTTACAGTGGAAAACCAGAGAATACTTAGGCAACACATCTTTACTGTTTTGGAACTCAGTAGTCTCAGGAAAGTCATGTCTCTCATTGCATTTGCTGCTCTTGACCTTATTTTTCAGTATCTATTCAGCATTAAGTGAAAGATATATTCCCTTCCTGTATGTTGCAGGCACTACAGCACCCAGCTGCAGAATGGCAAAGGTATTGAACAGGACCAGGAAAAGAAACCATTGCTCAGAAGAGTTTCTGTATACCATACAAATGATAAAAAGTGGGTTACTTGTGAAATTAGAGTTCCACAGATAATAGCTACAAATTAATGATTCAACCTAGGAATCAATCAATCCAAAGTTTCCTAATAAAATTTTAATGAAACAAGGACTTCAATAGAACACTGAGAAGTGTGTAACACACACTGTTTTTAACTTGAGGCTCATGAGAAGTATGCACTAAAGGATGCAAAAGTTCTGTTTATTTCCCACAGGATCCCCAACTCTGAAGAACTTCAAAGGCAAGGAAGCTCAACAGGGAATAACTTCCAGGATGTGTGTCACAGCAATGGTCTACTTGCTTCGCTCACTGCCAATATCAATTCACTCCAGAATTTTCTCCTCTTCATATCTTGCCTTTGCAGTATGCATCTGTTACATCTTGAAGTGGTGAAACATAGTGAAAGTCGAGGATGAGATAGGACAGTATTGAGCATTAATTCCTTTTAACAAAGACCATACAGCAATAACAACAAAATAAAAACATTTTCAATGCTATTCTCAGCTTCTTGCTTCCTGAATGACGTTAGTGAGGTCACTTGATTTGTCTTCTCTGATTCTCTTACTGACTTATAAAGTGCTGTGAGATACTATTATTAACAAACCAGTAGTAATAACAATTATAGTCCACCCTTTTTCCTCATCTCTGTGTCAAGCAAAGGCACTTGCTGCAGAATACAGTAGCAATACTTTACTAGAGTATGTCCTATGTATATTTAATTTCTGGACATTTGTGGTTTGTAAGGTGTATTCTTTTAATAAAAGAATAAATCAATATGTACATAATGATCTGGCCTCTATAGCCATTACATATTCACCTCCATGCAAACCAGGGAAACCAGCCATAATGCTTTAAATAACACAGGCTCAGTCTCCACCAACCACTCTTTGCTATACCCTGCAGCTGTGGACATATTTCGCTGCAGTCTCAGGAGAGAAAACAACAACAATTTCAAGAAGGATGTTCACCTATTAAATATTCTTGCTGTTATATCCTCTCTGTGCTCAGCAGAAGAGGGATGTCCTGGGTTTCCTCGTAACCTAAAATAAAGATAGAACTCTGCATAAAGAATCAGCGCATTTAGCTACATTGTAAAGTGAACAGAGAACTGCTTACCACATGAATAAGGTTTTGCTGTTGTGTCTTTAAATCTTTTTACATGTAGTTGAGACTCCAACTGCTATAAAACTGTACTGCTAGTGGTCTTGAACAGCTTTTACTTTAAGCTCAGAAGATTTTGGCAGATAGTCGAGATATTTTTAAATAAAGTCTGTTTGCTATTATTTTTAGTCATGATAATGGTGCTATGTGGTATTGAAATAAACCTGCTATGATTATTAGTGTTTCGGTTGTAGTGAAAATCATAGCACAGCGTGATAATTTCAAAGAAAGGCACTAAATGAAGACACTGGGAAATGAAATTGCATTGTAGGCTGTGGTTCAGTTTATCAGAATAGCAAGGCCACACTCAGCATATTGCCCAAGCAGCAGCGCAGCTCCCCAAGAATGGCCCAACTTGGCACTAGGGAGAGGAAAGCCTTTAAATGGGTCTGCATATGGAAAGAAACATTATCATCTAGGAAGTAAATGAATTGCTTAAAATTGCTGGAATGTACTAAACTTGGAAAGCTGGAGAACATTTAAATATCGATTTTAACTTTTACTGCAAAATTGTTTTTTCTCTCAGACAGATAGACTCCAAGTAAAACCCAAATAATCACTTTAAAACAATAAACAAACTCTTTTACTGAGTCTATTAAATGCTTATGGGTTTCATTTTACAGCATGCACACTATAATGATATGTGCCGCTTACATAATTCCTTCTACCAGAACATTTCAAATTACTTGTGCACCTTCAGAGATCAGACTGAAATGGTGTCTCTGAAGTATGTGTTCAGACATTTGTATTTCAGCTTTACTTCATAAATTGATGCAATGGCACAGACAGCTTTAAGCGTATTCAATGACAGAATACATTTACAGAACAGATGCAGTTTGAATTTACCTATTGTTAATTTAAAATATATTCCCATGATATAGAGAAATCTACTTAGCTTTCTAGTTTTATTATCACAGTAGATTAATACTTCTGGTCCAGACACACCTAGCTGACAAAGCCTTCCCCAAATAAAGAAGAGGTGAAGAGCAAAGAGGGAGGCAGAGGAGAGAGGTCCTTCCAGCTGATGAAGAAATCTGTACACTGTAGAATTTCTCACAGACATCTGAACATAACAGTTGTTAAGTACGCAGAACCTGAATCTAAACCTCACCACGAGAGAGACAACAACTACATGATAAAAACAATCACATTTGTAGATCATGATAATGACCACGCTTCCCAGGAAATAAAAAGGTAAAAAAATAAAGTGCATGCACATGCACACACACACAAAATAAATCTTTCCTAAAGCTAAAAAATTATCAGTGTTGCCATAAATATTACAAGGTTTTTCAACTCAAGCAGATTACCCTTTCTACTGAATACTTCTTGGAACTATACTGAAAGAAAAATCTCATGTATTGATATATGCTTTCAGTTTTTCAAAAGAGAATGGGAAAGACAACTTTTTTGTCTGTGAAGTTCCTTTCTCTAGATTACTGCTACAACTGCATCTTCCATTAAATTCCTGCTCAGGTGAAGCTGTTCCTCATCATAAACCTTCTGGAAATATTCTCTGTGCCATGCAAACACTAATCCAACAAAGCAACATCTCACTATTTTCTATTTAGTGCATCCATAATTACAAGAAATTCCTTGACTTGAATTGGTTTTAAGCACATTTCTGTCAGAAAACACATGGTTCAAAAGAAAAAAGCTTTGAGGAAATCAGTACACACTGAATCCTTCAGGGAAAGGACTAGATGACTTAATTCCAACCATCTCTCTAGTTCATCCAGATTACAATTGATACAATTTCTGGAGTGGAAACACTGGGAAAATGTAGCAGAATAGAAACAAATGATTCACCAATTACAGGATACAAAACGTATGTATTATTACATAGAGACAATTAGTTATTTTTCAAGTTGTAACGACACTTGCCAACATATGGCCTGATAGATAAATCTATGCCTACACTGGGAAACTCTAAGTAAGGCAGCATGGGATCCCAAAGCTGAAATGAAGAGGACATTCAGCCCAGCCAGGGCTGTAATGTAGGTGGGCAGCTGTCACCACTGCCTGCCTGAGAACTCCCACTACACATCACTGTCCTCCTCAGCCCTCCAAAGTCCTCAGTATACTTTGTATACCTAGGAACTAAAAAAAATTTGGCTGTTTAGGCCTAGAAGGCACCCATTCCTGCAGTAGCCCAAGCCCCACTCTTTTCCAGACATCCCCCTCAGCTCCATGTAAACTTCAACAGATCCTCGATCCCCAGCAAAATGGCTCCTGCTTCCTGTAACATGACTTGCAAGTTTTGGACCATACTGTCTGTCCTTCCAATTGAGTTTCCTTTGTGTATTTGAGGCTGTTAGATACCTACGTGATTAGGGTAGTACTAGAAGCTAAATATAAAGTGTAGATGAGTGTGCCACTAGCACTATGCATAAAACCAGATAATACGTAGTTTTAATTGTAAGAAGCACTTAAATGAAATAAATCCACCTTATTCTGGACTTGCTAAATGGGAATTTAGTTTTAATGCTTTTTAATCTATTCAACAGCATGCAAGAAGTTGCTTTAATCTTGAATGAAATGGTATTAACACCCACAAAGAAAAGCATTTCTAGCAACCGTTGCCAAGTGTTCTAGGACAGCCTCCCAGATTGTACTCAGATAGTAACATTTGTAGTTATGCTTGCCAGTGGCTCCACTGACAGCTGCACAAGAGCTGGAGAGCCACATCAGTGGAGATCGGGATATCCTGTACTCCTGCTGGCACCACAGTCAGAGCCACATGGGAACTGATGGTATGGCTAAGGAAATACAGTAGGAGTCAAAGCAGCACAGGAAATTGAAAAGGGCCTAAATCCTCACTGAGTAGTTACAATGTAGATGATGCAGCAAAGCATAAAAATGCTATATGCCCTTCCAAATAAAATTTAAACACCTCCTCTCCTTTAGCTTGGATCAAAGACAAGCATTAATTTGCTACTCTGATTTTCAAGAAAATTCTCCCTTTAGCTTAACACTTTAAATTGCTGCTGAGCTTGTTATTATCACAATATGGCAGTGATTTCACACCCTCACAGGAAACTTTTTCTTCTCCCAAAAGATATTCTCTCACATTTTCTGTCTTCTGCAAAAGCTGGACCATTTGATACATGAAATAGAGACATCAGCCAATTCAGTAGCACTTGGATATCTCAAGCCTGTATTTACATTGGCCATACAAGGGAGTAATAAATAAGTTGCGTTTATGTATATGAGATCAGTATGGGAAACAGGCATTTGAACAGGTCATGTAACTTTATAATTTACTTGAAGTTAATGTTTGTATGGGGCTTTCAGAAAAATTAAAGTTTTTTTACATAACACTTCCATAAATACATGGTGTAATATTTCATCTCGGAAACAAAAAGGGATTAGTAGTTTTCAGATGGGATTAAAAAAAAAAAAGCTTGATTTTCAACCACTGAGTTCCTTAAAAAAAAAGAAGAAAAAACAGAAGAAGAAAAAAAAGACCGCCAAAACATTAGTCCTACAAATAAAAACTTCCTTGATAGGGACTAATATCGATCTTTCTCTCAGAAATCTCTGTATTTCCAGGTGCTTAGCCTCTGTGAGCTCTGGCTGAAAGGTATCTTTCAAAAACCAGAGAACTTTATCAGAGTAAGAAACTCTCTTAAATGACATAAGACTTGATATCGAGTTCATATGAAGGTATTTTTGTCTTCTGTCTTTTGTCTTGTTCTGTACCACTCCCTTTTTTAATGAGGGAATAATAATTAATTAAAATTCACAAGACAATCACAACTCAACAGACCTGCCATACATTTCTGTCTGTCACATTTATATTTTTGTAATGAAGTGCAGCTGAAACTCACATAACAGGTTGCATTTTTCTAAAATTCAGTGATGTGCTCACAGCCAAAAAGGATAAGAAATAAAGGCACCATGTCATATATCTGCTTTAAGTTCTTAAAGAAGGCTTCTAAATGACATCCAATAAGTCACTAGATCACTGGAAGCTGTCACAGTACCCTATTGCTTTTTCCCACACACTTCTCTCATGATCTTCATGTTCCTTTCTAAAGCTAAATTCTTCCATCATTCTGTAGGACAGAAGAAAAGATAGGACCAATGACCAGGCCTCAAGGATGCTGGCACAGGATTCAGTGAAAAACTGGCCTCTTCCAAGCCCCATGGCTTTTGCTATATGGGAGCCTGCTGCAGGAGAGAGATGTCATGATCTTAGTTTACACATTTGAAGCAAACAAAGAATCTGACTCACAGAGCTGAAAGGGAGAGGTAACTATTCTGAAGGTAGACAAATGGCAGCTGGATTAAAAAGGCTCTGAGTCTCATGTGTCCTTCTCACATGTTAGCTGTCAGCTAACACATCACTCAAGTATCTTGCAAAAGGCCAGGGGAAGCCCTTGCAGCACTTTTAAAAATACTCATTGAGCAGCACAATATTAATTTTTATCAGAAAATTCAACTTGTGAAATGCATTGAAATAGATGTGCTAATCAATGCCACAGAGAGGCCTGTAAGCTCAGGGTTTTTCCTACCATTTTTTTCCAGCTAGATACTTAAATCTGATCATCTAGCACTGAACCTCTCTGTACACAGTTCATTATATGTCACATATGTTTTATTAATTGGTACTCCTAGAATAGAAATTCATGGAATTAAATATCCAGAAAAAGGTAAAACTTCTATGTGACTAGTGAACATCTGATCTAAAAAGTGTAAGAGGATGATCAGTTTTGAGAAGTGGGAGCTACAGTGGAAAATTACCAGACTGCAACTATCCAGACAGCTCTGAAACTGTTTTTGTTCTCTGGAAATAGACAAATAGGTAAGACACGCCAGTTGCTGTCATAAGCAAACAGAAAAGAAAGATGGCAGTTCTTGAGGGCTGCAAAGAGCTACAAGCCACTGAGCCTAAAATTCATAACATACAAATTGGTAAAATACAGAAAGAGGATTGAGGAACATATAAGTGGGATATACGAGCAGAGTTCTGATACACATTATAGTTACGCCTCAAACGCTTCCTGGGTTTTTTTTGTAGGAACGAGCAGATCCACAAGCAGAAAAAGTCAGCCTGATGCCATCTGATTTCCAAAAGGTAATAATGAATAGTGTCCCTTGTCAAGATTACTGAGGAAATTCAGGGGACATCCTCACATGCTGAGCCACCACTGATGGGAGAAATTCAGGACTTGGAGAATCCCAGAGGGAGCTGTGCAAAAGCTTATAACATTTACTGTCATGGGATCAGACAGATTACACCAAGAGGAAAGGGGATTTAAAAATGTGTCTGGTTATTCATAACAGAGGAACTAGATGATTACATTCACAATGGATGTTCAGAATTACACATAAATGAAAAAGCAAACCAACACAAAAAAATACATCTCTCCCGGTGTTATGAAATACAAAACCCACCAGCTTTGGCCTACCTCCCTTCCTTCTCTTCTCCTAACTTTAAGTAAAGGACTAGCCTGTTCTTGAAAGACTGAATTTATCAAAGTCTTTTCAATTGCGTCTTGGCTTAACTGATGAAAGATCTTGGTTTTTAAAGGTTGAATTTATCCTTTGGAAATCTGCAGACACTGCATTGAGCAATACAAACAAGAGAAGACACATTAATGCCGGCAAGCTTATTGTCACGAATGTTGCACTTTGCTTGAAAAACATTTTATAGGCTTCTGAAAAAAAACGTGTTTTAAGCTTTAACTCCTCTGAAAAGGAATTTTTCTCCTTTTTTTTTAATATATTGAAATATGAAAACAAAGCACAGATTTTAAGCAAGTGCAAAGGGCCTTGTGAGCTTTCAATAAAAACCGTTCTGCTTTATGTTATTAATCATTTGCTTTCATTTGAGTTTTTGCATATCGTATTCCTTTCCCTGTGTTCCAAGCACTATCCTCAAGTAAGCAAACTGCTGAGAGCCTCATGGAAGCTCCCTCTCTATTCTCTGTGTGTCATTCACTGACAACCCTGAAGAGGGTATAGTTGCACAGCTCACTGCTATTTCTCTCCTGAAACTCACTTAACTTAGAAACCAAAAGATTGACTAATCTGTTTCCTCCTTTCACTTTTGTTACAGTATTAGAAGTTTAGGACAGAAAAAGAGCATGCAGAGAGTTCTGGATCTCACCTCCTTAGTCTTCCAAGGAAGTTACTTAAATACATTTCTGTGCAATTCACCACTATGTTAACAACCTACAGATAAAATAACCTAATTATAGTTTCAATCAGGTCAATATCTAAAAAGAATTTTAGAATTGCACTACAGACAGAAATTTCCAAGCAAAAAATGTGTGATCCCTAAATGAAACATGTTATTCCACTAATCAGCCAGAGCAGCCTGATCATGTGAACTGCTTCCACTAACCAGACCTACATTTCAAGCCAATGAAGTCTAAATTACCAGCAGTCATACAGGAATTAGCTATGATTAATGAAGGTTAACAGGCAGAGAAAACCCCCTAAGCTGAAACCACATTTTCAAATACAGTCTATTAGACAGCATATTGGTATAGCTTTTATTCACAGAACAAACCCTCCTAAGTTAACATATACTATTTGGAAACAGATAAAATTATTTCTTAGCTGTCTCTTTACCAAACAGCATTCTAAATTACCTGAATTCATTTTTATGCATTTCAGCTATTTTCTTCTCGAGTTTTTGTGACTGCTTGGGAAAAATCTTAAAGTCATTGATGTAATTCTCTGGGTGTTCATCAGGATCGTAATCACCAAGCTCAGCTAAAGAGATCCAAAATACAAAACAAAACAGAAAAATCCAATTGCATCATTAGTTACTAAGGAAAGAAGCCAGTAAATGCAGTGTAATTCAAAGTACTCCCATGCTCAGTAAGAATCCAGCATCTCTCAAGAAATGCTGCTTTAAGGAATTGATAGTTAACTGAAACAAAAAAATCCTTATAACTGGGCCACTTCAATCAATGAGTTTCAAGTGAAGTTCAATGCCTTATTAACTACTGTATTAATTAGCAATACTAAACAATTTTCTGTCCAGAAATATATTCCGTAAAACAGAAGCATAGGCAATGTACCCCTTTGAGTATCTATCATTCTGGTATCAGGTGGAAGCAAAACAATGCACTCCTGATTCTCCTCTTTATCACACGATTTATCCTCACTGGTATGGAGTGGTCCTAATTCTGTTCTAGCAGAGAAACACAAGCCGTAATGTTAATTAAGATACCCTACAGAGCTTGATTTCTCTTCTAAAAAATGTGTCACTTAGGTACCCAAACATGGCACTTGGTGTTCTAATCTTCTAAATTAGCCTCTTTTAATAAGGTCTGGGCTCAGTTTTGTCTTGGATATGCTGCCTTGTAATGCATTAAGAGCTTCATTCACATTAAGGCAGAATTAAGGGAACTTCCACACATATGATTTCCCTGATCAGACATATAGATGATTATTTCTCGGTATACAATTCAAAACATATACCCGAATTTGGTCCTAAGGAAATGATGGAGAGAGAGAGGGAGAATAAAAAAAAAATGATGGGAAAAAAAAAAATTCTTTCCCCCTTGAATTACATCTTCTATTTTTGTCAGAGATTGCATCACCACACAGGTCTTCTTTAACTTAAGAAAGGACACTCAATGACACTTTCTCCTTCTTAATTCAAATAGAATAGGCTACATTTCCAGTCAGGATTCAAAACAGAGTTTTACTTTGTTGGTAAGTGGAATCTAAGATTGATGCCATACTTCTTCTCTTAAATGCTAAGACCTTTTCTTGGTTTTAATATTTTTTTAAGCTCCAGTTTGGTTTTCATTGGCTAAATGGCTGTTATTTACAACACTTTGCAGTGCATATCAATGCAGGGAAACAGTACAACAACAAAAGTTACCGCTAGTTCTAGTCACAAAACAGTTTTGCATTGCTCTTTTTATTGAACAAACATATGAGTGAAGTATTTAAAAAAGCCTGCTGCTACTTACCTTGGACAATACAGGCACCCAAGTAGGCAGCATCAGAAAAGGAACACAGCAAACGGCCATGGAAAATGTCTCTTTTTATTTGTAGATATAAGAGGTATCTGAAATATAATTTTAAACATTAAGAAACAATGTGCCATCTTTTTGTAACAGATTTAACATATCCATGTGAAACCAGCTGTGCAACTATTTTGGATCTCTGTCTTGTTATTTTAAATGGCAGGAAAAAGAGGCAAAGGACAACCACAAGGAACAAATAGAGGTAAATCGATTTCTTTTCAATAACAGTATAATAATAAGAGCAGAAGTAAAAAAAAACACTAAAAATGTCATGGAGAGTGGTTTATTTCAAATATATAGCTATTAAAATGTTCATTAATAATGTGAAATAAACTATGGTAATGTAAGCCTGTTTGAGCACCCCTGTTCTCATTATATACAGGTTTGCACAAGGAAACCTGTCTCTCGCTGTAGGCAAAATAGCACACTGACTACAGTGGAGATTTTTTTCCTCTTCTTATTTTTTTAATCTGCAAAGAATCCCAGATTAAGTTTTCAGGCAGAAATAACTTCTTGAGACCTAAAGAGCTGCAGGCATGGGTGACGTGCCTGGGGGACTCACCTCTCCTAATCATCTCTTTCTGTAAAGAAATGGAGAGAAGAAAACAAAAGGTTCCTTCTACCTGTCCTCTGCCTTCTACCACAGAGCAGTCTTATTTCTAATAGCAACTGGAGTGGCACAGCTTCAAGGTCACCACTTTCTCTTCTGCTTTCTGCCCTGCAGAGCAGTCTCCCAGAGATGGGCCAACTCACAGCCCAGCTACTCCCCCACAGCTTCTTTCCCAGCTGCCTAGCTGGTTACAGCCACACCATTCAGCAGCTTCACACTTCTGGGAAAATAAACTATTTAAACCTTGCTTTACCTAGGCAAAATCAACCATCTAGAGGGTTCTGTCAGACTCAGTGGCTTCTGCAGACCTTCAGGACATTTTTGATGTTGCCAGTCCTCTCCAACCTTGGGTAACAACATACAGCTTAGCCAATAAAAATATATCTTATGAATAACACTAATGTCAGACATGTTTTGTCCAAGTTACCTGGTTCCATTTGTTCCATGAGCTCCTGGATCAAGACCAAGCCTGGAAATATTATCTGAAGCACAAGAAAAATTTTCCTCCTTTCCTTGGATTGTTACTAAATACCATAAATGGAATACAGTTATCACTGAGAAAAGCAATTTTCTCTCATTGTGAAGCCATCCCTTCACTGCACTATAAGTTCTACAGGAACCTTGCATTTCAAGGCCTTTTTTTCATTTTGCAGCACCTTTTGTTTTTCCCCTGTAATTGATGTCCAGTAATGGCTCACTAACTCACTTCCATATGTTGGTTAGATCCCAGAGTGAACAAAAAGCCTCAGCGAGATGAAGTAAAAATTCTTAATCTGCAATGACTGTGTACCAGAAAAGGTTCAGTATATTGATGTAAATACCGTACATAACTTGGGCAGTTGAGCAGTCCCTTTCCAAAAACTTTTTGGTAAGATTTTCCAGGCTGAAAAAATAGGATGTGGTTCTCCAGAGTGACCATTAGCTTGAGGCCAAACTGTGTTCAGTTTTTAAGCAGTGCCAAAAAAAGCCACTCAAGGTTTCAGAGCATGGCTTGTTAGCCAAGCTATGAGGTCAACAGATCAACACGTGGTGTTTCTAAGCAAATAGCTTGTTGTTCACAATCCAAGATCCTCAATGTTGTTTGCCAACAAAATCAAGCTGTGTGGGGCAGTCAACAAGCTGGAAGTAAGGGATGCCATCCAGAGGGACCTTAACAGGCTTGAGAGTTGGACCTGTGGGAACCTCATGAAGTTCAACAAGGCCAAGTGTAAGGTCCTGCACGTGGGTCAAGGCAATCCCAAGAAAAATACAGGCCAGATGGAGAACGGATTGAGAGCAGCCCTGAAGAGAAGGACTTAGGTGTTGCTGGATGAAAAGCTCATCATGACCCGGCAGCGTGCACTCACAGCCCAGAAAGCCAACTGCATGCTGGGCTGCATCAGAAGAGGTGTAAGCAGCAGGTCAATTCTGCCCCTCTATTCTGTTCTTCTGAGACCCCATCTTAGAGTGCTGCATCCAGCTCTGGGGACTCCAACACAAGAAAGATGTGAACCTGTTGGAATGAATCCAGAGAAGAGCCACCAACTTCATCTGAGGGCTGGAGCACCTCTCCTATGAAGACAGGTTGAGATCTCCAAAGCAAGAAGGGCAGCCTGGAACAGGACTAAGACATTAGAGTTCTTTCAAATGAAGAAGATAAATGTCTTTTTGACTGAAAGCCATTGTTGCAAGCTTTGCCAAAGGCTGGCTAAACTTCACACACTTCCTGTAATCCTGATATAGTAATTTATGTCTCAGGTCAGCAAAAACTTATGAACTTGACTCCTGAATTCACTAAGGTTTACTTAAATATATAATTAAAATTGTGTGCACTTACAGAACCAACTTGAAAAATCAGATCTGATTTTGCTTCTTCTTGTGTCCTTCTACCACAGCTGTTTTTCCCCAAGCCCTGGCATATCTTTACAGCCTGATTTACAGCCCTAAGTATTCAAGCTTACCAAGAAGCTAGTAAACTTCTGCTTCAGTGCTTACACTCACAAATGTCTCTCATTGGAATAACCTCATTCCCATCTATTATGTTTGTAATACAGATGACTCAACTTCAGGTCGGCCAAGCCTTTCCTGCAACGCAGATTAAGGGTCAGCAATATCTATTCTTGTTTTTAAGCAGGCTTCATGACCCCCAGAGACTGTGTTGCTAGCTGCTTAACAGACAATTTATCTATTTTAAGATGTTCAGTCAGGCAAGAAACCTTTCTGACAGCCAAACTTTGTGATTTGGCCACATAGTATTTTTTCATTTTGTTCAAGTCACTTGACTGGGTTTATTCCTGTAGCAAATGTTTCTCATAGTGTTGTTGCAGTCTTTCCAGCTGACAGATATGGCCACCTCCAGACATCCAGCAGTTCTTCAAAAATTGTTGTCTCAGCATGGTGTCTGACTTTGACTCACTGCTCTTTCCCATGCTACTGTGCATACTCAGGTACAGAGTGGCAGAGGGCAAATGAATGTTTACAATATTCCTGGATTGGGTGACCTTCTACCCCAGAAGAATTTTTGAGTTCTTCATGCATATTATTCTGAATAATAACTTTGCATTCTGTCTTCCTCTGTAGGTATCATCTAGTACACTGCGGGAGCACTAGTTTCCTGCCAAAGCCTATGAATCTCAACTAAACACTAACTAGTACATACTAGTAGGTAATATCACAACTAAGAGAACATATTTTCCATGCTTTACAGTGCCATGAAGAGAAAAAGCCTGAACATGAGCCAGCAGTGTGCCCAGGCGGCCAAGAAGCCCAACGGCATCCTGGCATTATCAAGAACAGTGTGTCCAATGGGACTAGGGAAGTGATTCACCCTCTGTTTTCAGCACTAGTGAGGCTACACCTCAAGTCTTGTGTCAAGTTTTGGGGTCCCCACTTCAACAAGGACAAGGCTGGTGAAGGTTCTGGAGCACAAGTCCTATAAGGAGTGACTGATGCAGCTGGGATTGTTTAGACTGGAGAAAAGGAGGTTCAGGGGTGACCTTATCACTCTCTACAACTGCCCAAAAGGAGGTTGTAGCCAGGCGGGACTCAGTCTCTTCTCCCAGGCAGCCAGTGACAGGACAAGAGGACACGGTCTTAAGCTGCACCAGGGGAGGTTTAGGTTGGATATTAGGAAGAATTTTTTTACAGAAAGGGTGATTAGACTTTGGAATGGGCTGCCCAGGGAGATGGTGGAGTCACCGTCCCTAGAGTCGTTTAAGACAAGGTTGGATATGGCGCTAGTGGTGTTAGCTCACAGGTTGGACTCAATGATCTCAGATGTCTTTTCCAACCTAATTGATTCTGTGACAGAAAAAATAATTATATTCTCTAAAATGTATTGCTTGCCTACTTACTAATATTTGAGAAGGATTGTGATATCTTATAAATTAAGGAAAAGTCATCACTCTATTAGCTACTGATAAAACACAGAGTTGACAGATAGATCTTGGAGTCATCACAGACAGCCTCTAAAATCATCAACTCTGGGTACAGCAGCTGCCAAAAACAAAGCCAAGAAAATGCTGGGCATCATCGGGAATGATATTGTGAAAAAGACAGAGGGGCATTTTGCCACTATTTAAAGCCTTGGAGTAATCTCAAATGTTTTACCTAGCTGTAGTCTCTGAGAAGGACATAGCTGAGCTTGATTGACAGAGAAGAACTAAAATGAGTGAGAGAACAGAGCCTCCCTTACAGGGAGAGATGGTGACTGTGGGGGAATAAGAGCAAGTCTTCTGAAATCATGAGATTAGTGGGAGAGGCAAATGCAGAACTGCTATTCACTGAATCCTGCAATACTAGAGCTAGTGGGAAATCTGTGAAATCAGGAAATTGCTTAAGGCAGAGGAAAGAAAGCACCTGACACAGCAGGTAGTGAACTAACCTCCTCAGGAGGTTGTGAAGAAAAACAGTATTACCAAATCCTAAGAAAGAATGATTAGACAAATATGAGCAACATATGCAGAAAACAATACTGAAATGAATAGGCACAAATTTAAGTCTTAAAATTTCTAATATAGTAATTCAAGAAACCTTTTAGTGAATTTGGATGGGAAGGAAATAATCTATTCGTTTTCCTGTTTTTCTGAAACATTATGGAAGTTCTGTTCATGCTAGCATGGCTTAAGCCCACCTCCCCATTTGTAAAACAGATACACATGACAACAAGCATGCCACAGTGATGTCAGTACAGCAGTTGCCCTTTCAACCAATCTGATCAGTCATAAGCTAAATTTTCACACATGAATTAGAAACTGGGGGGATATATATCATGACTTCAAAGTATAATCTTCATCCAAACACAAGAAAAAAGAAAAATCTTCTTCCCTTAAAATATCTAATACCAAAAGTAGTAGGAACTACCTTGTTAGCTTATTTGAGAAACTGCATGACTATCTTCTGTGTTAACAGGCACCTGTAGAAAGAATCACCCTCCTTGTTCTATGCCTTCTGGAGAGAAATACTAATGCTAAGGGCTTAAAACACAACGAAGGTACCAGTACTTCATATCTCCATTCTGAACCTATACCCTTCCTAGACTGCCAAAATCACAGATACCTAGTATTAAAATAAAAAAAAAACCAAAACACCCAAAACCACACCAAAACTATTCCTTCAGAAAGAAATAATTCATTTTATGCCATTTTATGGGGGTGGGAAGGTGACTTTAATAACAGCTTTCGAGTAATCTCAAACCTCTCACTTCCGTTGTCAGGATTATGGCTGTCACTTGCATTTAGTAAGATATGGTTCTGTTCCCCTGGCTTCAGACCTGGCCACTGCCTACATTACGGTGTATGGTCCCTCCTTGGGAAAAGGGTAATAAATTACCATCCCAGTGAGTTGCTTTACAGCACTGGCTACAGGGGAAAAAAATTTTATTGTTACATAATAATTTCATTAAAGTAAAATGGACAAAGGAGTGGTCTCCTGGGTACATAAAAGCCCTACCACAGCACATGAATCTTTCCTGCAAGATTCCATGGCTGGACTGCATCTTCTCAGCCATTCTGCCTTCCCCTCAGGGGACCACAAGAGGAGCTGTGAATATGTGAAAGGTCTCTTCTCTCTCAGGCACAATCTCCACCATAAAAAATATGAGTCTCCTAGGTAATTTTTTCCCTGCCCTGAATGCTATCTACAAGCCTGCCAGTGTCAAGTGCTGTTACTAACAACTCACGCGCTTTTAAGACCTATGCTATTCGATCTGATTGTGACTCCAATACTATTAAAACTAAAAACTGACTTGACAACTGCCAATATGGCCTTGACAAAGCCAAAAGAGACAAGTGGACTTTCAGAAACATCAAAGAAGAGCTATGACTGCGCATGGCAAGAAAAACAGAACAGCAGACCAAGAGAGGCAGAGGTATTCGGAAATGCTGTCTAGAACAGGGCTAGCAGCACAGGCCCAGCTTGTACAGACTCACCTTAGAATGATTAACCTATTGCATGACTTTCCAGCTTAGAAATAAATAGTGTGATATTCAGGCTAGAGCACTGTCAACCTCAACTGGCTTCCTGCTTCTGGAGGGAAAAGCACCAGATTCTTCCAGCATTCCAGCACACAGCAACATCAAGTACAGCTGTCTGAGACTGGACTAGTCTAACACTGCACGCATGCAGCTGTACTGTTCTCCCTCACCCGAGCTTGCTCCTGCAGGGCTCTTGAGTGTGCTGTGTTTACACACGCCAAGTTTTTGTCATTTTATATTACTTCAATTAAACAATTTTTTCATCTGCTTTTCTTGTGTCAAAGTTACTCACTACACTGACTTATGACAGACTAGTCATTGAAGAACTGCTTCTTGGATTAGGAAATATGGATTAGAAAAAAAGGGCATGATGAAAGCCAGTTAAAATAATCCATCTTTGGTTAATTCCACCAGCTACTCACCCATGCCCTCTTCTAGAACTGTTTTTTTCTACACTAATCATGGATTACTGCTGATGAAGTATTATCTGTAGCATTTTAGAGCATTTCTTTGGGAACTCAAATGACTTTATGTACTCTGATTTTAATTATGCATACACACTATAATGTGGGGATTTGGAGATAAGAAAGCATGAGGCCCCAGGATACTTTATTACATTAGAAATAAAAAACATTGATTTATTTATTACCTTAAACAATAACACTGAAAATAAATAACAATACAAAAGTCTGTGGCCAAGTATGATCAATCTTTGGATCTATCTGTTCCTGCTCCCTTGACTGTTCACATCCTGTTCATGCACAGCATCTCAGGCTTTCCCAGCTGTGGATCCTCCCAGGGCTCTGATCTGTGAACAAGAATAGTGAAGAGAGGCACAGATATCTGTGCTTTCCATAGAGTCTGCTGGGATCCTGTGTATGCTGTAGATTGAATGATTTCTGCAGTTAAAACTTCTTTCATGGCAGTTTTATATCTTTGCATGCCATGTCAGCAGAATAACCTTGGGCACTACAATGAACTAAAGAATATCCTTTTTTTCTGCATACAGTTCCATGCACATAGCAAAAGAAAACCTTCTCTCCCCATCAAGCAATCATGCTATCTAGAAAAACAATGGGAATTAGCCAAAAAGATTTTTAAAAAGAAAATTATCGGAGACGGAAATTAACAGTGATACCAAAAATGTATGTATTCAAGGGCTCTACCCCAGTCCTGTCAGGCTGCATTGCAAATGCTGATTTAAAAAGAAGAGAATCTGAAATTACGTTTTACAGGTATGTGTGGCAGGGGACAGGGGAGATGTGAAGATCTGATGTTATATTGCTATTGCTTAATTAAAAACTGGCGCTTATTACTCTCATTAGATATGCTCAGTTAACTGATGCCAGTTGAATGCTGTTTTCTGAAACCGAAGGACTTTGTTCTGACTTCACACTGTCTGCAAGTGACAGATAATCAGACCTAGAAAATCACAGATGCACCATTCAGAAAAGCCTGATATCCTCCGCATACTACACGCAAAGCAGAAGTCAAACCCTCAGAGATGGCCACAGCACAGTATTGGGTTGCATGGCCAAGCTTTGGTAATGGTGGGGCTACGGGGGTGGCTTCTGTGAGAAGCTGCCAGAAGCTTCCCCCATGTCCAGCAGAGCCAATTCCTGATAGCTCCAAAGATGGACGTGCTGGGTGAATCAGAAATGGTGGTAACTCCTCTATGATAATATATTTAAGAAGAAAAAATAAGTTATTGGCAGATGTAATTGCAGCCAGAGAAGAGCAGGGTGAGAATATGTAAGAGGAACAACCCTGCAGACACCAAGATCAGCGCAGAAGGAGGGGCAGGAGGTGTTCCAGGGTCTGGAGCTGAGATACCCCTGCAGCCTGTGGTGCAAACCATGGTGAGGCAGCTGTGCCCCTGCAGCCCATGGAGGCCCACAGGAATGCAGAGATCCACCTGCAGCTTATGGAGGAGACCCACACTGGAGCAGGTGAATGCAAATTTGACCATGGGGCAACTTTTATGGAACCAGGCCTGCAAAGAGTCAGATGGGCTCCATCTATCTAACAAGGGCAAGAGGATTCTAGCCCATGAGTTGGCAGGGTTGATTGAGAGGGCTTTAAACCAGGTTGGAAGAGGGAGGAGAATAAAACCAGGCTCTCCAGAGATGAGCCTAAGGGCAGTAAGCCAGAGTCAGGGTTGAAATCAGCAGCCCAGCTGAAGCGCACGTACACTAATGCATGCAGCATGGGTAACAAACAAGAGGAGCTGGAAGCCACGGTACAGCAGGAAAGCTATGACATAGTCACCATCACAGAAATGTGGTAGGATGACTCACATGAGTGGAGTGCTGCAAAAGATGGCTACTTGTGCTTCAGAAGGGACAGGCGAGGAAGGAGAGGTGGAGGAGCGGCTCTGTATATTAGAGAGGCTCTCAACACCACAGAATTTGAGATTACTGATTATAAGGTCAAGCGCGCCCCTCCTTAGAACCAGGGGGAAGGCCAACAAGGCCGACATCGTGGAAGGAGTCTGTTATAGACCACCCAACCAGGATGAAGAGGTGGATCTACAATTCCATGTTTCAAGATCACCAGCCCTTGTTCTTGTGGGAGACTTTAACCTGCCAGATATCTGCTGGCAACTCAACACAGCACAGAAGAGGCAGTCTAGGAGGTTCTTAGAGTGTATGGAGGACAACTTCTTGTCACAGCCGGTGAGCGAGACTACCAGGGGTGCAGATCTGCTAGACCTGCTGTCTACAAACAGAGAAGGGCTGGTGGGAGATGTGGTGTTTGGAGGCTGTCTGGGGTACAGTGACCATGCAATAATAGAGTTCTCAATATAAAGTGAAACAAGGAGGAGCATCAACAAAACTTCCACACTGGACATCTGGAGGGCAGACTGCGATCTATTCAAGAGACTGACATGGAGAGTACCTCGAGAAACAGCCCTTAAAAACAAAGGGGTCCAGGAAGGATGGACATACTTCAAGAACGAAATCTTGAAGGCACAGGAACAGACTGCCTATGTGCTGAAAGATGAGCCAACAGGGAAGACAACTGGCCTGGATGGGCAGTGAGCTTTTGAAGGAACTCAGGGAAAAAAAGAGGGTGTATCACCTTTGGAAAGTAGAGCAGGCTGATCAGGAAATGTTTAAGGATGTTGCTAAGTCATGTAGGAAGAATGTCAGAGAGGCAAAAGCCCAATTAGAACTCGATCTGGCCACTTCTGTGAAGGATAATAAAAAATGTTTTTATAAATACATGAACAGCAAAAGGAGGGGAAGGAGAACCTGCATTCTTTATTGAATGCAGAGAGGAATATAGTTACCAAAGATGAGGAAAAGGCTGAGGTACTTAACACCTTCTTTGCCTC
The DNA here is from genome assembly GCA_018881555.1 of Amblyornis subalaris. Lineage (NCBI taxonomy): Eukaryota > Metazoa > Chordata > Aves > Passeriformes > Ptilonorhynchidae > Amblyornis > Amblyornis subalaris. The sequence goes on along the minus strand of JACAXG010000178.1, from coordinate 933,281 downwards.
AGTCTTCAACAGTAAGACAGGTCATCCTCAGGACACCTGGCCTCCTGAGCTGGTAGATGGGGTTAGGGAGCAGAACAGCCCCCCTGTAATCCAGGAGGAAGCAGTTAGACACCTGCTGAGCCACTTAGATGCTCACAAGTCTTTGGGATCAGGTGAGATCCATCCTAAATGAGGGAGCTGGTGGAAGAGCTCGCCAAGCCACTCTCCACCGTTTATCATCAGTCCTGGCTGACTGGGGAGGTCCCGGATGACTGGAAGTTGGCCAATGTGACGCCCATCCATAAGAAAGGCCGAAAGGAGGATCCAGTGAACTACAAGCCTGCCAGCCAATTAAAATAAGGGAAGATGGAAGTAAGAGGCTGGAAAGGTACAATGTGACAGACAATATTCACAGTCATCCTTAGCAGTGTAACGAAATGCAATGACAGGCAAGCGTGCGTGGTATCTTGTGTTGCCCAGGGCACTCCTGGCCTCTGAACACATGGTGTGCACATATTCTCAGACTACTACAGGGTTTTTTCTGTAACATCATAGACATAGTGATAACTTCAGCTAGGTCATTCTCCAACTTCATTTTCTGAAGATAGTTTCACCTGTTAAACCATAGAGTAACTCAAGGATTACAGTCAAGTCCAACCTACAAAAGGTAGGACAGAAATGAAGCATCAGCAATCTGAGGTGACAACTATTTTCTTCCTACAAGTGATGTCTAAATCCTGAATAGCATCTCTTCCCATGTTACACTAGTTTCACAGAAATCAAACCTTTACCTCATAGACACACAGCTTCATGCAGTGAATAGATGATTTTTTTACACCAGATATTCTTATGGAAGAGTAGGAAAACCAGTTCTTTTTAACATTTATAAGTCTCTCTGATGTCTCTAAGGTGCTTCATTAAAGATTTATTCCTGTAAAGATTTTACAAAGACTGCATCAGCAATAGTCCACATGAGGGATTAACCACAGGGTTAATTAATGTTCTGAACTAAAGAGTGGTATGACAATGTGACAGAATGTCTTACTGTAACTAAATTTCATTATTTAAAGAGGTACCACATACACCCATCAGATTTCCACCCAAATGAAAAAGCAAGAGAACAGCTCTGACATCCATAGGCACAGACAGGAACAGAAATGCAAAGCACTATTACTCTCATTCAGCTGACTGCATATACAGCTGTGAAGTACAGACAGCTTTTAAGTCAAAGGGTGACAATATTATTAATTTATTTTCAAATCATCTTAAGAACACACCACAACAAATGTGATTGTCAAGCGAACACAGCAGACATAAAAAACAAGAGCAAAATAAAAATCTACAAAGAAGCCAACTAGTCATCAAAGTTTCATGACTGTCCTTTGTCAAATGCTAACAAACATTTTTCTTCTTGAATTTCAGCAATCATTGCAATTCAAGGAAAAAAAATAACTCCAGCCAAACTAGAGCATCACCTTGAATGTGACTGTCTGCTTTGGTGACGTAGCAAATTCTCAGAGGTGAGTTACATGACTACACTTCACTTGCTCATTTCAGGAGCATTTTCTATACCTTGTTATTGTGTAAGAGACACAAGCAGAGATGAAGCAAAGCTCTCCAAATAGCAGCATTGGGACACTATTAAGTTGATCAGATACAAAAATGTGATGAAACAATGATGCCTCAAACTATTTCTCCTTATTTAGGTCTTAATAGGATTAGCTTTAATAAAAGACTGTAACCCATTTTTCACACAGCAGCTTGACTTTAAAAATTCATTTGAAATATTCCAGCAAAGACTAAAACATACTCACAGCACAATACACTTCAGTGAGCCAATTCTAGGTGCTTTGCATTTCAATAAAACTTATCCTGGGAGGATATCCAAGTAGTTTTTAAAAAATCAATAAATTTAGGCTCTTGAATGAGAAAAGTCTATACAAAGCTTATACTCTGGATCATAAAAAGTAAAATGTTCATCCAAGGACAAACAGTAACAGATAATGAAAATTCATTGACTTCCTGGTTTACAACCTGTTCACCCAGCTGAACAGTTTCAGTATTTCATCCAAGATAAACAGCTATAATATGAACGGCATGCTCCAGCTGCTCTATACAAATTATAAATGTACCATTCAGCAGAACGCAAGCTGTTCCTGAAACTTTCGATATGAGGCCAGTGACAATGGGATCACCCACATTCATGAAGCGACTTGTGAGCGTAAGAACTTGCAGTGCTCGGGGGAAGCATCAATGAAGAACCCAAGGCAACAAGTGTTGAAGCACTCGGTGCTTCTGCAGCATGCAGCCAACAATCAGCAGTGTGGCCTGCTTACTAACAAGGTGGTAAAGCGTACATACAGTCCTGCACAGCTGGTGCAGAGCTCAAAAGAGCTGTTACTTCCCTATATTTTCCCTGCTGTGTACACTTCTTGGAAAAATGCCCAGAGCAACAGAACATTCACAATGGCTAGTAGGAAGGACAAAGTTCCCATTCATTAAATACACCTGAGCTGTTGTACAGGTCTGTTTTCACAGCATAAGTTTCAAAGTTCCAACATAAGCAGCAAGAATTCTTACCCTCCAGAGCACCTCTACTTCAGTTTGCTAAAGGTCTATCAGTACTTCGAAAATACTAACTTGTTTATTTTCCTAAAGTCATTCACAAGAGAAAATTCAGTGAGACTACACATATACCTGTTGAAATAGTTAGTGCTGAATGAAACTTCACAGATTATTGCAGGAAAAAAAAAAAGAAGAAAGGCAGAGAGGAAGGAAGGAAGGAAGGAAGGAAGGAAGGAAGGAAGGAAGGAAGGAAGAGGAAGGAAGGAAGGTAGGAAGGAAGGAAGGAAGGAAGGAAGGAAGGAAGGAAGGAAGGAAGGAAGGAAGGAAGGAAGGAAGGTAAAGAAACAAAACTTACTCACAACCACAATCCCTGCCAGGGAAAGAGCCAGAATAAACTCTGCCCAGTCATTTGACCATTGCTTTCTGAATGTTCTTGTATAACATCACTACCTCTCTGTATGTTATACAAAAGTCCCCTTAAACTGCTTTTAAAAATGTATAGGTATCACAATAAAAAGAAGAGTGATCAGTATTGCAAATGCCAGCCTAGTCTAATTTTAGCAGAAATAGTTAGAACCCTACCCTACACAACAAACTGCCTTATCTTGAACTTGTTAGCAATGCACATTAAGTGCACAGACAAAAAAAAAAAGGAACTAGAAATACCTGGTGAGCTCTTCTTTAATCTTCAAGGGTTCGTGTGGGTAGAATTTCACTCTAAAGCACATGGTATATGGTGGATGAGCTGAAACATTATAAAGAAAAAGCATGAGAACAGTAGCAAACAAGCATAGCCTCAGCCACTCCGAAGGAGTGACCTCAAAGAGTTTTACTAATGGTTGGTTTAGGCAGAGATTCGAACAAAAGCAGTAAATAATATATATGCTCTATTTTGGGGTGCGTTTTTTTGGCAAATGATAAACAGCAAGCAACAATAATACTACAAAATTGAAGAAACCATTTAGTTAATGAATTAATAGAACTATTAAAACTATAGAACTATTTCTGTTTCCAGTATTTAATAAGACTACAGCACCTACTTCTGAGCAATGGCATCAATATCAGGACTGATGTACAATCTTTTCAAGACAAAAGAAAGGGAGGAAAGGAAAGGGGAAAGGGGAAAGAGAAAAGGATCATAACAGCAGGAAACATTTCAATTCTGCCTCTCAGTGCCTCTCAGGCACTTTGATTCGGAGCAAAATGCATGTCTATAATATCCTAGTTAGTTTTAAAATATTTTGGTCCTGATATCTACTCAATGTACACAGTCAATTTTAGCTCCCCAAAACCCTGTAGAGTTGGGGTTTTTATAGGAGGGAAAAAGGGAAGGCAGAAGAATAGGGCAAAGAAAATGATAGAGAAAATGGAGGACTACACCAGTTATAATTATATTATTATAACAGATAATTACTTTTTTTTATTGTGAACTATAACAATAACTACTAAGCTACCAGAACATTTTACTGTATCATCTTCTTCAGCAAACTAGTTCATTGTCTTGTATAAACTGCATATGGTAATTAATTCAACAATCATGATACTCTTCAAGCTACTCTGACTGCAGTATTGACTTATATGCTGCAGTGTTTCAGGAACACATCTCTGGATATCCCACAGTTCCATGTGATGTACAGCAGCAACAAGAAATAAAAATGCATTAAGTCTTTTGTTATGGTTGGTATCTTTTGGGAGGCTCAACCCTTCTTGAAGATGAAGGAATATTTTCCTCTTTCAAGGCCTCACATTGTACTTACGTTAAATATGGTCAGCCTCAACAAAAACTGCTGATTTCACTTTTTTCCTTATTTAAATAACTACTCATTTAAGACACAAGGAGGAATTTCAGAATGGATGGGAATGGAAAGATGGAAAACACAGGAAAAAAAAGAAAGCGAGGAATCAATAGCAAATAGAAATGAAGAGGAAATGAAGACATTAAAAAAAAGCCTTTATTGCTCTCTAGAGGTGGTTTGAACTTTCACACTTATCAAATCTGGACAAGCCCTCTGAAGGCTAGAGAAATACTCGGTCTGTTTCCTGTGGGCTTTGCCATCTTAGGTGCAACTGCAGCATTGTCTTACAATGACTGGAAATAGGCTGCAAAACAGAAGACACTCTTATGGCTAACCTGCCCTATAACCGCAAAGTAGAAGGTAAACTGAATTAATTGTCCCAGAAAGCAGAGCAGCCATCCAGAAACTCACTAAGGAGTCATGTTGGCTGGACAAAGCAAAAGATAACTGAAGCCATCTTAAACAGTTCTGTCACTCCTCAATAGCTGTCTTAAAACTAAGCAAGGAAGAACAACCTGTGCTTTTGAAATACCGTTGCACTTACAAAACGTGATAGAAGAGACAACCTGTATTAAATAAGCAAGAGCTCTTCCTCAGAAAAAAAAAGAAAAAGGACTTTTAAATATTTTGGCAGATTTACAATTAGTTTGTGCTTGAAATAAGGATGGAGAAATAAGAATAGCTAATGCATGGCTCTTCACGGCCCTAGCAAATACAAGCCTACTGCAAGACAGGAAAAATATACTGAATTTTACCCAATTTTTTGCATGTCAGTGAAACAATTGAAAATGTCTGTGGTAAAAACAAAGAAAGAAAAAAAAGAGTCATATTAGAAGAGTACTCTGGCAGTATGTGGTAACCACATAAAAGCAACTGCTGCCCTAAATGCAAAGAGTACCATTGTAAGGAAAGGATGGCATACACTGCATTATAAAAATAGCCTACATTCCTAGGAAAGGTTAAAGCAGGAAATGTTTTACTTGTAGCAGAAGAACAGTATGTGACAGAAGTATACACCAATGCACAGAACATGAAGGAGATTTGTCAAGGCAGCTTAAAGCCTATTTTGCAAATCTTTTCCTACACTCAAGCTTCTGTAACAGTACTCCTCCTCAGCAGTGCAGCAATACTGCACAAGTCTGCTGCAGCCTGCTAAGCAAAGGTCCCTTCCCAGCATGTGCAAGATGGAACAAACCCAACTTGCAATTTGAAATGTTAAAAAGAATCTGAACGCATCCATCTAATTCATCTCTGGAGATAAGAAGGTTCCCTGCAATTACAGAAGGAAATTATATCCTCTTTTTCTGTTTCTTGTTCTCAGAAAACCAGCCACAATGAACACTTGAATGGGGATGGAGGGAACTCCAAAGCCATCCACTTTCCTCTCTATCTTAATTTTAAAGTAGATCCTAAGCCTAGTGTTTTTCCAAAGACACATTTGATTACATACAAACATTTAGCAAGGTGTTTGTCTTATAGATTTTACCACACTGGAGAAACGCACATTAGAACTTCATGTTCTCTCATTCATTTCTCATAGTGGAACCCAAGACAGGAATTGAATTTTATCAGCTCAAGAGATGTGATTGTCAAGCCAGATAATTTCTCAATTCCTTGAAAGTAAAATTACTTTCTACCACTTACATATTAAAGTGGAAACATTAACAACAAACCTTCCCCAAACAGAATTCAATTTGCAGAAGCACATTGCATCAATACAAAACTAGCAAGCATATAATAAGTTTTTTAATAGCTATTTCTTATAAGCCTTTTTTTTCAGACAGGTCCTTTATCTCTCAGATAAGGAGCAGCTTGCATAGCCAAATGCCCAAGGTTCTGTCAGAATTTCCTACCATCAGAGTTCACTTTCTCACTAAAAAGGATTCACTATTACAAAAATTTCAGGACTTTAGTGTGAAGAATAGTACTGACAGTAAACTCTATTGCAGTAGAGCTATTATTTCACCAGTTTATGTGCTAACAGCACGTAAGAAGTGAAGGCAAAAGAACAAATAAAATCATTCAAATGATATTAAATGCTGAAATCAGTCATGATCTAGACACTCATGAAGGAACTACGTACAGAGTATAGGTACCCAGGCAACGGATTGTATGTTTTTAAAGTTTATTTCACTTACATTTAATTAAGATACAGTATTCTATATACATGAAAGAGCAAGGACCTCCCTAAAGTACACCCAAAACTACAACACCATGACCAGAACAAAGAGGGGTATGGGAGTTGCCTCCTTTGATACAGACATCAGTAAGTAAGGGACTGAGTCTCACATGAACTCATTTTTAAGCAAAGCCTACAAGAAAAACTACACAATCATATTACCACTTTCTTCATAGAAAGAGAATCTGAAACAAGAAAAAAATATTTATGTGTTCTGGTTTTGGTTGGGGTAATTTTCTTCACAGTGGCTGGTATGGGGCTGTGTTTTGGGTTTGTGTTGAACACAAGGTTGATAATATAGAGATATTTTTGTTATTACTGACCAGGGCATGCACAGAGCCAAGGCCTTTTCTGCTTTTCATACTGCCACACGCTGGGAAGGAGACTGGGATTGCATGGGAGGCTGGGAGGAGACAGCCAGGACTGGTGGCCCCAACTGACCAAAGGGATATTCCAGATGATATGGCATCAAGCTCAGTATACAAAGTGGCAGGAAGAAAGAGGAAGGGGGGACTTTTGGAGTGATTGTGTTTGTCCTCCCAAGTCACCTTTACACATGATATGGCCCTGTTCTCCTGGAGATGGCTGAACACCTGCCTGCCCATGGGAAGTGGTGAATGAATTCCTCATTTTGCTTTGCTTGTGTGTGATTTTCCTTTCCCTATTAAACATTCTTGGTCTCAACCTACAAGTTTCCCAGCTTTTGCTCTCCTCTCTCTGATCTTGATGGTGGGAGATTGACCAAGTGACTGCGTGGGGCTTGGTTGCTGGCTGGGGTTAAACCACAACATAACAAAAGATGAAAATCATTTTTAGAAGCCAGTGAAAAACTTGATTGAAATTTTACAAGTGTCAACCAAATAAAGAAAGATGGAAGATTCTCAGCTGACACTCCTTGGAAGGTTTTCTATTTGCTTTTCACAATCTGCTTTTCACCCAGTACAAATACTACCTTGTGTAAAGCACTGCACTGGCAGCATTGAGGTTTTTTTATATTAAATATGAAGTACAGACGGATACTGAAAGCCAAAAGCAGATGTTAAAATTATCTTCATAGCCCTGAGAATGCAACATTGCAGAAAACTTCCTGCATCTCTCCTTAATGTTACATATTCTCTGAACTACAGTATCCTACCAAAAGCTAGTGAAATTTAAAAAGCAAACAAACAAGCAAGCAAAAAAATAGTACTCAAACAGTCTTCATGTTCACTAATGCTGCAGAAAGATCTCTGGGGAACCCTAAGACATATGCTGTTGTTTCTATATACCTCTTCTCTTACCAGACAAATCAGGCATTCATCCATATCCCTTGCTGAGCACGTTTAAGACAGACAGAACATTACTCAGTGTTTTTATGCATAAAGGATACCTGACCTATAATAAATCTCAAATTATGGGGTCTTCCACATTACACTCAATTAGTTACAGGATAACACAGGGATTTTTGTCACCTGTTTATAATAATGCGTTAAATGTGTTATTAAATCTTCATGAGGACCATAGGCATTCAGATTAGTGCCTGAAGAATCACACAAAACTTCCTTTTCTCATTGTACATGTATTTATGAATCTCATATTTGATTAAACTTTTCTTTAGATTTGTATTGAGATCCCCTGGTTAATTCTGCCTACTTTCAGGTTGTAGGATAGCATTAGAGATTACAGAAATTAATTGAAAAATTCCAATGACCTGACACAAGAGAACATCCTTTCAGCATTACTCTTTCAGATCATAGAACCACAGAGTGGTTTGGGTTCAAAGAGACCTTAAAGATCATCTAGTTCCAACCCTCCTGCCATGGGCAGGGACAACTTGCACTAGACCAGTTTCCAACCTGGCCTTGAACCTGGCAAGGACGGGACACCTACTATCTCTCTGGGCAACCTGTTCCAGTGCATCACCACCCTCACAGTGAAGAATTTTTTTCCTAATATCTAATCTAAACCTACACTCTTCCAGTTATGCAAGGCAGTAAGAAAAACATGGAAATTTAGAACTCCTGCACATCAGAGCGACAGAAATTATTCTGTTCCACTGTGATCAAGAACAAAACCTGTATATTTGGATATTTCCGACAAAGCAGGTTGCAGGAGAGCAGCATATTACTATACAGAAGAATCTTTAAAATTAATCAAAAAACAGCAAGACAGAAAGGGCATGGGAAAACTCTGTTCTTTACTTAAACACTAGTGCTGGAGTGACTCAGGTTTTACACCATAACATTCCGAGACAAAAAATAAGCAATAAAAAATGGCCAGATAGAGAATTTTACTGTCAGCATCTGGGAGAGAAGAACAGTATACACAAAAACATGCAAAAGAACATAACAATTTATTTTAGAAGTTCTTTATCCTGAATCGTAAAGATACAGCTAGCTTGGGCAACCTTCTGGAGAGTTTTCCAACACACTATTGGAAGCACACTGCTTGCAGCTGCTGATCGTGGGTCACCAACTGGCTTCAATTCGTACAAACAAGACTGGCAGTGCTTCAGGACATTTCTCAGAACATTTCACCTCTCAGGCAAAATTAGCAGTAAAAATGGCCGAAGCAGAGACCTAGACTTTACACATCATGTTACAACACAAATATTACAGTGACAATGGAAAACACAAAGGTAGACGATAAGACAAAAAAGATACCGTGCTTTAATTCTTTTTGTGTGGCACCAGGACACATTTAAATATGGTTTCATATGTGATAAGACAAAATAGAAAACATTTTGGAAGATTCTTCCTGTCATATCCTGATGTTACTAAATATGAACTTAAAGCAATTTTTTCCAAAGCTAAAGAAACTAAAATGGTAGCACATCACACAAGGACCTGTGGAGACTTCAGAGCTTCAAATATACAACATTCTATTCCACACACAGAAACATATAGTTGCCAAATTGTGAATTCTGTACAATAGAGAGATATAGAGAGAGATTACGCCTGAATGAGTCAGGTACTACTGAGGCCCATGAAAGATAGTACCTACTAAAATTTATATTAGAATACTACTACTACTACTAGTCAATCCTTTTCTGCTCCAAATGTTTGTCAACACCGAGCTGCATGAAGAAACACACTGAAAAACTTGCTACTGTGCTGGAGGAAAAGCAATGAGCTGAGCTCAAGCACACAGCTTTTGAAATTTTTCTGCATGTATACAAGTGCTTCACAATTCTATGTAAATCTAAGCACTCAACTGAATTCAGAACTTTTTGAATCATTAGTATTATCAGAGGAAATGATTCACTGTTCCCTGAATTCCTTAATGGCAAAGAAATAAAAGGAAACATCCATCTAATACAGTCACCATGAGTAGCTTTCTGCCACCATTTCTTCCAGAAGTCATGTATATATAAGGTAAGTTCTATTAACCAGTTGCTTCATTTCTTCAGTTCTCCCACTTCCCACCTTCTACTAATTTCAGTCCTCACTTGCATCACCTGAGACTGGGGCGCTTTGCAAACGAATATCAATAATTTCTTCTTCTGAGTCTAAACCTTTTCATAGTAAGCTGAATATTTTTAGATAAAATATGAGTTAACCCTGTGCCTTTAGAAGTTGTTTGGTGTTCTACATTAATACAGCCTATTATTAGAAAAACAAATTTAAAAGATCCCGATGCCAAATTCTTACAAAAATGTCCTTGAAACCTGTGGGGGCACAATCTACATGGATTCTACACATGTACATAAAATATACACATACTTTGCTTTTTTTGCTATGCATTCATTTCTCAGTTTTTAGAGTTTTGATTAGGATTCTATCATAAAAGCCACAGAAGTCCTCTGATGAGGCCATCACGTTACTACGTCTATGGAATTCATGGAACTACCATCTATCACATCTAGGCAACATCTATATGCAGGTTGTTTTGAATAAGTCAAAACACTCTCAGTGCGCCCGTTGGTAGAGCTTCTGCATATGTTGCTATGCAAAGTGCAACAAGAATGAGCCCTTATGCTTGTTGGGTAAAAGCAGTGATACAAATGCAGGTTAGAGGATACATTCAGGAAACTGTCTACTTTTGATAACACATAGGAAGAAAGAAAGAGATTAAGATAATTTGCAATTATTACAGTCCCTCTGTTCTTCCTTCTTTTCTTTCTTCACTAGCATTGCTGAGGAGCATGACTTTGTTCTAATTTGACATTTTTGAACTCAATTTTTACTGGATAACACTTCAGCTAGCTAAACACTAGATATGACAGTTCACACAAAATATGTCAAATATGTGTGTATGCATATCTACGCATGTATGCAGATGTTGCAATACATACTATCACTGCATTAATGAAAGAATTCCTTGAAGTATTCCACATAGTCAACACCCAGCATTAACTGGTTTTGCGTATTAGACAATGTCTTCAGCCTCACCACATTTTAAAGCAAATACATTATCTCCCACACAAAATGCTTAAAACAGAAAACTGTATACAAACAATATGTGAATGAAATTCTCCTTCATTTCATAAACTAAGCAGATAGATAAGCAATGGCTAAGATACAACTTCCAATGATCTAAGTCTCCAGAACTGCCAAATAAACTGTCTTCTGCTGCTGGATATAAACTTCTGAGTACCAAATCAGTTCTGTTTCCTGAAGAGGTCTTCACACTTGGACTATTTAATGGAAACTATAAGCCAGACTGTAACATTTCAAAAAGATAATTAAAATAATACATTCCTGTTTTGATGACACTTTTCAAAATAATGATTATAATTTCCCCCTCTTGTGGCAGAAGCTTACCATTTAGCCCACAGTACTTGAGTTTGCTGGACTATAACAACACTCTCAAGCCAATGCATTGTCAGGAAGCAAGAGGCAGCAGAAAGAAGGAAAATCGGAAAAGACCCAGAAGCAAATTGCCACACTCCATTTTTATTGCTGTCTCCCTGTGGTGAGAGCTTCCGACTGTTCCTGAGAGCAGGAACATAGAGGTCTTCCCACCAGATCTGCCACCCTACATGTCTGCTGGCCTCTAACTCTAGCCTCGACCAGTAAAGAAGAGCTTTTGATGTGCAGAGCATGATGAGATGGTGAAATGAGGGTAGCATGGAGTTTTTAGGACTCTAGATAGGAGATGAAGGGCCTATTTGCACCAACAAACAAAGGAAACTTATTCTAAATTACTGCATGGAAGCAAAGAAAACCTTTGGACATATAAAGATTAATTTAAAAATATGAGCTCTCGACACTTACATTTCATTTGCTTGAAGATGGACTTGTTGGGCTCAAGCCAGTGCTGGAAAGACAAAGCAGAGAGCAGAGGTTAATATGGATCACAGTAGACAAAAATATCCTTGTAAACATAAATGTATATGTATACGGCACCAAACATGGCAAGCAGGATTTTTGTTTCATTCAGACATATATAGGTGAGAAAAGCCATACTGGAATTGCACTGTATAAGCATACTTAATGTCACCAGTGCCTGTAAGAGAGATGTAACTGAGATAGAAATAAAACAAATATTTCAAAGACACATTTAAAGGGGGCAGGTTCAAACGCTCCGTTTGCAGCAGACATTTCAGTCTTATACTTTCAGCCATTTTTTTCAAGAAGAATGATTATATCAGATGGTAGGACAGACTATTCAGAAACTTTAACACTGTCTCTTCATTAGCGTTGTCTTCTGTGTTCCTTTTAACTGAAGCATGTCAGGGTACTGTATCCTCAGTCAAAACCCTCAGGATGCACTTTTCCAGGAAAGGTTCACAATATGGACAGCCAATGTACAACAGAGAGCTATGTATGTTTACCAGTAGGTGCAAAACTTTCCAGGAAAAGATTGTTTTGGCAGGAAAAGGTTCATTTTTTAAATTCTCCTAGAAAATAAACTCAGATACTTCTGTAACAAAAAGTTAGGCCCACATTTTAGTTAAGAGCCTTAGCACATCCCCTGCTAGCACTAGCTGACCTGTTCAGGAGGATGTTTTGACAGACAAAAGAACATGGTGATATTCAAGTGCCACTTCTGACCACAGCCAGCAGCTTTTGTACTAGGATTTTTCCTGTAAGCAAAAATTCTCCACAATAAAATGAGATTTGTGCTGCAGAAGCAGATGGTCAAAAAGCACAGTATTCAGCTTTAATAAGCATACTCAACACTGAAAGGCCTTGCACTAAGGGGTTTCATTTTTAACCCTTTCATTCTAGCTCTAAAACCCTTCGGTCAACTGCAAAAAGAAAATCTAGCATTTATTAAACCATATGTAATACTTAAAATATGGGCTACAATTTCTACTCATAACTTTTAGTAATCCTACTACAGAGCAAGGCCAGGGGTAGATATTTTGTAGGAGTTGCTAATAACTGACAGAAAAGTATTACTAAAAATTTTGACATCTCAAGAATTCAGACTGTTGGGATAACTGTAAATTAGTTTTCTGAAAGAGAACTTTTGACAAAACCAATACCTTGAAAATAACATTTTCAAATATCTGCAGTTTATGTGCTATGGTTGCTCAGAAACTCCTGCCTATAGTTTACAGTAGTATTGGAGATAAGCACTACAACATATTTCTATTTGAAGCTCACTTATCACTGAGAAACTGATATGGAACTCGGAACTCTCGTACAAACAAAACAAAACCCAACAATCTCAAACTTCAAACAACAGCCACAACAAAACAATAACCCTACACCATTTCTTTACTGATTCCCTTTTACCAGTGTCTCTCCTTTTAGGGGAAGAGATGAAAGAAACAGAATCAAGGCAGCAATGACAGTTTCACTGACTTACCAGAAATATCTAGCTCATTTCATTCTTTTTTGAGATCATATATATAAATTATTTATATGTTTCACTGCAAGTAAAGGGGGGTGAGAGTTGCTTATAAAAAGGTAAAGACAATCTGATCTAAGAAATCTCATACAATCTGCAGTGCTTTATAGATACATAATCCAGAATAAATTCGCAGATAGGAAACCAATCAAGATACATGGATACACAAGTGCACTTTCCTTAACCTCTTCACACATCCACTCCACCTCCACCAGGATCAGGCCAGTCCTAGTTGAAGCTTCAGACAGCAAAGGGGAACCCGGACATTGAGCCATGCTGTACTGCTCCCAGGAAACTGAGACTTAAGAGTATTCATTATTTTAATTTAGCAGAAACACAACACAATTTTCTTGATATTTCTTTTTGAAATACCAAGTTGGAATATCAGCACAGACCAGATCAGCATTTAGACCTGTTTGAAAAAGTTAATGACCTATTCTAACAAAAAGTCAGTGGTAAAAAAGCCAATTTGCAAATATGAAATCCTCATAATAACCATGTGAACAATGAAAGAGGGGAAATATGGTTTAGTTTAGTTGAGATGTTGGGGCATGGGTTGGACTCGATGATCTTGTAGGTCTCTTCCAACCTGGTGATTCTGTGATTCTGTGATTCTGTGAAATTCTTCAAACCCCCAGAAACACAGATTTACCTAACATGTCCAAAAGCAAATATGTTTCACTAAGACCTGACTTTCATGGGTTAAAAACAGATTGAAAAGACACCGAGCAATTAAGCAATCTAGACTTTCACATGGAGGTCATGGAACTGACAGGCAGTTTTTACAAGCTCAGGTTTCTGTTGTGACCTTTTGTTCGTGGAGGATTGCAAACGTGTACACAATTCAGCTGAAACTTCCAGAAAACTGAGGAGTTACTTTATAATTTGTGGAGATTTTCAAAGACACAGCAATTAGGTGCTTAATGCTCTCTGACTGTCAGGGGAAGATAAACACCTAGCCATTGCTAATACTTCTGGAAATAGCCACCCCTATACTTGTATGCATATTTCAATTTGAGTTTTAGGAAAGATTTTCCCCTGAGTACTTATCTTTCAGCCTTACAGCATTGACTATTAATAATTAATACCTATGCCTCATCTCTCCTACAGAGTATCCAAGCTATATTTATTCCAAGATTAATTAGCTGTTATAGTTAGGACCAGATTAAGGTTCCTATAAATTAATCAAATGGTTTCTGCAGAAAGTTTAAATTGAAAAGTATCTGATTTTCCAAAACACTTTTTTCATGTAGCAATATTTTTAAAATAGTTTTCCTGAAAAAGAAAAAAAAAATCTCAGATGAAAGGGAAATATAACATTTTGAGTTAGTTTGTCAAGACAAATTTTAGAAGCATTTCAAATGTTCATCTGCAAAAAACTGTCAGTAATACATATGCCACACTACCTTGCAAGAACAGTCCATAGACGTTTTCAACTCTTTATTGTAAAGAGTTATTGTACCCTTTATTGTACTTGATAACACCCATAAAAAAATCCAAACAAAACTAGTCAGACGTAAAATCTGAACAAGAGACAATAATGTTTTATTTCTCTACTAGCAGTAAAATGTGCAAATCAGGGAGAGAAAAAAACTCCTACAATTTTATGCAGTTTCATTGCTGTCTCATGTAGTTGACACTGTAGTCCATACAGTCTGCTTTAATTGGATAATGGCCTACACCCTCAAACCAGCTTGGCTTTATATGTGATAGTACTTAATGATCATCAGAAATCATTCCTGCAGGGGCTGAGCCTCTTGTTTCATTGAAAGCATGTTAGCAACATGCTTGTTGCCCAATGGGGAAGAAAAGACTTTGATCCTAATCCAGCTAACACATTACCAAGGATCCTGAGAGGAGGTTCACGTTCAGCATTACTAATTTCTAATCTCTTTGCTGAAAGAGGTTTCAGTGGCTGCTGGGTATCTCAGTGGTCAGACAGATGTCCTCACAGAAGCGGAGGGGAGGGAGAAAGACACTTAGAGATCTTGAAGGTCAGTCATGGGATAGGTAATGAGTCTTGGTGCTTCAAGTGCCGGTGGTGAGTAAGCAAACTGTTATGGATATCACTTATGGTGCTGGGATCCTAAAATACGCTGAGCATTGCCTTCTGACTAAGATTTTGTTGCGATTGCATGCTGTGTTTCAGACTAGTGCAATTTTTACTTTGTAAATAGAGCCTTCACCTCTGATCAGCCCTTAAGTGGCACTGAGTAGTCATTAGCGAGGGCAGGTGTGTTCTTGCTTACCCACAAATGCTGAGCAGCTGATGTGCTATCAGCTTTCACAGCAAAAGCTCAGGGTGAACAAGGACACCATGCAAGGGTAAAAGCACCATTCTAGAAAGTCAATTTAACTCCACAAACTGATATGTTTTTAGTAAAAACACTTCAGCCTGTTTCAACCTGTTTCAAATGACACCATTCCCTGAGAAGGTCTGCAAGGACTGAGCTTGGCCGTGATTCAGCACAGGGGTAAGGGTTTTAGAATAAGAAGCAGTGAGGAAAGAGGACATAGCCATAGAATCACAGAATGCCCTGGGTTGGAAGATTATCTAGTTCCACCCCCCATGCCATTGACAGAGATACCTCTCACTAGACCAGGGCGCTCAGAGCTTCATCTACCCTGGCACTGAACAATTCCAGGGAAGGGGCATCCACAGCTTCTCTGGGCAACCTGCGTCAGTGCCTCACCGCCCTCAAAGCAAAGCCTCTCTCCTCTTCAAGGCTTTCGATTTAATCCCTGTGTTTGCCAGAGGAGCAGTTATGAAAGGACAACTGAAAGTGGTCAAATACCATGAATATTTAAATCTCCCTCAGCAAGCAACACTTAGCCAAGTGCTTAGATGTGCATACAGTAAAACAGAATCAGAAGAACCTGCAGGTGTTGCAAGAATATTCCAGGCAAGGACTGGATTCAAAAACTTTATTTAATCAACAGAAAAGAGCAGGAGAATGGAGATATGACACGCTGCTAGAAAAGTAAAAAAAATTAATTATATTTAAAACTCAGCCCTATATTAATCTTGAAAACGAATATCTAACCCTTTTCCTTGAATGAAGAGCAAAATCAAAGTAAATTTGCTTTAGCTTCAAAGAAGTGACTTGCATCAGGCCACCATCTGCCAAAAAAAAAACCCAACCAAAAAAACCCACAGTAACAGCATCCAAAGCTATTGGAAGCTCAGACAAGGGGAATTAACTAGGTGTCCACTCTACACAGGCGCAACAGATGCCAAAGGACCCAGGGCACAATGTGCATCTCCTTCTTCATGCCCTGAGGCCAATACCATTTTTTCATGGTTTCAAGAACCTTTATACCAAGAATATTGATATTGTTCTACTGTAGCAACAGAGTTGCTCCTCCATATTGTTTCCAAAATCAGGGCACTGACACTATTTAGTGGCATCCAAGCAGGAGGAAACAAGGTATATCATTCCCATAAAATTGAATCTGATCCAGAAATCGTAACATACACTGGAAGAGAATCACCATTTGTATGATTCTGAAGTGGAACTTATTAAACAAATTTGCAAATTATCGCTGTTATATCTTGGAGTAGATGAACTTATTCATAGTCTCTACATCAGTTGAACATCTGGCCATAAAATCTGCCTAGACTGATGTATGCATGAGCTGCTACACTTCACAGACAACAGGTTCACAACAGATGGAAAAAAGATCGTTGTTTTTATCAAAGTATCTTGCGAAATGATTTCGTTTACAAGTTTACTTATCTTCCCACAAGATATTTCAATTAGCAACATTTCTGCTGAATTAAGTGTATATATGTATATATTCACACTGCTGTCCATTTTTGTCAAATTTTTGTTTAGTACATAAATGCAACTCTACTAGTAAAAGCAAGCTGCCATTTAACTCAGCACTTAGTCTCTGAAAATGGCCTGAAGCAAGCACTTAGAAAAAGAACACAAGCAGTATCTCCCATTGTGCTCAATGGGCTCTTTCCACCAGCCTCCATTACAATTTGTTTGTAAGCCTTTGTAGACTTTCAACAATTTGTCTAAACTATTTTTTAACATATTTTCTCATATTTTTGACAGCTACAGTGAATTTGATTACTGGCTACGGTTTTTAAAAAAGTATTTCTCAATAGTACTTACTTTGTAGTTAGTTTGCTAAAGTGTGTTTCAGTTCTGTTGTAAAAATTACTGGGCAACCTTCCCCCGATCACCTTCTCCAAGCTATTTTACAACATATCTTTCATTCCCTTTTGCTTACTCTCTGAGTCCCTCTCTCTCTTATTCATTCTCTCTCTCACCTCTTTTCCTAGCTGTATTAGTCTTGTCTATTCCTTCTCTGTATGAAATCCATTTCTATTAGATATAATTCTTATGGCCTTCTTGGTTCCTTTTCTAGTTCTACTATTTTTATTTGAACCAGCATGACCTGAACAGCACACAACAAGCAGTGTCACAGCAAGATTTCATGCAAACACATGTAACTTTTGTGATAACTCTGTCCTGGAGGACAGATTCATATGCATGGAGAAGGATTAAAATTTTTATTAACCTATGGCTCAGTCACTCTAGTGTTCTGCCTGTAATATTTCTGCTTTACCCCTTCAAAGACAGATCTCTTGTCATAGATGTATGGAGCATTACAACTCATTACACAAAATCAGAACTTCATTAAACCGAGGTTGCAAATGATCTGATGTGTCTTTCTGCCAACCTTTACCATCCTCATTTGGGACTAGGTGCACGTGTTTAAGAATATGTATTAAATAGCTGCTGTTGCTAAAGCAGAGATCAGCTGCACTCAAGATGTGCTGACCCTTTCCAAAGGTCTCTCTGACAAGGAACTGCTGTACATTTTCCATTAAAAATAGAACCGCTACTTCACGATAAAGGATTTCATTACTGACAGACCAGAGCCTACAATTTCCTTCCCTAGTAAATACTGGTACAATGCTGAACAACTTAGGTCATAAGATTATACTCTGCCCAGGTCAGTTATAAGCGATGTACTCTAGAATATAAATGGGTCTTCCCACCACCCTCACTAGTGAAATAAACACGCAATCTGACTAAAAAACTATCCTATGTAGAATTGCTTACCAGTTTTCACCAGGTTTAAGCATGAAGGCAATATGAGAATTGTATCTGGGACAGTTCTTTAAGGGAAAATTGGCAGGCAGAGCAACAAATCCATAGTGTACAGTGTTATCTTTCTACCAATGCACCAAGCCAGCCTCTGTGGTCTGGGGAAGTCAGAAAATCACAGTGTACTCACAGCCACCATTCAAGATCAGCTGCATAGAGGGAGTGTACTCATGGAGTAGTTTCACTGATTTGAAACCTTTATTTCCACACTGCCAGATGTGCAAGCACAGAGTTAAAACCACTACACTGCTGTGCTGCTCCCAGACAGCCCTGCAGCACACCCGCATGACAAAGCATCTTAATGCTTAAGGGTGATTATGATCTCAAAAATGTCTACAGTGACAGGTGAGACTTTACAGTTGCTTCAGGGTCCTAGAAAAGCCTTCTCGTAACACTTCCAACCTACCCCAGGGGTAGCTCCAAGGTCTAACTGTCTAACTACCACCTCATACTTTCACATTCAAAAATAAAATCACAGGCATGTGCTCAAATTGATCCACTGGGAGTAAAGCAAAAAGATGAAAGAAGTATTTCCACCTTTAAATCATTGCTCAGCTGCCCTCCTGAAGGGACTTAAAGACTATATTTCACCACACTAACATCTTCCTTCTGTTAAATCTTCCCTTGTCCTCAAGACCAATAGCCTCTTTCAACAGGGAATCCACTCTAGTGAAGATGCTGAACAGTGGCTGCACTATAGCATTCTATTCTCATCTCATAACAGTCTGAAAAACACAAAAATGCTGCTCAGTCAGACCAGGGTAACTGGCTGTCATGGTCTGACCTGGTGTGAGACAATTTGATTGGTTAAAAGCAAGTAAAGGACAGTTCTATGAGTCATATAGTGTTCCTGTGACGTCTCTGTGAAAGGAGTGTTATAAAAAACCCTAGGAAGTGATGCAAGACTCTCTCACTTCCTCTCTTGCTCCCTGGCTCCTGGCTGACTACTAGCAAGGGAGTGGCTCTCCCCTGACCCCTGGGCCAGGGGCTCACGGCCCAGGGGGCTGGAGGTGGCAGCTGGCCTCATTCCCCACCAGTCCTGTGCTGTTCCGGACCTGAGAGGAGCTGGTCTGATGCCATCTGGACTAAGGCCAAGTAACAAAGCCACCAAGCCGAGAAAAGCTGAGGCTGAGAAGAGAAAAAAAAGCACTCCCTTCGACTTTGGAGGTGTATTGGTGAGATCGAAGGGTGACCTTGTTGTCGCAGATAAGTGAGAAGTACAGTACTTAATAACAACCAAAAGACTTACTAAAATTTGGACGGCTGCCAGTGCAGAGAAAACAGAATGGAGGAGGAAGAGTTTTTAGGCCCGAGAAACAATTCTAATAAGTGGCATTATCTTAGTGGGAGTATGTAACTGTTATAAATACTTTTGTAGGCATTTTCTGCAAATATTAACCTCTTCTCTAAGCTAGAGAGAAAGGAAAGCAGCCACATGAAAGACTAAACATGGAGCCAGCAGCCAAACGGAAGAGAAGGCAAGGAGTGGCAGGAAGTGCCAAAGAAACCATGTTTACCAGCAAGGAGATCCATATATTTTTCTGTGAGCTGTGCTGTGTAATCAAGAGTAATACCAAACTAAGTTTCTCTTTAAATCACAATATTAAGCCCTGGGAGAGCAAAAAATTTGCAGCCTAAATTAAGAACATTTCTATGTTGTGTGCAGATGAAGCTTGCAGCCTTTGGAGATTGTAAAGCAGGAGCCTGTTGCCTTTAGTGCCTTTAGGCTGGAATGACTTACTCTTAAAATGTTTAACCCCAACAGACTTTTCTTGTGACCCACAAACCGCAGAGTGTTTGTGGGAGAGAGGATACACCACGGCAAAACCTGGGCAGGCTGTGGTGTTTCTGAAAGGTTTGGAACCATGCTGAAGATACTTCTTTAGGGAACTGTCTTCCATGGGATGGATCCCACTACACTACAGAAAAAACTCTCTTTATCCTATGAAGTAGCAATAAGAACTCTTCATCATAACATCAGAATCTCATGTTTATGTTTTTTGTGTGATCAGTAAGAAAGATTGGAATGTATAAGAGAAGAATAATATTTGTATATTATGCCTTAATATTTTCATTATTTTTTATTCTTTCTATTCTTAATAGAGTTAGGAAATAAATCATTTAATCATTTTTCAAGTTTACAGTCTGTTTTTGCTGTCTCTTCTCTAAAGAACTAAGCGTGGGGATCTGGAGTTTGCCTCCAGCTCAACCCTTCACACTGGCATAGAATTATCCATGCTGCATTTCCTCAAGTGTGAGAGTGTGACAATTGGTCTCAATATAGTATCTAGTACACGAAAAGGTACCAGGAAGTAGATCCTTGAGCAGGAGATTCAATAACAGTTCCTCCAGGAGTGTTTCCTACTTGAAACTATTAAAACGTACAAGCTCCAAATGATGATTTCTGGTTTCGTACAGTGTCTCTCTCTCTTCTCCCTCGAGATTTCCTGGGGTGGGTTTGCCATCACTGTCTCCCTCAGTAAGAAGAATAATAGGGCCCTATCCACCAGTGTGGCAGCTTATCTTCATGAAACCATACAGGAACTTAGCATTTGAGAACTATTTAAAATCATAGAACCATTAAGGCTGGAAGAGTGTTTTAACATCATCCAGTCCAATCATTCAAACAGCACTACCACTGTAACCCCTAACTCACTAAAGCACATCACCCAATGGCAGATTCAGATGCTTCTCGAACACCTCCTGGGATGGTGACTCCACCACCTCCCTGGGCAACCTATTTTCTGACCACCCTAACAGTGAAAAAAAATTTCCTAATATCTAATCTGAATCTCCCCTGTCTCATCTTAAGGCCATTTCCTGTGCTCCCCTCTCACTGCAGGCACGGTAGAAGAGACCAGGGCCCACCTCACTACACCCTCCTTTCAGGGAGATGCAGAGAGCAGTGAGGTTCCCCCTGAGCCTCCCCTTCTCGAGACTAAAGAAACTCAGATCCCTCAGCCATTCTTCATAAGACACGTTTTCTAGTCCTTTCATGAGCCGTGTTGCCCTTCTCTGGACATGCTCCAGCACCTCAAAGTCCTTTTTGAAGTGAGAGGCCCAGAACTGAACACAGCATTGGAGGTGTGGCCTCACCAGTGCTGAGTGAGGGGATGGTCACTACCCTAGTCAAATTTGACCAAAACTAGCTTCAAATGTTACTACAGTTTAGAGTCGGGGAGAAAGGCAACGTGATCCCACATAATTTTCTCAGAAATCGACATGAAAAGTCAACAGCTAATATAGGAACACTGGGAACTCCTTTGCTCTCAGTATCATTAGACATAAAATGGCATACTGCAATTTACTGCATACTGTTAGTACACTGCTGACATTTTTTAATCTACCTTAATGCAAAATTTCCCTGAAGGAACACTCAAATGTGACGGTAAAAGATACAATGTGGTGTAGAACCTAAGGTCTTCAACTGCTTCAATTTGGCTTTATTGTCACTGTTTCTCTCCCATATACCCAAAGATAAAAAAGAAGCTACCATGCTGCCTTGTGTTAGCAGTGTCTTCCAGAGGGGTTTTTTTTGTCTGGAATAGAAAATGGAAAATTATAGAAAATTTTTAAAAGCTTAAGTATGCCCAAAATATACAAACATGTTTACTTATGTAGTAGGAGAGGATTATCATAAAGGCAAGGTTGGGGACAGGAAGGAATATATATGTTATTACTTACCTGAAAAATAACCCATAAAAAGACCGGCTGTTTTCCCACATTTCAAAATTTTGTTCCAACACAAGACAATTAGCTCAATTATCTACATTTTTACATAGTCAGAAATTCTGAATGTTCTAAACAGAAATCTTGAAACATTAATTTGAAGCATCTAAAATATTGAAACAGTTTATTTTTTAAATTCTCAAACTCAGTCAAACATTTCAATACTTCTAAGACAAAATGCTACATTTTGGTAGCATACTCTGCATTTAGAAGACATTTTAGATGAATTAAAGCTGGTATTTTTGCGTGCCTGAGCTCCCTCAATAGATTACAAAACAAAAGGACTGCAAATTAGCTTTCAGAGCAACTCTGGAACATTTGCACCAAAAAAATTACATATTAATAAAATGGAGGCAAGCATCACTCTTAGACTAAATGCTAGCGAGAGTAAATCTGCATAATATTTTACATATATATGTGTGTGTGTCGACATTGTATAATAATATACTATTATTTCATATAGCTTAACTATTCAAAAAAACCAACCACGAATAATTCACCAAAAGTCAGAATTAAATACATGATTTTGGCAGTTTTGTTTGGAACCATCGATATAGCCCTTTCTGTGCAGACAGACCATGCAGTCAAATATAAACTAAAACAGAGGCATTCAGCATTTCCAAAAAACTGGGCAAAGCAACATGTGTTGTGCTCCATGTGCATCAGAGTCAATAATAACTCTCCTAAAAAAAGTTATGCTTTCTTGTTTCTGCTTCTATTACACGTTGCTTGAAAGAACCTTCAGAAGATGGTGCCTAGTCTCTCTTTGCCGATGTTTAATATAAAGTCCTTCCATAAAACTATAGAGAATTCTCTAAAAATTATTTACAAAGCTAGTGAAAAATTTTGCCCCACTGCCTCCATTATGACTCTCAGACAGTGCAGCTCTCACTAGCTTAAGAAACCACCTCCCTTGCTTAAACTTTCTTTTTCTTTCTATTTTACACTCTGATGTATGTATAGCCATATCTTCTTAGCCTTTGTTTCCTGCACTAAATGGGGTGTGCCCTTCTTAATATCATCTCATAAAAAAGTTCTCCATTCTCTTTATGTTTCTAATACTTCTTCAGTTAAATTGATCGTTCTTGAAAACGGACATCTAGATCAGAACAGCTGAGGTCTCATTAGAGTGTAATGATACTAATACCTTCCTGCCAACACAGTCCTAAGAGGCAAACAAAGTGTTGTCTTTTACCATAGCCACATCATGCACTAACACCAGACTAGTCCATATTCATTTCATTCATTATGCCATATCACTTTATTTGCCTTTGGAGCACTGACGTACATTGTCACACACATTGTTAACTGGTATAGGATGATCTATTGCTTTCCTTCAAAGCAATTGTGCTCAGTCAAACCACCGGTTTAACTTCAGAAAGAAGCTATTGCTGAATTCCACCTACTGGTTTTTACTGAGCTACTGTTCGTGTTTTGTAACACATCCCACCAACCCCTAACAATGTACTGCAGGAAATGTGTTTCCCTTTTTCCCTGGTGGGACCTCTAAGAATTCCACAGAGCTTTGGAAATTTCTTCTACCAAATTGTAAGTACTCTTCTCTGTACAGTGGCTACAATCATATGACATTTCTCCTGTGACCTCACCACATCTTACACTTGTTATAGCTTATGTCTATAACCACATACCTAAACAACTACTGGGGTTTTTTTGTTAACACGAATTTCAGATGTCTAAGGTCACAACTGCTGAAATACAAAACAGTGGGAAGAGCGATCACCTACCTCATAATTTCAAAATCACAGTTACCTTTAGTTTTGTATGGAGCTGCCCTGGTTTTGGCCAGGACAGAGTTAACTCTTCACAGTAACCATGAGGTGGCAGAGCCTGGAGCTGTGTGGGCATGTCTGCGTTATGGTATACCACCTCACCATTGCCCGTGTTATTGCTGGGGGGCAGAAGTAAGGAATTCTTGGGCTTCCAGGAAGAAGATGTTCATGACAATGGAAGATACTTAATGTAAAATTAGCTTATTGTGATGAATTGTAACTTCAGAGAAAAATATATGTTGCTTTCAACTCATCAACAGAGCATTTGAGTCTGTAGAAGGAAGTGTCCCTTATAAATCATGTCCTAATTCATGAGAGAGTTTAAAATAAAGCAATAATACCCCATTAGAGAAGTTATCCATATGCTTAAAAATACGAGAGTAATTATAAATCAGCATTTAAAAATGCATGTATGGAAAATGTAAGTTTGGAAAGTCTGTTTAACGAAATCCAACTGAAGATTGGACCAGTTGATTTAAGCCACCATACTATACAGGTTGACTACAGTATTGTTAGTTGCTGGATATAAAGGGAAGTGAAAATGCAAGATTTTTTAGGTAAGAACATAATTTTTTTCCTCAAATTGTCTTTTGCTCATAACCAAGAGAAAATTTTAGCTTCTGTATAAACTATAATCTTCCATACACTTAACACCAAATTATCTATATTATGAGATGTAAAAGAACAACTGTATAGCCAAGATGGATGAGACACTGCAGTGAATTTAGCTAACAATACAGCTAACAGCTCTTTGAAACATGGGAACTACATAAGGTATGATATAATAGTCATCAAAATGGGTTAGAGGTTTTGGAATTTTTTTCTGAAGTATCACTTTTTTAAGTATTCTGACAAAAAAAAAAAATCAAGGTTTTTACTAAAAAACCCTCTTTACTTCCATTAAGTAAAATAACTTTTCTGTAGCTTTTCTTGAGTGACTGTCAGAGAAAGGCCCAACAGAAGAAAGTGTTTCTTAAGTCCTACTTAATCATAGCCCAATCTTGTGCTCCACCTAATTTTTCTATCAATTCCCACCAGCTGAACACCTCTGTAATTTTTATGATTGTGAAGAGTTAAGAACACTGGTCAGAATAATTGCTAATTATTTTCACTTTAAAAGGGGGATGCAGTAGAAATGATTTGGTGCAGCTTTGCAAAGCCATTGCAACTCTATAAGGTTGAGCTGATGGTGATTCCCCAATTCCAGTGATTTTTGGCAAAACTAATTAGAGTGTAGCAAGAGATACCCAGACAAATGGTTTTTTTCCTCTTCAATCATAGCAGTTTCAAACTGGTGATTGTTTCCAGAGATTAAATGCCATCATATGTCCCCCAGATATTTAACGTCTTATCTAAGTCTTAATCTTGAGACCAGCAGGGTGACACAGTGAAGAAGTAGTTCTGAATTTCAGTGTCTGAGGACATCTGCTTCCTGTGTTGACCATTTTTTCCTACTGTCATACAGTAAAAACTATCTGAAGCCAAGCAGGGGGTAGCGGTAGCAAACTGCCTGTAAAATACAACCTGCGGGACCACCTAACACTTAGGGAAAGATGACTACTCACTGTACACACAAATGCCTAGAGCACAGGACTGAAAATTTTATTGCAGAAATGCAAAGATGCTTATAAGGAGAACCAATCCGAAGAACCTCCCACAACTTGGCAAATCACATCTGTTTTCTGTATTACAGATTTTGTCCATGCACCCTGTGATGGGTGAAACAGAATGACTGCTTTTAGCTGATAAACTTAATAGGATTTCTACTTACATATCCCAAGAAGCATACTCTAGCAGAAAGGTAAAAATCCCAAATTCTAGTGCATTATCAGAGCCTAGAGCTACTCTATGCTGACTCTGAGCCATGCCTATAGATCCTTTTCTAGTTAAAGTTCCCAGAAGAACTACACAAAAAAGAATATATGAATTTACTTGAAAATAAATACATGAATTGAGGGAAAAATCAATTAAATAATGCCATCTATGGATTATGGCCAGAGTATAAATCCTCAGAAATACATAGCTTTGCATTAGAACTTACATGTTTATGGAAAAAAGAATCAATTCAGCATTACTTTAAAGCAAACGTAGTCAGAGATTATATACATACCCGCTGCTTCTCAGGGTCAACATATCGAATGCCAAAATAGTCTTTTTCCAGCAAGCTGTAATAGTTGCAGATGTGGTCTATAAGAAACTGACCTTTGGTTTCCCTCTGCAAAAAGAGAAAGAATTGATATATTGAGTATTCTGAACTTGCTGTCTACAAAACCTATTCAAAGTGTTAAAATGGCACATGAAATTTGTTGTTATTCAGATGAGGGCAAGGATTTAACCATTTATCTTCTCTAAAAGATGCAGGAGATTAATGGTCAATACACTCCCTGCACATTCACAAATTTATTGGTTAAGAAAATATCATTACTACTCCTACCTCAGGAAAACTCATGCTGCTCTAATAGCTACAGATTTATAATACTTCATATACTACTGGCAATCATATTTTCATTGATGCTATAATGGCATAACAGATACCCATTTACATACAGAATTTTAAAACAGTGTGTGGTTTTTTGTATCCCCCAAATTTCCAAGCAGTTCCAACAGTGAGTACCTTACTGTGTCTTTACACAGTGCCCATAGGAGGAGAGATCTGATCCTTAATTAAGCCAGTGCTACAGTACAAAGAAATGCCCAAACGACTGAAAGAGTCTTTGCATTGCAACCGGGTAACTATGGCCTCATCAAAACTTAATGTTACATACGATGTTTAGTTAACAGTCTCTTTCTTTCTTTCTGCTTTCTTCAGTCTCAATACTGTGCTTCAGTTCTCCTTTATCTACTGCCTAATATAGAGATCCTACGTGAATTTTCGCATTTCTTGAAGGTTCCCGTTGGGTTTTTTTTTTCTGAATTGTGATTTGCATCAATATTAGCATGGGGCTAAAGCTGTTTTCCTAAAACAGTCCACTCCAAGAAGACAAAGGTGCTTCACTGCGTAGCAGGGTCAGGTCTCTTCCTTTTTATCCCTCTGTGTCTACCCTGGTCCCGCACTGAGATGTCTCTGCTGTGGACCAGGTAGTGAGTCTCTACCCTTTGCTGACATGAAACAACTTGAATTTAGCTCTTTAATGTCTACTGAATAGAAACTACACAGGACAGGCAATCGCTTTTCATAAAAATATTACTTAATTGCTTTTGTCCAAACTACTCCCTGAAAACTCTAATGCTATGCCTTGTTCAAACATTTTTAAGAAGCTAACAGGCAATTTAAGACATAAACAGCATGGCAAGCAAAATTCAAGAGATAGCTCTTGTATACCTCAAGGTACTTTACAAAACTGCATATTGTTAGCATCTTCATTTCGCATAGGAGCAGCTGAGGCAAAATCAGCACCATGACCTGTCTGAGGTCATACTTTAAAAGGGCAGAGGAAGCAATGACCTCGGGACTACCACTGTCTGGTGAGATCTACTGCTTTCCACACAAAAAATGAGACATGCTTCAAGACTGGAGAGTTAGAAAATAATACAATCCATGAACTAAATTTTTGTTTTGTTTTCTTGACAATTAATAAGGCATTCTGACATGGATGCAGTTGCTTGTCTTTTCGTTTCTATCACTGAACAAAGGGACAACTAAATAAAAAGCACCCTCAGTTAAGGTACTGACAGAGAGCTGCATTGCCCTTCCTGCATGCTGAGGCTCCTGTGGACATACCCTTCCCTGCCATATGGAACTTCTCCCAAATTCACTTCCAGCTACAATGGAATTGCTAGGTTCTCTACAGATTTCTTTTTCCTAGATGTGGTAGCCTCTGCTTCAAATCCTACTTTGTAGGCCATTTGCTTCCACTACTCCTATCTTTCTCCACCTTCTAGCTCCTATATACTTATGTCCTGTACTCTTCCATATGCTCCTACTTGCCTAGGGATATCTCTGCCTTGTCTGCACCATGGTACTTCTAAGGTTTTTTTTCCTATTTTGAAAGAATCAGTGTCAAAGGATGTTAACCCAATTTGTCTGTTCCGTATGTGCTTATGCAACCTTATGCTTTGCAGCTGCAGTGCTGCCTTTTTCCATGTAACCTAGCTGCAATAGGTTTCCTTCTCTAATTGTTTCCTTCCAGCCCTGAGACATTTAAAAATCAACTTGTTTACTGTTAAGAGTGGTTAACACGTACACTGACATTTTTTTGTGCTGTACCCAGTTACAACTATGGGCATCCTAGCGACAACACAGAGAAAGTCTTCCTCAAAAGGAAAAGTCTTATCAAAGACTGAAATGTACACAAGTAAAACTGTCACTCTCCGTGTGGCTGACAAAAGAAGGTCTACACTTATACAGTCATATTTCAATGAACAGCTTCTAACTTAAAATCTTTTAAGTATCCGCAAAGTTTTGTGACTGTGAAAGACCATCGAAATATTGACAAAATTGCATGGTGAATTTCATTACAAAGGCAGTACGAAAAATTATAAACGCAGATGTGACATATAAGCTGCACACAGTTTTAAGACGAATCTATAGCAAATTAAATAGAACTGGAGAATAACAGCTGCTAGATGACTCAGGTAAAACCAAACATGAAAACAGATTTTACTGACAACGATGTGCAAAAGAAATCCATTTTTTAAAACACTGGAAATGAGGAAACCAGACTAGCCATATTTTCATGCAACAACATTAGAGGGTGTTACTGGAAGAAGAGTCAGTAATACAACCTTCTACAAACAAACTACTACAGGTTCATATTCTAATCTATTAATTTTAAAGGCCTGTCACTCTCGGACATGAAATAAGCACAAGAGACACAGTTGTCAGGGTCCACCACCAGGGCAGAAGCCAAGGAAGCTAAGGGAGAAAAGAAAGAGAGAGCGGCCTCTGCCCTCGGTCTTTATTTATATCTTTTCAGAAACCACCGTAGATTGGAGGATGGGAATACCACCTCCTGCTGTCCACTGGTCAACAGAATTGTCTATCATGTAAGTTAAGAATTCAAAGCAACAGGCTAGTTAGAATAACAAGAGCTATGTTTATACAAAAGTGCATGAGAAACTATTTGCTAAACTGAAAACACTGCACAACTGAAGAACTGCAAAATGCAGGACTACAAAGGCCCTTTGCCTCAGTCACCTAAATAATCACAAGTTTTTGAGCTCCTGAGGAAACTGATAAAAGGCTAGGGCATACGTGATGTTTTTAGATCCAGTAACAATTTTCCCTTTCTAAAAGGAATTGATGCCCTAGTTTTCTTGCTTGGAAGATAGACGATGGAAACAAACAAAACAAAAAAGAGCAAGAAGCCTCCAAGCTAGATTCATGCTCCAGCAATCTTTAAGCCTGCTGTAGATAAATAAAAGTGACTAGTTAATAACCTCATCCTTGGTTAGTATACATGTCAGTTCATTACTAGATATTAAAACATATACAAGATGTACCAAAGTGGCTACATTGGCACATGCATAATGCAGTGAGAGTTCTCATAAGAAATTGTAAATATGCCACTATTAATGCTTTCTAAGCACCTGAAATTTGAAAAAACACAGATCTTAACTGATACACAGAGGAAAATACTTGATGTGGCACATAGCATGTCAAGTCCTAGCCGTAATAGATTGTGTGGCAAGAAGGATGGACCATGGCTGTTAATTTTGTTTTCCACAAACAGCATACATTAACATTTTCTACATTTCTCTAACAAAGCTCCAAATTCTTCTGAGCTTTAGAATCTAATGATCCTTTTTATTTATTTATTACATATTACTACATATTACCATACTACAAAAGAATGTATTAAACCCAAATTTCATTCTCACTTGTGGAAGAATATGGATAAATTAAATTAAGAACTGCCAGTCATCCACAACAGAGCACAGGAATGGATTTGGGTCATATAATAATGAATATTGCCTAAAATTTCAGACAGTTGCCATATAGCTTTCCAATTAAGTGATCCTTTAAAAACAAACAAACAAAAAAACCCCAAACAAACAAAAACAATCCTTAAACCCTTTCATATCAATAAAGTACTTTGCAGGAAATCAGAAAAATAATTCTGTACTGCATTTCAGAATGTTTGTCAGAACATGAAAAAATCACATCATAAAAAAAGCCATTATTTCAAACACCACTCAAGAATGTCAGCAACAAACAATAAGAATCTGAAAGCAAAAATCAAGTCATACATTTAAAATTTCCACAGCTCAAATATTTGAGAATTATACCACAGTTCACCCAGAAGTCATCAACTATTGTTCATTACAGAAGACATATGCTGCAGGCAGAAACAGAAGTCACGAAAGTCTGTAAGCAAGAGATAATAAATGTCCTGGATTGTAATCAATACATTGTTTTCAATGAAAGAGAACCATATTAAATAAGCCACTTTTTTCTAAGTCTCTTAATTGAAATATATCTGTTTATCTCAAATGAGATCTATTCTCCTTCAGATTTTTGTAACCCATACACGGCTCTAAACAAAGTCCTATAATGTAGACATTCCACACACTCAACACAAAAATTTGGAGATTCCTATAAATAAGTCAAAGAATTAGTTTCTGATTTGTTTAGATAAATAGGCACAGACAAGATGAGTATGTTTTTCCTAAGGCTGCATTTGAATATCTGACCTTAATACCACTAAAATCCCACAACAAACCCCAACACATATGCAAGGGATATAATGCCATGTAAATGACAAAATCCCTGAACACAGAAGGTCAGATTACAAATAACTGTTAAACTCTGCTTTTCAAGCTGGATCAAAAGTTTTCTTTTCTTTTGAAACAAATATGTATGAAGCTAAACTAGCAGCTGTTGCAAAAGAATTAAGCAAAACAAGGGATGTTCTCCACTCCAACAAGACATGAAAATATGATCATACAGAGTCTTCCATTGATGTACTCACAGGGCAACCTGAGTTTGTTCCTTAGCTCTAGGAATTGAATAATACACTCCAGAAATGTTTCATTTTCTCTACCAGACACTCTTATTACAGCTTCCATTTCTGCAACTCTGCAAATTTATGACTGAGTAATCCAATTCCTTGGTAATTTCTCTTTTATACAGAAACTAATCCAAATGACAATCTTTGTCACTGTTGAGCAGTTTAAGTCTAGCACATTATGTCCATCTCATGCTTGCTTTGGGGATTTCTTTTTTTATTTCCACTTTCTTTATGCAACTTAAACAGCAAGGGAGAGCATAACTTGTTCTACCAATTTAACAATTCTCCGATGGCGTAAAATGAGATCACAAAACCTTTGTGACTGCTTCACAATTCTGAAAGTGAGAGGAAAACTATTTATGGCAGTTCAAGATCTTACATTCAGTGAAATGTCTTCCCTATTTGCATTTGCTTCACTGTGGAGTTCTGTGTCTATTTATCTGAATGTCGTCACAAGGAAGAGCAAGTGTCACAAGCAGATTAAACACAACGCTTCTGCTCTGTTATCTAACCACTGAAGTCCTGCCAGCTGTGCTTATCTCTGTCAGGAAGCCACTGACATTACTAAGAAGCATGCAGAGTCATAAACACAGTATTTATTTGTACTGGGGATTTCAATCCTCATCCCATAAGTGTCTTTACTTGTGTGAGCAGCTCCCAACAGTGACCCTCTGTGTAAAGCTGGTCACATACTTAAGTGCTTACTTAAGCATAAAGCCACGCTAAAAAAACTCCCAAACAAACAAAACACAATTAAATGAACATTTCTGTTTAAATATATGGAAAGTCAGGCAAGGCAAGCATACTGTTTGATTTTGTATGCTTGTTTTCTTTGCTAAGCAACACATTTTGAAGTTCTATAGATGTAAAAAAATTAAATACATGTATTGAAGAACAATCATGATAACACCATAGAATGAAAACCATCAGAAAAATGGAAAAAGACAAGAAGTGCCTCTAAGGCAAAAAAAGTATTTCAAAAAGCATCTTTTACACTGAAAACTGAAATACATAGTTCTGTTGACAATACTTAACAAAAATTATAAAAAGCTACAGAGCTAAACTGCGTCTTTGAGGGCCACATCTCACATTTCTGACTTTTCTTCGGACATCCTCTACCAGTGATGAGATCATATTTCTTCTAGACTTTTCATGAGAGAAATAACTTGAATCCCAACAGGCACACATCTTTCCCTTCATCGACAATTACTCCACGGTTCAGTATGGGGCCAGCTCTTGGGTACAGCTATTGTACCGAATACAGCCGTAAAAGGATATCTGGGAGCAATTCTCTGCTCATGTCCGTTTTCAGACAGCTATCACTGTATTTGCATTTGTATCCAGTGGCACAGCAAAAAAGTTCACTAAGCACCACTGTTGGACTGGGGATGTACCATGGAAGTGAGACTCACTTAGTGTCAACCCTTTGAAGCTGAATAGGGAGTAGGACTGAGGCCTCAGGAAAGCAAGACAAC
Source organism: Amblyornis subalaris (assembly GCA_018881555.1). NCBI lineage: Eukaryota > Metazoa > Chordata > Aves > Passeriformes > Ptilonorhynchidae > Amblyornis > Amblyornis subalaris. The sequence goes on along the minus strand of JACAXG010000178.1, from coordinate 900,912 downwards.
AAGGCATGCCTGAATTTCACAGTATCTTCTAGACGAATTTTTAAGTCCTGCCTGAATAGCAGCATCTAGAACAGAACCTTCATTCTGCAGCAAACAAAGTCAGTGAGGTGGAACAGACTCAACTCCAACCTAGCAAAACTGAGTGAGCCCTAACCCTGACAATCTCCAACACCCTCTGTAAATTTCTTATGGTTCTTCGGATTTATGGATTCACTGAGACTACAAATGACAGCAAGTACTCACAAGACAGATACAGAGACAAGTCCTTTGCCATTTTCGTTCCATCTTTGGAAACAGCAACAGGAATATGCAAAAGTATTTAACAAGAACATGATATTGCACAACGCCTTCCAAATACAAAGAACAATGAAAACGTGGCTGTTTCATTCCTCAGCTAATATGTTGTAACTCTACAAAAGGAATTCCTTCCTTCCATAATCAGCACTTTACAGTATCTTAAACCAGTTGAAAATACACTGGGAGTCTAGTATATAACATTTAATTGGAAAATTTTCTCAGTTTTAAGAAGAGCTAGTTATAATTTACTTCTTTTTTTGTTGTTAAATTTCCAAAATAAAAGAAGCAACAAACTTTTGCTGAAAAAAATCAAGCAAATTGGAACTGGAAGATTTTATTTTAGAAGCAAAGTATTTATCAGAGATCTTTCTTTTCTTAACAATGAAGAATTAATTGTATTTCTACAAACCTGAAACAAAGGGGAAAAAAAAGGCCAATGATTTTTAATGAAAGGCACAAAACATGACATTGCAATAAAGTAGCTGGCATTTACTTAATTATATCAGTCCTCTTCCACACATTTTTTGTATCAGTTTCCCCTTGCAAAGTATATGTTTTGTTCTATATACTAGCTAACATTTCTATATTACTTAACTACTATATACATCAACATTGTCTAATACTAGAATGCAAAGAAGGAAGGATTTTTACATTTGTCTCTTAAGACATTTTATTATGTTTAAAAGAAACGTATGTGAATACATGAAAGAAAACATCGGAGAATTAATGCCCTTTTATTTCTAGAGAATTTAGCAGTCAGTAGTGCTAACCTTTGTTCACAAGAACACTTCATGGCTGAGACACAAACTACCCATACTTCTCTTAGTTTTAGAACTCATTTGGTAACCTGAAATGGGTCTTAAAGAACATCATTTTTAGAAATATATCAGTCTCTAAACTCATATTTCTAAGCTCTTAATTGTCAGTTGAGCCTGAAGTGATATATACTAATAAAGAGAATTAAAGGGAAAAGAACCCCATAAACCAGCCTTTATTTACAGTTTCTTTGGGACAAAAAATATTCAAATACATCTTAAAAATAAAGAAGAAAGGAAAGAAAAAAGAATAATGTCTATGTTGGAAAGAAAAGAAATAAGAGGAGGGCAATTTCAAGGCTGCATGTGTGAATGCAGCTGAGGAAGTTCTATTAATCTTAAATGAAACTGCATGGCTAAAGGTACACAGCATTGAAAATTTACCCGGAAATAACTGCTGCAGTAAGGTCAGAAACATGCTCGTCAAATTCCTCTTATGTGCTAACTTGTTTGGAAAATGAAGAGGATCATTTGAGGTTATTTATTTTTCCTTAATTTGCACTATTCATTTGCAACAGATGGACAGATTAGTCCATAAAACAGCATATTTTCCCCCTCTCTTAAATTAGAGGTTATTGTATGAGGATAGTGGTCAAATAATAAAAGATGAAGGGGGAAAGGAGAAAATTACACCACAGAAAAAATCACACAATGCCAGTCCCATGCAAGGAAAACTATCCTAAAAGCAAAATCTCGGAAAAGTGAATTCTACTACACAGTAAAACCTGGACTGTAGGAGGGAAGACAGGTAACAGCTTTCACACAATCAGTTCTTGACCTCAGTGATATCCTGCAAGTAAATTACTCTGACCCATGAATAAGTTATAAATAATAAAAATAAATATTTATAGTCCACATGCTGCAGCTCTCAAAAGTCTCCACCAGTCTGGCAGGCAAGCACTGAGGAAACCACAAATGGAACATTCATTTGCAGGGCTCATCCTCATTTTCTGTTGTGCACATGGGCAACACTTAGCCATTTAGGGTTTATGTCCCTGAAGTGTCGGCTTCACAGGAGGCTTGCAGCTTTAACTGCTCACTTCTGGTAACAGCTTCCATTAGCACAGCATTTGTGATGCCATCTGAGGCACTATTGATTTCTTAAAAGGAATTGAGTCCTTCTGTCAACAAATCTATCATTTTATTCGATATCCAGCATTGTTCAGCAAAGCTAAGTCTGCTTTCTCTCTTTCATTCTTGACATCATACCACATCTAGGAAAGTGGATTAGAGATTTCAAGAATGAGTTCTCCGTACTCACCTACAAAGCAACATAAAAGCCAAACCAGGAATTTAATAAAATTACCTAATGTCCCTCAGTACAGGTGATGGTCAACAATCCTCCCTTGGCCTGAATCTTCTCATTAGCTTCAAAAGACTCAGAAAAATTAGTACGTATTGAAGTAAATATCAAGTACCATTCTTTAAATATGCCTTTTCTAACAGATACATAGCAGTGTGCCTTTATTTTACAAAAAGAAGTATTTTTAAAAAGAAAAGCAACCAAAAATACTTCTAGCCAAAAAAGACACTTTCCTGAGCACACGCAGAAGAGAGACTCAGCATGGTATGACACAGCTTACCTAAGTTGCCCACAGCCAGCCAGCCAACTGGGGTTGTCTGCAAGAATGCCCCTTCACAAGTACATTTCAGGGCCCAGCTCAATGTATTGAACCCTAACCATGGTAAGGGTCATGCAGGAACAAACACACCTTTGCTTTCACACAAGTGGGAGAGTATGGCCGCTGCAGAGAAGGGTGACTTGAAAAAAGCTATGAGTAGGGCAGGGGAACTCCTGTAAGCACTGATACTGGCACCTCAACTGTTCTCCCTCATGCCCCTCCCAGCTTGGGGTTATCCCCCCATGTTCCTGTCCTCGCATGATGAAATACCTCCTGAATGCCTACAAATATGACATGGATGTGCATGCACTGGTAGGAGGAATGGAGGAAGGAAATGGAGATCATGGAACGTAATCCCTAGAGTGGATGAATTAATGCCCATTTGAAAGGTTATTAAGACTGATATGCAAGGCTAAGAGCTTACATAATGAACAGCATATACAACTAGATATTATGAAAATTTGATCCATTCCTATGTGGATGGTTCCAGAATCACAAACCCAGCTACGTAGTCAGTGGTCTGGCAATATCATCTCTGAAGCACACCAAATCACAACAAGCGCTGCAAATCACAAATCATGTCTCCCGACAGACGAGACCCTCAGTCATGGTGAGGAAGTCAACAGCTCTCAGTGAACCACCTGAAAGTGTAACTCATACACTAATCTAATGTGATCATGGCCTACATAAAAACTTTTCGTCAACTGAGGAATCCTCACCATGCTATGCACTTGAACTGTCAGATAGACATACCATATAATTATACCATTAATGCCTCATAGGACACTTGTCATAATAACTACTGTGTATCTTCAAAAAGGTTTTTATGGAAGAGGGTGTCGATAAACAAAAATACCTCTCACGTTCCACCAATTTAGAATCCAGCAACACACATTTATTTCAATTACTCATCTTGGTCACCTGCCTCAGGTAACTAACTCCTTTCCGGTTGGTTTTTGGTAATATTTCGGTATCATCAAACATTTTTCCCATGTGCCTTTACTGCAGGAATTTTGTAACTTCAAGGATCTTGTTGGCTCATTTCCCACTCAGCAAAGTGTTTTATTCCTTTACTCTCTTTCAGCAAACTGAAAGAATAATTTTACCATGAGAAGCTATTTCCAAACTGCTCAACTAGTATGTAGACACATATGGTTAAATATATTTTCCTATCAGAATAATTACACTAAAAAGAATCTTTCATCAATACTTTTTCCCCCTTGTAATAATCCCAGCTGTCAAATGCTTTTTTTGAAGGAAAACAAACAATAAATTTATGAGATTAGACAGTCAATCTTCAGAAGAGCAAATTTATGGTAGATTGAAAACACTGAAGAAAGAACTCTTCCAGAAGCATTCCTTGGACATGGTACCTACACCAATGCACCCCAATGGTATTTAATAAAAGCCAGCTATTGGCATCAGAGGAGGAACTCATTCTTTGTGTCATGCAAGTCTCTGTCTCTTTGCCAAAGAAAATGTTCTCAGCTCACAATTTTTCTGTAATAGGGAAAGCTGGATTGATTTTTTTTTCTTTCTTTTTTTCTTTTTTTCTTTCTGGAGGTCATTTAGTCCTTGAAAGACATACAAACTGCCTCATTAGCACTACCCAAAATAAAACCTTCATTTGATAGCATAGCCAGAACTACCCTTGCATTTGTAATCATCACCTTACAAAATTACAACTATGGTAAGTATTTTTATTTTTTTCACTCTTTTAAGAATAATTTATTAGAATCCAGATTCATAACAACAAGTCTTTCTGAATTTCTTTCAAATATCATCACAAAAAACTCAACACATTTTAGAAATTCAAACAGAGGGCTCTACAGACTTGCTCCATTAACCACAGCTGCAAAAAAGAAGATAATAAAGCAATAAATTTTACAGACCCCATAATTGTTTCACGTTTACTAGACTCCACTTTTCTATCTTACTGTATCAGATTCATCTTCATCTTTCTGTCAAGTGCCCAGACTTCCTGTTCCCACACACTCAGCAGAGATCAAAGGCAAGCTGACCTCACCTTTTATGTTTCAGTTATTAGTCTGTTTTCCATCTTTTTTGTGGAACATATTGACACACTATAAAAATGCATGCTTTTGACTAAGTTGGAAACCCATCATACTTTTTATCTTCTTAGCAGTAGTTACTCTCGTGTCCCTTTTAAGATCCTCACCCCCAAAATAAACTCTAGGATGCTGTAAATATTTCTTTACATCTAGGAAATGGAAAGCAAAGGCCTGAATGACAACTCACTTTTCCTGCTACAAATTCTGACCTTACAGAAACACTGTATATGTCTATTCAGGACAAAATTTGCTGTCTTTGATATTTATAAAACTTTAGCTCTCTGTTGAAACTGAATGAAAAAAAAGAAGGAAAAAAAAAGACCGCAGAATACATTTTTGGAAATAAAGTCCTATTCTCACACAGGTGATTAAAGGTGTGGGAGGAGACCTAGAAAAAGTTATAACATACAGTAATGGATAGTACAGCTGGTTCCTAGGTCATTGTTGCATCAGAAAGGTCTCTCTTTATATTCCTGTCACATTTAGATTAGAAGCAGAGCAACAGCAAATATCATGATGAAAACTAAGCAACTTGAAAAAGGAGTGAATAGCTTTGAATATTATTGCAAAATAGGGAGTTAAGTAAGGTTTGTTATTCTCCTCTGAGTGGTGAAAACTGTGCTGAACCTCTTGCAATTTGGGAGCAAACTAAGGCTACATTCTCACCCATATTATCTATGGGTAGTACAGGTTTATGTGGAAAAAAATATTTCTTAAAAAGTCTCTTAAGCAATACCTAGATCCAGCACAAAGCTGACATGCAGATTCTAAGAAGCAAAGCTCTGACAGCTTCATACGTGCTCTGCCAAAACTGACTGCAAAACCTCAGGATTAAATTATTTTATAATGAATCTCTTTTTCAAAACTGTGAGAAGTTACAACTCACATGTAATGAGCAGATGACACCAAAGAAGAAAAGGTACCTTGTCTTACAGCACAAGGCAACTTTTCAGATTTCTGTTTCTGCCTGACACATTAATGTAAAAAGAACTATTGGCAAATAAAGCAAGAAACAAGCCAGCATGGAAATTGGCAAGGGAACACGGAAACATTTCAGTGCCCTTGCACCCTTCATTGTGGGATGCAGCAATCATCCTTAGCCATGTGCCCCAAGAACAAGAAAAGCAGCAAGCAGAAGGAAAGCAGAGAGCAGGGGAAGACCACTGGGATTAGCTCAGTTGGTTAGAGCATGGTGCTAATAATGCCGGGGTGGTGGGTTCATCCCCATATGCAACCTTCACTTAAGAGCTCGACTTGATGATCCTTGTGGGTTCCTCCCAACCCAGAATATTCTGTGACTCTGTGATTCTCTAAAGACTTCACCACCAAGTACACTGCTGTCGTTAACCCAAACCCACCCATCTTCATGTGTTCTCTGAAGAGCCTTAAGGAAAGGACTGGACTCAAAATTCAACTGAGAATGCACCAGTGTTATGCAAAACCCTATCAGAGACACAAGAGACACAATAAACCAGGACATATTCTTCCAGAAAAGATGCAAGATTCCCTTTCTTCCAAGGTGTTTAAACTTTAGTGCAGGAGTGACACCCTGCTCTCATGCTGCCCAGTCTCACCACCTGACCTTCTCTAACCCTTCCCAGTCCTGCCCATCTTCCTCTTCACCATGCAAGAATGGGAGGCCAGCCTCAGTCCACACAGGTAGGTAGCACGTATCGAGGTACCTGGCAGCCAATGCTCTGAAGCTTTGTCACCTCTCAGCAAACAGAAACACAAATGTAAATAAATCAACATTAGCTTGCAGGCTCTGAGCATTGAGTTGGTACGTCGAGTTACAGGCATGGCAGGAGAGCAGGCACAAGTGGTCAGCAGTGCACAGCTGTCAGAAAGCACCAAACTACTGAACGACACCATTTCACAGTGTGGCTGAAAGGTGTTTCAGTAATTCTACACATTACTACCTATGGAAACACTGACCCCGCTGAACCCTTGCAGTACGTACTCATACATGGCTGCAGACATTAGTCTTGAAATATTTAATTAAGAATCCCTCATAGCAATGGCCAATAGATAAAAAATGCTGACCATCATCATTAATTTAGCTCAATAAAGGCATTTCCTTTTCTAGGTAGTACTGCATCTTTGCTACATCTCATACATAAACACCCCGTATTTTTTGTGCGTGTGTGTCTATACATATACATACATATACACACCTTGTATATCAACATGTAAGAAAGACGTCAAGAAAAAAGACTAAGGGATTCTAACGTTAGAGGAGGCCATTAGATGATTTGCCTATTTGCAAAATTTGAAACATACAATTTAATCCAATTAATGTCTCATACTAGCCAGTCTTATCTCTTGTAAAACGCAGTAATTGCATTTTTTTCTACAGCATGTCTTCAGATGAGGCAGTCAATCTTGATTTAAAGCTTTTAAAAAAAGAGGTTGAAAATATGCAGAGTCTGTTGCTGATTTTTTTCTACTGCACTACGAGCTTACAAAAAATGTTTCCATTGTACTGGCAACATAGCAACACAGAGCACCATAATTTCCTACAAACATGGTTACTAAAATAAAAATACTGAAAATGAGAGCTACCTATCTAGAAAAATCTCTTTTGATCAAATGGATTTAATGAAGGACTATGATCTATTTGACAGCAATCAAAAACTGTTATTTTAAAAGGTATATATGCTGTCATATTTAATAATATTCACTTTATCACAAACCAGAACATGTTCAAAAGTTTTAAGCACAGCTTTTCTCAAAAAGTTTTAAAATCCAGTTTCATTCCTATTTTATTGAGTCCCTTAAACAGTTGTGCCCAGTCAACTTGAAGCACCATATTGGGTGAAATTTTTTACAGATCAACCAAACTACAGTCTTAAAATATACTTACACAACAATCTATGTCAAACATCTACCTCGTTCTTCAACATCACTCTTCAAAATTACGCCAAACTTCACCATTCCAACAGCTCCTCATATACTGAGCAGCTGTGGAGATTATAGGTATCCTTTCTCCAAAAAAGTACGGAAGGAACAACAAAGCATTCAAAAATTTAGAAAATCTCAGACAACAGTCAGTTCAGCTGCCTAATTTATACTGAAAGCTGTTAACTTGCTGTATGCATCATTTTAGGTGAGAGTTACAGGCTTGCAGTTTCTTATAATTGTGGAGCAAAGCCATTATTTGATGTGAGAACAGCTTTCCCAAGTCCAGTGAGTTTTCAGCCCTTTGCTCAAGTACAGATCTTGCCCTTGAGCATTTTGGGCACTCTCCCTGTCCCCAAAAGCACCTCTGCACAGACTTGTGCAGACTGCACACCTGCCATGGACCTCAAATCACAATACACATAGTTGCACTCAATCTTCCAAAGTCCACCAGTTTTCCTGCACTGGTGTCTACTGCTCTGCCCTCCAACAGATGATGTAGAGCTAGCACCAAGGAAAGAGTAAGGGGGATGGATATCCTTTTTATATTGGCACTGGTAACACCCAGTAAGTTCATGACAGACTAGTGAAACAGAAAGCAGGTGGGCAGCTTGCCGTAGGGCAGAATTGTGCGCTACCTCCCCCGGCTCTGTGACTGTCATGATTCCTGTCTCACTGTGGCACAAATTTCTAATATTACCCTATATCAGGAGAAAAAACAGGCATGGCTTTTCCTCCCTGACGGAATAAAGAGAAATCCTCGGAGCAAAGCACTGAATTCTTAAGCTGAATTTTATATTTGTCAAGGTCACTAAAAAAATCTCAGCTAAGGAAACAGAGAAAACAGATCCGGCTCACAGCAAGCGGCAATTCCATCCACTTTAGACTCCTTGTGGCCATTTCAAACTCTCCTCTGTTTTTATTAGAACATTCCTCAGTCAGCTTCACTGTCCCTCATCTACCACTCAGAACTATTGGTTGTGCCAGAGAGCTTTGAAATTACCACAAAGCTAAAACATCAAGATTCTTCTACTGTAGAAATATTATTGGTTAACTACATTGTGCACCTGGGAAAAAAAAAAACCTCTGACAGATTAACTTAGAAATTCACATACTTTTTTCAACTTCTATCTCAAATCACCAAAAGAAAAATCACAATATTCGAAAACAAGTGGCACAACAGGAGCAGGTCTGAACCTCTCAAATGCACAATCAGGTAGCAGCTGTCGTACCCTTCTCTTGTTTCACACTACCCTCTGTTAGGGGTAATACCAGGGGACAATGATGACAGCTCCCATTATTGCATTAAAATTGTTGTGATGTTTGATCTACTCCTGAAAGATTCATGTGCCCTAAAACTGGGCAAGAATCTCTCACCGAACTTAAAAAAAATTTTTTACATGGAAAACATGAGCCCCTAGAGCAGGGAAGTGCACATATCCCGTCAAAACAGCAGAAAGTGAGAAAACAAGCAGACACACTGTGTAAATACAGTTTGCTTTTCTAAAAAGACAATCTTCCCATTTGGGGAGTGATTTGTATATGCTTGGAAAAGAATAGCAAACATGCTGTGTGATATGCAGCAAAAGAAATAGCGCAATCAAAACAGTATCAATAAACTACTAGCCTTCAACAGCATCCTGCCAGGACTACATAAATGAGAATTCAGCTCAGCTTTTCTCCTGAACACAGAGATATTACTCTATGTCAAGGACAAAGTTTCAGCTTTCGTAATGTAATACTCCTCTGCCTACACCACAAAAACCCAAATGTCTAAAGGTCATTTAAATAACGGATTTCAAATTTTAAATGGAAAAATGAATACGTTATTACAGCATTATATCTGATCTAGAAATCCATACACCACATTCTTAATGAGTCCAGACAATAAAATATAAACTATCAAAACCTGTTAGTTTTGCTGTGAAGATCAACATTGCTTTCACCTGCAGCTGAAAGACAACACAGAAGACTATCTCCTGTCTGAATTCTGCACCGAGTGTATAAATAGTCTTTATTCTGATAACCTATGGCAAGCATCTGACAATCTTTTCCAGTTAACAGTTTTTTATTCATGGTACTCCAAAGCTTAATGACAAATTGCCTAGATTTAACGAATTACCTTATGACAGTTTTCTCTCCTACCACTTGTTTTCCCATCAATTTCTTTCTTCATGTGCAAAAATAGCTGTATTACACTCCTCACATTTTGATGCGTATTTTGCTACAGTGAGGACTAAGTTACTTCCAAACCCTATTCTGTTGTATTCTTCTAGCATTAAACACCCTAAAATACAGCAAGAAAACCATCTGTATTATTCAGCTTGATAATCTAATCATCCATCCATTCCATCCACTTAACAACAGTATTTGATTCAGGAACACAGTCTTAATTCAGACTAGCCTGAACAAGTATCCCCTCTGCAGAGAGCAAATTCTTATTAATTTTTCATCTTAATAAGGGACATATGATTGTATCCTGGCAATGTAAAAAACCACAGGTATAATATAACCAAACTCTTCCGGAAAGGAGCTGCATTAAGGATGCAGGAGGAAATTTGTCTGGTAACAGCAGCATCTCAGTTGCTAGTACGTTCATGGAAAACATCTAAGTAATAAAGATACATATTTGTCTTCTTTTTAAGACCAGATTTATTTACTCAGAATGAAAAGGTAAAGAGCAGCATCAGTAAATGCCAGAGTATGTCTGCCCTCAGAAACATGCCTATGGAAATACACTAGCTCTTCTCTAGATGCATCCTAAATTAATAAAAACCCTAATCTCGCACCTGCCAAAAGCATCACAGGGCAAATAAAAAGGCAAACTGGAAACTTTCTTGCCTATACTGGCTTCTCGAAGAAGTTCACAGATAATTCAAGGTCTTGTTCAGACCATTAGTCACCGTTCAACATATCCTAAAGAGCACATAAAGGAAACACAGAAAATATTTTTATCCCCCTGACAGTAATTTGTGTTGCAACCCAGGACAGGCAGATAAATCCACTGCTGAGGCACTATTACACAGGGTAGGGCAAAGCAGAATCATCACAGAAAACCGGGAAGGAAAAGATTACTGGGTCACTATAGGATGCATACAGCAACTGACTCAGCTTTGTCTTGGTAGAGTTTATTGTCACTAGCTTTACCAGTGACATGGTGCAATGCAAACATAACATTCAAACATTCAATACTAACTCACTTTACAGTGTGTCATGCCTAAAGCATAAAGCAGTGAGAGTGACAGGAGAATCAGCATAAAACAACATATTACTACCACCTCAGCAACACCAGCTTCTGGATGAGCAACACAGACATTCAGGCCACCATGACAAATTTTTCACTGTTTTCAATAACGCATGTGTGAGAAGAATGTTGACAAGTTTATTAAACACTTCTAACTGAGTAAGTAGTATAGCTAAATATACTTTCAAATTGTACTTTTAAAATACTAGCTGAAAAGATTACTTTAGGGGATTCCTCCTGCAAAAGATCATATTTTAAAGTTATTTATTAGAAATCTTGGATCCCACTCTGAAAATCTCACTGGCATTTTTAAAAAATTTCAGAGCTTAATTCTGCAAGGGTCAAATGCTGCAGTAACTTTACATTTGAAGAAGGATGAACGTGTTAACAGCTAGGAGGAGGAAAAAAGAAAAAAAGCAGGCACTACACAGCATTTTGCAGTCTCAGGCTAGCATCTCAGCCTACAATGCAAGCTGCTATTCACACATCACAAAAAGGCTTTTCCTGCTAATCTGTGGAGCTCAAATTCACACAAAAATCCAAAGATCAAATACAGAGATCAGGGCATAAGTTCTCTTGTCTTGGTCTCAATAAAATTCAGTGTATATACAGCATGAGTAAGCCAGAGTAACCCTTTCTTGTGTTTCCCTTTGCACTTGTAATGTGCTTACGTATTTTTTTTAACCTCTATTTAATTTTTTCCTGTTTTCAGGGTGTGAAACATTGAAAAATGGCAACACTGCCCATCAGACAGACTTCCAAAGGTCTGAAATACATGCACATATCATGGTAACGCCACAAGAATACATCATGCGTTCTCAGAGCCGGATTTGCAAAGGGGAAGATGTGTGCTCAGATTACCCTGTCCACTTGCATATCCTCAGCATAGGGCAGAAAAAACCAGAAAAAACGTCAGCAATCACAAGACAAGGTAGTAGCACAGAAGCGTACGCTTGAAAGAGACAGCGCAAAGGCATAAAGCTTTATACCAGCACCTAAACAGCGGCTAAGATGAGCGTGAAGGTTCAGCACTTGTAGCATCCCAAGATACATACACACGGACCTACCAAGGCTGAAACAGCTACTGACTTTAGATTGCCCGATCCCTTTAACCTACTTGCAGCAGGAGCCTTTGAAAAATTTACTATATTCCCAAAGGAAAGCCAGAAAAAGTAGGTTTGTTCCCAGTATCAATTGGTGCAGTCATGGGAAATTACTTCAGAGCAGTGTTCAGCAATGCTATGAGCCTGAACCAGTAGAACAAGAGGAACGACATCTTCAAGGCAAAAGGATTGAGTAAATTATGCAATGAAACAGAATGTTTAAGCCTCAGTTCTTCATTCTCCTTTCATGTATACCAAAGACATCTGTGTATTAATTTCATTGTTATTAAGTTTAATTTTAAAGTTTTCTAGAGATGAAAAAGCTTCTTTTTATTTACAATTAATTACTGCTTCTTTTATGTTCATTAGTTCAAAAGTAAGCTGACCAATAAGTTGCATAAATCTTAAATATTTTAAAAGTAGTAGGGCTTGAAATTTTCTTTGAAATTCCCTAGGAAATTGAGTAACACAACAGACCTCTATTTTGCACAGTCCTTACACACTTTGATCTTTCTTTCCAGGAAATGCCACTCTTTATGTTTTAGCACACCTAATGCTACCAAAGATAATTCAAATAGGAAAGTGCACATTCTAAAAAACTCAACCAACAAGAACTTGATATTTTATTTATTAAAAAACTTAAAAGGAAAGGTCTTTGTATTTAGCACTTTGATAAATTCAGCTAATACATCACTGAACATTTATTGAACAATCATTGCTTAAAGTCAAAAAATAAAGCCATTTAAATAAAATAACAGAAACAGAAAATCCACCGTTTCAAATCATCCAAATGAAAATCCAGCTTTTAGAATCATCCTTTCCTCTGGTAAACAAACATGAAGCAAATGGATTTTGAATGTATGATCTATGCAGTAAAAATAGTAAATGAAATGCTTTCCCAGTTCAAAGTAATATTTTGTCCACTACTGCAGCTGTGCCTCCAGTGCGCTGCTGCTAACAGGAATTGCCCTACGGCTTCACACAGTTCAGTGATCCTCTTACAACTCCTTCCCCAATTCTCCTCTGCATATCATTGCCCAAAGAGCCAACAGGGCTCCACACATGCTCCACAGCTTATGGCAATTAAACACCTTGCTTTGATCTCAAGAGCAGATCTCCATTTCTTTCACTGGAGACTTGAAGCTTGTAAATACCTTTGAAAAAGACAAGAATAAAACACACACTCCCCAAAAAAACAAACAAACAAAAACAACAACAAAAAAACCATAACAACCTTCCCCAGAAGTGGATAAAAAAGGTGCTAGAAAACTGAAAACTAGAACAAATCAAAATTTAAAAAAAAGCAAATAGAAAGCCACACAGCTATAGGGTGGATATTAGAATTCTACTCGGATCATGCTTTTCCCTGCTCATTACTTGTGCCTGCTCATTGCAGAGAGGTTGGATTACAAGGCCTTTAAGGTCCCTTCCAACCTAAACTATTTTGTGATTGTATCATGCTGTGATCATGACCTACTTAAAAGATCTCTGCTTAGAGTAAAAGTGACCATCATGGACAGGTAAAAGAATTGAGCCTGCTACTGAAATCAAACACATTCTTCCAATTTTCACCAAACTGCAACAGTAAGATTTTCTTCTCTGATGTTTTAGGCAAAATTTTTAAGGGAGCGCACTGCTGCCAGCATGGCCTCTTTCCATATTTTCATGTTCTACTATTACTGAACACTGGCACTGACTACTGATGATTTGACAGTGCTTACAGTTATGCTTACAAAACACAGCGAAATCTAATTACAATATATATTTACAAGAGAAGATCAGAAATACTCCTTCCTTTCATAGATACTGAGAGTTCCAACCATTTCAAAGATCACATCAGTACTGAGGGGAAGTTAACAATGAGGATTTTTGTAAATAAGGTCTAAAGATTACTTTAAACTATACAAGGAGAATCAATCATAGATATTTTTCAAATTTTTAAGATCTTATATTGAATACATTTTGCAAGTGAACATAAAAAAGCAAAATGCCTTATCAGGGGTTCTAGAAAGGAAGTCCATCATGATCCTTCCTTTAAATCATTCAGTTATCACAGTTATCTACCTTCTCAGTGCAGGAATCCCGGTCACCTGCTCCAAAAAATGCCAATTTTCTTCCTTGAAAAAATGAGACATTTTCTTTAGAACAACAAGAAATCCTTCCTGATTAAACACTTGCTTTTCCTTCCTAGTCCAGAGAAGGGCTAAATTAAACCTAGCATTCGATCCAGTACACACCACTAGGTGAATTTCCAAACTTACCTTGAGGAGTAATGCTAAAGCAAACACAAATGCTGCTAGTATGAGAACAGTTCTACAAAATATAAATATGCATTCCTGAAAAATCTGCTTGGGAATCCCACAATCAATAGGCTTTTCAGTGATCATGTTTCAACTCAAAAGTCTCACCTTTCCTACATAACACACTAGAAGCACACGGTAGGTTTAGAATGGTTTCTCAAAGTGTTCAATCCAACTGCATTTGAAGTCAATCGCAAATTATTTCAATAAGAAATTGATTAGAGTCAAAAACCAGATTATTAGCACTGGAAAGTGCTGACGTCTGATGCCACTTCATGTCCCATGCGATTCTCTGTATTTTTGTTTTATATTTACCTAAACAAATTACCTCCTAACTTTTAATCCTCACTGCTTTTGTGTCTCACACGGTGATGTCTGAACCCTGATGCTTCCTCTTGGTCAATGCTTGCCTAAAGCGGAATAAAAAATGGGCTCTGACACCTAGAAAAGCAACAAGATGGAGAAATTTGAGGGAAAGAAGGAGGAAGATCCTGTATTTCTTGCTAAAGGGCATGGGAATGATAAAGTTTGGCCTAAAGGAGGTCCATGACAACATGCTACTATACTTCAGGCTGTCTCCCCAGGGATCAGTGGAGCCTAACCCAGGCACAGGATGAGGCTCAGCTCCCTCAAGCAAGCCAGGAGCTACTCCAGAGCCTCTGTCCCTGCACTGCACCAGTGAGTTAGCAACGTAAGAGCCCCACACTGAGATCTAGGCAGGGACAGCTGACTAGAATGGACACCAAAACCATGCGTCTGTGGTGGAAAATATATGGATAAAATAAGATCAGCTTCTGCCAAGACTTCAAGCAATCGCCTATGCTGCACTCCATGGCCATTCAGAATGGCTGGCACAGTAGGGATTATGGTCACCTGGGATCTTCTGTTACAAAAATGCAGGTGTCCACCTCAAGAGCTAACCAAGCTATCTCTATCTGAAAGCAAGACACCTACCATTACTGCCATAAATCATGACTATCATCACTGGCTCATATGTGCACACACATGCTCATTCACTGGTTAGTTCTGATTTATTTTTAGTGCTACAACTGTATACACTACCAAGTTTCTTACCACTCTCTTCCTTTCACTTATGGATAAGACACAAGGGCTACAAGAAGCCTATACATTAGCTGATATCCTCAATTTATTTTCCAAATTTTGGTAAAGTACAATATTGTCTTTTGAAAGAACCCACAAAAATTAGGCTAACAAACAACCAGGGGTGTGAAATAGTCAGACCATTAACTATCTAAACAGTCAGGAACTTAAATCTTCATTATTTCATCTGAGGGAAGTTTCTTTTACTGCCAAGAAAATGGCTAGAGAATTCTAGAAAGTCACATTTGTCCAACATTATGGGCGTGTAAGTAAATATTTCACACAAGTGGGCGAACTACTTATAACTAAATGGATTTATTTGCATAACCTAGCCATAAGACAACTTTCTCTTGAGTATACAAAAGAAATGTAACTCTTGTCTGGTCAGTTTGTCTCTACATCAGGCTTTTTTGGCCTGTGATAAGCACTGTACCAATGACAATACTGCAGTACAGAATACGATGAAAATACGATCAAGGGCTATTGTGCTCTGGGCCAGTTATCAAAAATTAGCAGTCATCGTGGGAATGGAGTGAAAGCCTAAAACAGAAAATGAAAGGGAGAAAAATTCTCAGTGCCTGCTCCCTCAAGGCAGTAAGATGAACAAGAGAGAAAAAAAAGTGCATTAAACACCTTTGTGGTTCATTAGAGAATCTCAAATATTGTCAGGGCAGGAGTATTTCTCCCTCTTCTCGATCCCTTCTCTCTACTTGCGTATTCACAATTCTAATGTTTTCTGTACAGAGAGATTGTTTAGCATTTCCTGCTACAAAAAAAAAAAACAAAAACAATAAAGTGGTTTGTAATCTTCCTACTTACAGGTCATGCACAGATTCCCATCAATCTCTCCTATAGCTCACAGATCCAAAAAGTAAGGAGGTGACGTCATTGCTGTTGATAGAAACTGTTTCTAGTAAAAACATAAATTTAAATTTTAAAAAAGTAGAAAAGAGCCTCACCTCTTTTTCAAAAAATATTACTTAAAACATGGAGATTTAAAATGAATGGACAACTACTAAAAACTTTAACGTGGGAAGAGTAAACAGTTGAAACTGTCTTTATATACACCATTGAAAGTTCACCTCTTAATCTTCTATAAAAGTGGTTTCCTCAGAGATGAAGAGCCCAGCATTGTGCCTTGAGCTTCAGCAGACTGGGAACCACGAACTTCCTAAGTAAAAGCAATCTGTATGACAGTGTCCCTTTGCAGGATCAGTAACACATCTTTTTGCAGAAGCCAGGTAAAACGGGGTCTCCACACTTCATTACCAAATTGGCCATATATCGCCACTTTGAAAAAAGGTATGATAAAGTTCTGCAGTCCTTCATTTTAGAGCCTAATACAAGCCCCCATCATCGTCACATAACACTTCCAATAAATATTAATAGACACATTTCTCTTATAGCACCTTTGTGATGGAAATTAGCACCATGCTTCCTATTTCAACTGGGAAACTAGAACACTTTCAGACAGTTTGGAAAACTGAGTTTGTGAGCCTGAGATTGGGAGTCTCAATGGTTCCTGGTTCCTTCGCAATGGTTCCTTCGCAAGTTCAGTACTTTGCCTGCCACTCACCCAAGTAAATATATACCCTGAGAATTTGTGAGTCTCTGGTTTTGAAAACCATAGACACAGTACTTTTGAGTTTGGATTTTTTCCATCTGAGGGGCTTTCCTAAACTTAATGTAAGTGAATTTTCAGAGATACTCTCTGTACACATAAATCCTTCCTTCACCTCTTCCACCTCCACTACAAACCAGCTCCCATGGAACTACATGAGCATCTCCAACAGTGTGTCAACAGAGACAAGTACCTGTTGCTTGGCAATGTAGGTTTATATTTGCTGCTCACTCGCTCAGTCTCATCCTTCTCCATACCAATTTTGGACCTGATCAGCTCAGTGCCACAAGGCTGTTAATACTATTTAAAACAAGCCCCAACAGACTAACATTTTTCAGAAATGCCATTTATTGTACCCATCTGACAGTCCTGCATATTTCCACACCAACCTCCTAGCAGAAATATGATGTAGCATCAGCTAATCACTATTATTCATCTGTAGGTCATTTTTCTTCAAAAACATGCATGAACAAGGAGTCTAATCCCTATTAAAAATACCAAAGAGGTTGCATTAAACTGGAATACAACAGAAGCCCACTGTTCTTTAACATGGACAATAGAGGCATGTGTCTCATTGCTCTCATACAGGCTCTGCCAAACTGTTTTGGGAAGAAGGGAGAGAAGCCTCCCACCACTCATTCAGCTTCCCACTTGCATACCAATTTTCAAGTGTAAGCATGAGAAGTTAACCCATGTGACCCTGTACTACAGTGATGCCATTCAGTTTATGGAGATAAACAACTCTGTTTCAGATAAATGCAAACTTTACAATTGCTTCAAATTTTACAGGTTCCTTTAAAATCAAAGGTTATTCACTATAACCAAATATTTTACATACCATAACATAGGACCTTAGCACCAAGAAAACCTGTATAAAAGTTGATATAAAGAGGCAAACTAACTGCAATCCTAAAATGTACTTAAATAAATTTTTAGTAAACAAATATTGGCGCCTAACAAGGATAAGTTCACTGATGTAACTATGACATCAGTACATCAGAACTCAGAGAATAGTCTACATGTTTCAAAATATTTAGCTTCTTTCACTCCACACAAATCATCTTTTTACAAAGAACACTAGTATGGAATTTAAAGACTACTTTCAAAAGTAGCATTACTGTACATATTGCAAAAGCACACACTTGTAAATTACTCCAATGGGAGACAATGTGAAGCATGGGGTAGAATCCAGGTGTGCAGTCCCACATCAGGAAGCATAAATTTCTAAACGGAGGTGAATAGCTTAGCACTTTCAAAACTGTAAGATGACTGCTACAGAGAACCAACCACATTAAATTTTGTGAGAGGTGGATAAAAACACGTGTAAAATGGCAGCAAAGACAAGGCAGCACAACCATGACCTTGGCTTTTGCTGCTTGTGTGTTTTCCTTTAAGTCAACTGCTGAGGAACATGGACACAATTTATGCTTTCATGCAAAACTGGAGGAGCAAAGATATTCACCTACACATAATTAAATTCTAAGCAGGGCATTGGTATGCTTAAAGATTTATTAGAAGAGACTCTCAGGTACTTACTTTAGCTGTAGACCCAATGTTGTCAACCTTTTCATACTAATTTTTCTGCCTCTAACACCAAATTCGGAATGCAGTTGAAAGTTGAAAGTGAGAAAAACCAGAAATGTACATGGGAGTAAAATCCACAGTTTTAGCACTAATCTGTCTCAGTCAGCAGTACTGCGATGGATCACATCAGTAACTACCTATTAAAAAGGTACACTACGTCTTGATCCTTTTAAACCAGCGTCTACATATTCTACAGAAGGTCAGGGATTACGTGCAGACTTCTACAGGAAGGAAACTGCAAGTTCAAAAATGCACAGTAGATGCAATCAAGGAATCACAGAACGGCTTGGGTTGGAAGGGACCTTAAAGATCATCTAGTTCCAATCCCCCTGCCATGGGCAGGGATGCCATTGACTAGATCAGGTTGCTCAGGGCCCCATCCAACCAGGCTTTGAATACTTTCAGGGATGGGGAATCTGCAGCTTCTCTGGACAACCTGTTCCTCTGTTTCACTACCCTCTGCATAAAGAATTTCTTTCTAACATCCAAGCTAAACCCGCACTCTCTCAGTTTAAAATCATTGCTCCTTGTCCTGTCACTACATACGCACATAAAATGTCCCTCTCCCTTCTCTTTACAAGCCCCCTTAAGGGGGCCAGGCCACAATGAGGTCTTCCCAAAGCCTTCTCTTCTCCAAGCTGAACAACCCCAATTCTGTCAGAGCAGGAGAGGTGCTCCAGCCCTCTGATCATCTTAATTGCCCTTTGGACTTGCTCCAACCAGTCCATGTCCTTCCTATGCTGGGGATCCCAGAGCCGGATGCAGTGTTCCAGGTGGGATCTCACCAGAGCAGAGCAGAGGGGCAGAATCCCCTCCCTCGCCCTACTGGCCTGGCTGCTTTGGATGCAACCCAGGACATGTTTGGCTTTCTGGGCTGTGAGTGCACATGGCTGGGTCACATCCAGCCTCTCACCCACCAGCACCCCCAAGTTCTTCTCAGCAGACCTGCTCTCAGTCTGTTCACCTTCCAGCCTGTGTTGATACCATGGGTTGCCCTGACCCAGATGCAGCACCTTGAACTTGGTCATCTTAAATCTTGCGGGATTCCCATAAGCCCAATTCTTGAGCTTGTTCAGGTCCTTCTGGATGGCATCCTGACCTTTGGGTGTGTCAGCTGGATCACTCAGCTTGTGTCTTCTGCAAACTTGCTGAGGCTGCACTCAATCTCACTGTGTGTCATTGACAAAGATTTTAAAGAGTACCAGCCCCAAGACAGAGCCCTGATGGACACCACTCATCACTGGCCTCCAACTGGACATAGAGCCATTGACCACAACTCTCTGGCTGTGTCCATCCAGTCAATTCTTTATTCACTGAATAGTCTATCCATCAAATCCCTATCTCTCCAGTTTGGACATAAGGATGTCATGTGGGACCATTTCGAAGGCCTTAAGAAGTCTAGGCAGATGACATTTGTTGGTCGTTGCCGTCATATCACAGAAGGCCACCATACTGGTCAGGCACAATGGGCCCTTAGTAAAGCCACGTGGCTGCTTTGGATCACCTCCTTGTTTTTTACGTGCCTTAGCAAATCTTCAAGGAGGATCTGCTCCATTGTCTTCCCAGGCACAGAGATGAGGCTCCTGGGCTACAGTTCCCTAGATCTTCCTTTTAAATATGGGAGCGATGTTTCCCTTCCCCTCCACAAAAACACAACATAGTAGCTTTTCCAGATAAACTACTGTTATGGTTTTAGCAAGTTATAAAAAACTGGGTTTTTAAGAACAGAGAAAAATAGCTTTGCTCAACTGTCTTTTGACTGGCTGAGGGATTAAAGTTGATAGACATGTCATTAGACCAATGGATAGCTGGTTACTCCTCTGTGATTTACATATTTTGAGAAAGAAGGCAGAAGTCGGCCATCTTAGGCTCTGCTTCTCAGGCAGAGGGGTTGCGACTCTTCGGGCTTTAGCCCGGGCCATAGCTGCCCCCCGCCCCGCCAGCCCCCAGCAAGTAGTGGCAGAAAATCTGCGGCCACCAGGAAAGGACACTCCGTGCCAGCAGCCATGAAACCGCTGTGAGCCACCACTGGCACATTGGACCGCACCACGCAGCGAAAAAGCCCCTGGGACCACGCAGTGGCGGCTACGCTTCTCATGCGATTTGGCACAGGTTTACTCCAAACCGACTAGAAACCACCATGCAGCCAAAAACGGGAGACACGGTGACAAATCCGAATAACATCAACTTCTCCAGGATTCCAGGTACAGTTACAGATGCTAATTCCTCTTCCAAGTCAGAGAGAACGGGAGAGTGCTGTCGCACAGAGAAAGCCAACATGGCAGCGCCACAAGGAAGGAGCTGAGATGGCAGCGCTGAAGTCAGAGAGAGAACAGAGACATCCAATACTGGAACTGAGTTTTCTCCTGCAAGCCTTGGTGAGAGCTATAATTGTAGCAGACTATTTCTCTATAATTCATTTTGACGGAACACTGGGGGGATGGAGAATCTGTTTGCAGCCATGAAAAAGAGTATTCACGCTAGAGTGCTTTGAGAGATTTTGAAGAAGAGGACTTTTTACTTCTAGGCTGGGATTGCTTGTCCTTAAAAGGCTAACACCATTGGACTATTGACCCACAGACTGGGAGTGTTTCATGGGAGAGAAGTGGTTTATGAAGTTACAGCAGAAGAAAACTCTTTTTCTATAAGTATAAAGAAAACCCATGATTGTTTTCCCTTTGCGCGGTCAGTGGGAAGCGGGAAGGTATTTGGGAAGAAGAAAAAGCATCTGAATGTGTGCCTTAACATCTTTTCATTATTTTTTTATTCTTAGTTCTATTAGTAATGAAATCTTTTTTACTATTTTAAGCTTTGAGCCTGTTCTGCCATGTAGTTTTTTCCGTTTTCCTCAGTATCCCTGTTTCTCCTCATGAAAGTGAATTCTAATTCCCCTATGAAATAATATCTCGTGGTGTTTGGCACCTAACTAGTGTCTAAACTGCCACAGCTACATATAATGGCATAGGGGACAAAGAAGCTGTGAAGTATCAGCTTTACATTTTGATGATTCGTTGATTAGTATACCTCATTTTAATTCAGAAGTTAAACATTCCTGAATCTCTTCCTGTGCACCAGCAGCGGCTCACTGCAAACAGTGGTTCAGCTTCTGAGTCAACTCATGAAATATCTTTCAAGACATACATTGCATCAAAACCACTAATCTACATCAACCAATAACAGGATTAAAAATACATCAAAACAGAAATTCAAAATATAATTAGGCCAAAGAGGCATCTCTCCTCCCCCCACACTCCCACTTATGGTCTCAGGAGCTGTTGTAAGTGACTATATGCAAAAAAGATCTTTTTAAGTATGGATGCAGGAAATATTTATCCCTTGCAAACATATCACGAAGCCCACATGTATACAAACCCTAAGGCATAAACAAATCATCTGAGAAGCATGGTCACATCAGAGTTCCCCCGACTTACACATTTAAGAACTGACAGAGGTGAGAGGATGGATGATTGTAGAACACTCCTCCTACAAATGCTAAAAATAGTTTTCAAAATACTGGATGAAGTCTAGCCAAGAAGAAAATCTATTTTAAGACAGAAGAACTTTGTTTCTGTCAGTGGTGACTTCCAGAACAAAATTCATATGAAGCAGAACACCTTCTTAAATTTTGAGGCATTGTTGTTGGTTAATACAAGATACATCCAAAACACATAGTAATTTTGATTACAGGAAAAATTATATCTACCATATTAAAAGAGTTTCATATGCAGCACCTTCAGCAACTTTTATTAAATATCACCACCATATGATTATAGAAAAACAGAATATGAAGTACACTAAATGCTCCTCGTGTACTGCACTTCCAAGGGCTAGCAATGTATGGTGATACCACTACAACAGTTTTCACAATCAACGTCAATTGTGCTTGTTTTTCCTCTCACCCTCCACCTTTTCCTTTCTAATGGAAGCAACCAGAAGTTAAATATTTCACGTGCTTTGCTAAGAACAGCAGTTAGATAATATACAACAAAGCTAAAAGAAAAATCTCACCAATTCCACTCATAATCACCATCGTATCAGTATTAACAGATATCACAGTAACCTCAAATCTTAAAATATTATTGCTTTAATGAAATAATACCATGGAAAGAGCTTTGGTTTTAGTGCTCTTTAAGCCTCCTAGTAGTTTAAAGAAGTTGGGTCTGTGCTGGAGTTATATTGATGGAACATTTTATTTGTTCAGCATGTAGCATGACTGGAAAAGCTCAAAAGAGGGTTGATTTTCTCTTGACTAATAGTGGACACCCCCTACGTTTCTTCTGCAAAGACTATTCTGTAGGATATCATTCTCAAGAAACTTCTTAGAAGAGTTACAGACAGACAAGTAACAAGAAGAGAACACTAAAACGAATTATGAGATAGTAATGACAGTGTCTGAACATACAAAATAGGTGACATTTCCTTTTGATTTGCAAATTTGCACTAACTTATAAATGTCCTCGTTGTTTCTAAAGGCGTACTGTTCAGCAACTGGGAACTCTTGTTCACTCTAACACTCCAATTTTTGGCAAAGCCATCTACCACAGGAATGCAATTACCTCCTCTGAGGATGCTTTTGAGGGATACAATATGTATTACAAACAGAAGGTGCAGTAAGACAAGCCTAGACACTTCATTAAACCATCATTATTAGGTGACTCCTGTAAAAGTTGACATTTGCAGAAGAAATTCACAACACACCTTCCCAAAGTGCATTGTTTAGGTATTTTTCAGAACAGGACCTCAGCTCCATACTTGCTGAACCTGCAACCAGATCAAAGAGGTTGGATGGCTCCATGCGCCTCCCTCATCTGACCTTTCAGGATTAAAAAAAAATGTAGAGGCCACAGCTTCACAAAGCAGTCTGAGAGACAACCACAAGAGGTGCAGATACGTATGCATTTAGCTTAACACAAATCATTGTAAGAGATATTTCTCTGTGGTTATTAGGTATAATGGCTGGTACTCCAAAGGTCAACAGTCCAATGATGTTCCAGCAGGCCAAGGGCAACAAACGCAGATGCATTTCTGTATTATATTGTGAACTTCTGAATTTTAGAGCGCTGATCCTGACAGCTAATGCTTATCATTTAAAATTTAATATGCTGGATAGGTATATTAAAGTACTGGAGAACTCCAACTTCAGAGTCATTTTAAATATCTATAATTAAGTCTAGGAACATGCTGATATCATAAAATATTATCATTTGGTCTGGACTGTCATTACTTCTTCCATCTCTTTTTGCCCCATCCTAGCATTGTGCACCACAAAAAAACCTTTTTGCAAGTTTTTTTAATGAGATGCTTATTCTTGCTACAGAACATTTTTATAATGGACTAAGAATAGGCAAAAGTCTTGTTCCCAGTTAGACTCTTGGTAGATGATCTTCATGGGGTCCCTCAAGCTGTGATGTACTACTGCAGCCATAAGAGCACTGAATGTTCATGGTGAATTTCCTACTTGTGCATTATCTTCTTGTCAGCTTGTCATCTGGCTATGCAAGAATCCTAATTGCTCCCAGAAATGGAGACACTGCCTACTTGCAGAAGTAGCTCCTCAGCAGGAATGCTTTCACTGCACCACCAATGCTGCCAGCACACACACTAATTGCTCTTGAACAGGAGTCCTTGGTGAGCTTTAAATGAGCTGGTGTGACAACCTCTTGCCTTAGGACAGCTTCTCCTCATAGGGCTGAACTATCAGAATATCAAAGAAAATCAGACAGACCAGTAGCTCAATCCAGATGCTACGTTATAAATTCTAGTTTAGTAGAGAATAAGCCTTCTCACAAGGTTCAGTTGCCAGCGTTGCTTTGTCAAATAGCTCTCTTTGATGTCAACAGAGGACCCCCCGTCCAGAAATAATTTCCAGCTTTAAAACTGTATCTGCTCCTCCTCCCTACACATACACACACACACACTTAATCTCCCCTTCATCTCTGGCATGTACTAAATACAACAAAGCAATACAAAAAAAATGGAAAATAGTTTGAAATAGAAGACTAGCAGTATCATACACATGTGAGTGTAATACTTAGAGGTATAAAGAAGAAAAACTCTAACAATAACATGACTTCAAAGTCCAACAATCTTTTAGGGTAAATTATCACTTTATGAAATACTTTTGGGACAATCATCCCACTCAGCAGCCAAATTCATCTTTCCTTGTGTTTCTTCCAAAGAAAAACAGCAAACTGACCATCCTCAACATGACCCACAAGATTAGGAAGCTCTAACACAGGGCATTCAGAAATCTTGGTTGTCCTCCTGCAATTCTTGCTCTTCCGGATCAAGCATGATTATCTGGAAAAGCAAACCTTTCTTTGGCTCTTATTTCACCATAAATGCCTAACAGCCATTATAGTTGATATTACCTTTCATCCCCACCCTCCTCAGTACATCCCTCTGATAATCTCTAAAGAATACTCAGCTGGCTGTAGCCCTGGTGCAGTGTAGTGACCACTTCTAAGGAAAGGATTAGAGGTAAAGCTCTACCTGGAATTACTGAGAGTTTACAAAGTGGTCTGTAAACTGACTAAACAAAATCCAAATTAAGACTGTAAGGCTTCATACCTAGAATTATTTTTAAAGGTGCTGGACTGTTTGGAGTCAGCATTTTTATCTTCAGCATATCTGTTTAGGATTCTAAGTCCAGAAAGTAACTTGGAACCCCTAAAATTGCTAAAGATTTTTATATAATCCTGGAATTTTAAGTTCATAATTAATCTTAGCAATATCCTCTAGGCAATAGACTTTAAAACATATGATTACTTATTTTCACTTCTACTTTCTTTTCCTCCTACCCTTACATTATTTCATACGTCTGTTCTTGCAGAATTACTGGAACTAAAGCAAATGTGCATTCCAACTGGAAATTTATAATCACAGCTTTCAAATGACATGCTGTGTTAATCTCCACTCACTCTAGATTCAGATGCTAATATCAGCTAGACGTATATTGAAATTACAAAGGCGAGAACATGAAATAGTAGTCCTACTGATCAATTTTGAAATAAGAGCATTTTCCAGTGTGTTTTTAAGTGATTTTCTGATGTTTTGATTATTGAACTCTTCTCACAGATCTTCTCAGGAACAATGGAAGTCACAGTGCAATGCCATTTTTCAGAAAATATCCAATAGCCACTTGAGACCATGTTACTTTAGCCACAACATTTCCTGATTCTCCATTTAAGAGGAAGGTATAACAGGAAAATACTGGAGCTAAGAAGGAGGATAATGAAATTGGTTTTTGCTAACATCTCCTGTTAGCAGCTGCACCTTCTCCTTCTCTCAGAAGTAAATGCTACACTAGCAGTAACAGCAAGGGATTCAGCATTTGGCACACATTAAAGCAGCACAATGCAGTGCCAAGTAAAGATACACCAGCAACTCTGAACAGGATTCTTCTGGCAGAAATCAAAGGATTGCTTGGATGAAATTCAAGTTTCTACTACTGGCTTAAAATTGGCCATGCTGCTCATCTATCTAAGAAAATTCAAGTACCAGCAAATACTGAACTAAACAAGGTGCCATTCTTGCCGTATACACACTTAAAGTGTGAGGTGGAGTTTGCAAGCAGAAAAGCTAAACACACTTTATCTTTTACCACTTATCACTTCATCGCTTTTTATCACTTTATCTTTTCCAGGTTTTAGTCATCTTCGTTTTTCTCAGACCTCTGTATCTTTACAACACTGGCTTAACTGTCATCGTTTAAGCCCAGATGGCAACTAAGCACCAGGCAGATGCTTGTTCACACCCCCCACTGCAACCCCACCCTGGTGGAATGGAGAGGAGAATCAAAGGGAAAACTTGTACGTTTAGATAAGAACAGTTTAGTAATTGAAACAAAGAAAAAGATAGAATATTAACAGATAATTTTTTTTTTAAAAGACAAGATAACACCCAAGGAGAAACAAGTGATGCACAATACAATTGCTCACCCCTCACTGACAGACGCCAGACCCCATTCCTGAACCCATATTGGTCCCCGCTTCCAGGTAACTCCCCCAGTTTGTATACTGGGCATGATGTCCTATGTTGTGGAAAATCCCTTTGGCCAGTTTGTGTCACCTGTCCTGGCTGTGTTCCCTCCCCACTTTTTTTGTGCACCTCCTCACTGATGAAGCATGAGAGACATTCTAAATAAGTGTTTGACTTAGGACAAGCACTACTTAAGAACAACTAAAACGTTAAGAGTGTTATCGTAGAATCATAGAACATCCCAATCTGGAAGAGATGCACAAACACCATAACAGTCCAACTCCCGGCCCTGTGCAGGACACCCAAGAATCTCACCATGTGTCTGACAGCACAGTCCAAACACTTCTTTAACCTGACAGGCTGGTACTGTGACCACTTCCCTGGGGAGTCTGTTCCATTGCCCAACCACTCTCTGAATGAAGAACCTTTTCCTAGTTTCTAGCCTAAGCCTCCCCTGACACAACTTTCCTTGGGTCCTGTCACTGGTCACCACAGAGAACAGATCAGTGCCTGCCCCTCCTTTTCCACTCAAAAGGAAGTTGTAGACTGTGATGAGGTCTGTCCTCCGCCTCCTCTTCTCCAGGCTGAACAGTCCAAGTGACCTCAGATGCTCCTCATACGGCTTCTTCTCAAGGCCCTTCACCATTCTCATGGCCCGCCTGTGAACACTCTCCAACAGCTTCATATCTTTATTACATTGTGGCGCCCAAAACTGCCCCCAGCACTCGAGGTGAGGCCGCCCCAGTGCAGAGCAGACCGGGACAATCCCCTCCCTTGCCCAGCTGGCGATGCTGCACCTGGTGCCCCAAAGGACACACTTGGCCCTCCTGGCTGCCAGGGCACTGCTGACTCATGTTCAACTTTCCCCTGAGAAGGACCCCCAGGTCCCTTTCCATGGCACTGCTTTCCAGCATCTCATTCCCAGTCTGTCTGTACAACGAGGGTTGGCCCATCCCAGGTGTAAAGTCCGGCACTTGTCTTTGTTACACTTCCTACAGTTAATGGGTGCCCATCCCTAATTTGTTGAGGTCTCACTGCAGGGACTTTCTGTCTTTGAGAGAATTGACAGCTCCTCCCAATGTGCTACCATTAGTTATCAACATTATTCTCTTACTGAGTCCAAAAGAGCACTGTATCAGCTACTGAGAAGCAATGAACTATCCCAGTCAAAACCAGGATGCTGACATTCAATATTCAAATTATTTTCTTCTCCTTATCACATTTTTCAATAACTCACTTGATTCAAATATCTTTGCAACTGGCTACAGTAGTTAATTTGAAAAGCCCTGAATATTGTTTTTATGCATCAGTGTGTTAACAACTCAACAGTTACTACGTACGATCTTCTCCACAGATTTGGTCACCACACCAAGGCCTTTCAGTTAATCTTAGTAGTACATATCTTGCCTAGCAAACAGTATTACCAGCAGCTATTGAACTAGGCAAAATTAGAAAATTAGTTCATTTGAAATACTGATTCAATGAGATTAGTATTGGTTTTTGATAAGAATTACACAGCAGATGCTGTCTTTTGCAAACATGCAACTTGGCCACAGTTCAGCTGGTCATGTTTATGGTTTCCCACACACTGTATTTTATTTTATGTTTCTGTTAATGAGAGAAGCTGGCTAATACAGAGACTTGACCTGCATGCCAGCAGATCTGCCCCATCCAATGGCTCTTTCCATCATTCCTCTGCAACAAAGGGAGATGCCATTCACACAAGAGGGAGGAGTCAAGTCGACTCTGGGAAAATGGGTTTCTGAAAATTGCCCTAACAGTATCAGTTGAATTTCAGCCAGGCATTTTCACAGCTCTTAGGAGCAACTTTTACTCATGTACTGCTGTAGTAGATTGGATCACCAAAAGAGCAAGAGCTCTGCATGAAGCTAGAAGAATAAAATCTTAAAAAATAACCAAAAGCCAAGGACTAACATATCACAAAATCTTTGACTTTCCCTCTATGTTCATAACATATATTAAACTCCAGAGACCATACAAGAAAACAGTGCACTAAACTGTAAAATTGTATTCCATTTTTCCACGAAACCACTTAGAGACAACAAGTGATAACACACTGTTTTGTAAGAACTTATCCGAAAATTTGGTTGAAATTGCATGTACCGTGTGCATCAGGGTAAGCTGGTAGTTTCAATCATAAGTCCCTTCTTGTTCAGGTTGATGACTTGTCTGTAAGGCCACAGCCCATTCAAAAATTAACAATATAAGATTTTCTATCTTTACCTATGAAGCAGCAAGATAATAGCATTTTCCCATCTGTGTATCATCTCAGGCAGGTATATACTTTCATAAAGCTTGTTTAGGCCCCAAAGTCTTTGAAGAACATTAACAAAATACTTCAGAGCTAACTAGCTACACTATCTGTAGTGCATTTTGACACCTGTGCTAACAGCTAATTGAAAATGAACAGGTGAAGCAACAAAAATCCCAAGAAGAATGCAGCACTTGCAAATTAGCAAATGAGCACCTGTGTGTCCCTCTGGAATCCCACACTCAATGAGATGGCAGGAGGTGGCACTAAGAGAAACATTGAGACAACTAATTAGGAGCAGCAGTAGGATGTGATGCCAAAAAAACACTTTTTTTTCTGAGAACAGGAAACAAGAAACTCTTAGAAATCATCTAGTCAACACTAAAAGGCTAGTTTAGACGGGATATTAGGAAAAAATCCTACATCATGAAATAAGCTGCCCAGGTATGTGGTTGAGAATACCATCCCTTGAGGTATTTAAAAGACATGTAGACGTGGAGCTTAGGGATATGATTTAGCGGTGGACTTGGCAGTGCGAGGTTTATGGTTGGACTTAATGATCTTAAGAGGCCTTTTTCAACCTAAATGAACCTGTGATTAAATGTAGAAAATGTCACTAATGCAGTTCTCTCATACTGTTAGTATGATAAAATTCTTAAGTGTACAAAGCACTTATTATCCAACAACAGAACAGAAAAAACCTCGACTCAACAGTCCAGCCATTACAAAAAAAAAAATTATGATCCTTTGAAAAGATCCTGAATAAATCAACGTTAAACAGGATAACAATAGAAAAGTTGCAAACTACCATCTGTAATGCTCCTTAAAAGCTTTAAAAGTAGGTGCTTCTCTTTTCAAATCCACTTTCTGACCACAGCATCATATTCTACATTCTCTTTGTTTCTTCTTTTTCTTGCTCTATCTCAGTCATCTTTCTCTTTCCTTCTTCCCATTTTCTCCAAGAAAGATTTACCAGTAAGAATGATTACAAAATACTAAAAGGAAACATTGCAAAGGAAGCAGAAAAAATACAGGAGTAATGAAAGGAAACGTGAAGGTGACTGGCAGCAAGAGCAGACTGCAGTTTTATTTTTTAACTATAATGTTGTAATATGTTGTAAAATGACAGCAGTATCCACCCAGCAGTGCAAACACAAAAGTAAACTGCTACATGCACAAAATCCTACATATATTTTGAGATTTTTTTCAAATTAATTCTTCAGTGTTTTGAAAGCAGTGGGTGATGTTGAACAATTCTATTTGCATACTGGTTGCTACTGCTTATGGGTTTCCAACATGTTAAACCAGGCATAAAATTATTTTAAATGGCAGATTCTGGTCCACAGCCAGCTTGTACTTTGTCAAGGCTCCACCAATGGCCCACATATGCAATGCCTCTTACATTCTGGCAGGAAATTCTTCCCCCGCTCTCCCAGGGCTTTGGGAAGTAGCTGCAACATGCTGCTCCAGTTCCCAATTGCTTAGGAAATATGCAATGCCTTTTGCCATTGCAGAGCTGTAATCAGCACATAGCTACTACTCCCTGGTGCCTGTCCTTGTGGGCAGTGAATGAATCAAGGTCTACTTTCAGTAGACCCAAATTAATTACATAGTTCTTTGTTAACTGTGATATTCAGAGTAAATATCTCAATGACGAAGTCAGTGTGATTCATAAAATAATTACAGATCATCATCAGGACTCAAAATTTTCACCCAAAGCCTGTGAATGGACCTTGTTTAGGAAGTTGGTCCTTGCGAGCCACTCCAGTGCTGCTGCATCCAGCCCTCAAGAAAGAAACCTTAATCTTTCTACAAATCGCCTTTTATGAAAACTTACATCTAAATAAATAATCTGTCTTCAGTGTGTTAGGGAAGCACATCTCAGCTTCAAAATGAGTTTGTATGCAGGGAGGAGGAAAGATGGGTTCAAGGAAGAGCAAGAAAGTGACAACTTGAAAAACATCAACTAGCAGCAGATTATACAATACTGGCCTCAAGCTGGTAAGTCACAATAATTTCCTGAATGAGGCAGCAGCAACTGAAAAGATGTATTTGCATTTGCGAAGTCAGAACCAGTCCAGGCTCTGAAACTGAGTCATACAAGCCATTAATTTCTGCCACTGAAGCAGGTATTATGTCACCTGTACAACTTCATCCAGTTGGTGATTGCCCAGACCCCTGATTTGTCGAGGTCTCTCTGCAGGGCCTCCCTGCCCTCGAGCGAGTCAACAGCTCCTCCCAGTTTTGTATCATCTGTGAGCTTGCTCAGTATCTCTTCCAGTCCCGCGTCCACGTCATTTATGAAGATGTTGAAGAGCAGAGGGCCAAGGATGGGGCTCTGTAGATCCTCACTAGTGACGGGGCCACAGTCTGATGTCACCCCATTCACTACAACCCTTTGTGCCCAACTCATGGGTAAGTTGCTTTCTCATCACATGATAATGTTTATCCAGCTGTGTGCTGGACATTTTGTCCAGAATGATCCTGTGAGAGACAGTATCAAAAGCTTTATTGAAATCTAAAAAGATTACATCAGCTGGCTAGGTTGGGTTACCTTGCGAAAAAGAAAATTAGGTTTGATGATCGGGACTTTCCTCTCAAACCTGTGCTGGCTTTGACCAACGACCGCATTACCCTTCAATGTTTTTCAATAATTCCCAGAATAATCTTCTCCATAATTTTACCAGTCACTAAAGTGAGACTGACAGGCCTGTGGTTTCCACGATCATCCTTCTCACCCTTTTTGAAAATCAGGACAACATTTTCCATCTTCCAGTCCACTGGGAGCTCTGCAGGCTCCCAAAACCATTTAAAAATCATTGAGAGAGGCCTCGCAATGACACCAGGCAGTATTGAGTATTGGAGTATTCTCAGATGAATCCCATCAGGCCCCACAGATTTGTATGGATCCAGCTGGAGCAGCAGATCCCACATAACTTTCAGGGTCAGCTGGGGGTTTATAGTTCTCACACCCACAGTCCTCCAGCTAGGGACACTGAGCAACTCCCAGAGCCCATCATCAGTGTTGAAGACGGAGGCAAAGAAAGTATTAAACAATTTTGGCTTGTCTCTGTCCCTGTTCATGAGGTGACCATCCTGGTTCTGTAACAGGCCAATGTCTTTTCTGCACTGCCTTTCGCCATTAATGTATTTTAAAAAACTCTTTTTATGGTCCCCCACAGTTTTGTCCAACTTCAATTCCAGTTGAGCTTTGGTCACACAAATTTTCTCCCTACAGTGACAAGCAGCATCCCTGTACTCTTTCCATGTCACCTGACCTTGCTTTCACTGGGCATACACCTTCCTTTTTTGTCTTATCACAAAAAGATGTCTGTTCAGCCAAGCCGGCCTTCTGCTTTGCCTGCTTGACTGGGGACATTTAGGAATTTCTGCTCCTGTGCCCTTTGGAGGTGGTGCTTAAAAAACGACCAGCACTGATGGAACCCAGCACCTTCAAAAGCATTCTCCCACAGGATCTCACTAACTAGTTCGCTGAGCAGCCTGAAGCCTGCCTCCCCATGCCCAGGGTTGAAGTTTTGCTGGCACTCTTCCTCCTGACAACAGAAATTTTAAACACGATTGCTTCATAGTCACTGTGCCCAAGACAGCACCAATCACTGCTTCAGTCATGAGACCTTCTCTGTTAGCGAGCCACAAAAATATAAAACTCTGAACAGCCACAAACCAAAGCATTCCGGGAAGGATTCTGGTAGACTTGATTCTTTGTCCACAGATTGATCACAATAGAAAATACAGATCTTGCAATATTACATATGAATATGAATCTTTGCTTCTTGTGAAGACACATTCAGCACACAATTTAAAAAAAAAAAGGCCAACAACTAAGGGTATAAAAAAAGTTGAAAAGCCTAGAGGCAAATGCCTCTGGATTACTACAAGTTAGGAATAAATTAGAAAACTGAGATTTATATAACAAGATTCCATAAGATATGGTCCAAGAATGACCCGTAAAGAAAAGAGGTATAGGCCCAATTCAAATTTGCTGAATGGCACCAGTACCCATGTTAAGCAACATTCAAACATTCAAGATGGCTTAAACCAACGGGTCTGTCCCATTGCCGAAGACTCTTTGCACCCTAAGAATAACCCCAGATACAGTACAGATACTACAATGGAAAAACTTCCAATATATGCAGTTTAACGGAAATAAGAAGAATAACATAAATCTAACACTGAAAAAGAAATGTTCCATGAACATATTTTTGGCAGAAATTGCTCACTACTCTACAATAAAAATGCAAGCACATCTTAATATTCAAGCTACAACTATATCTTGAGACATCCTATAGTGACTAGAATGGAAATGCATCAAATTTTTATGTTGTAACTGGACTGCTGCCAGCTTAAGATGTTAAAAATGGCATAAATAGGACTAAAGCCCTTTTGCAAACATTCTATAGTCCCAAAGAAAGAATACCCATCCAATGAAGCTGATAAGGAAACACATCAAGAGGATGAAGTCAGAAAAAGCTGAAATGTTTATACACATGAAGTCAGAAAAAGCTGAAATGTTTATACACAAATATCATCTTGTCCTTGTTGCATCAGCAAAAAGAGGTCCCAGCTGCCCAGCCCATGGACCTACACCCAGAAAGATTCAGGAGTCCTCCAGCCACACACAGATTTTGCCTCATGGATACCCCCATTGCCAAATAGAGGTGGTACAGCAAATTATCCCTATCCTGTATACTCCCTCAGCATCTTTCCTAATGAACTCCATCTTTCTCCAAGCTACCAATGAAGCAGTCTCTCTGTCTCAAGGCAAGACCTCATAGCAGAGGCCACCAAGTTGTGGTCAATATTCCTGGTGGCAAAGCTACAGGCCACCACTGTCACCCTTCCAGCAGATCTTGGGGCACAAAGGTACATGTGAAGTACCTGTAGCAATGCCACGGTTCCTATTCTTAACGCTCCATTGCTAAAAACTTCAGCAAGGACAAATCCCGGGTCCTGCCTCCATCCCAAGAGAGAGGACATCCTTATAAAGAGTGGATGTGCAGGTGTGTATGAAGAACTCTCTGCCCAATGACATCACAGATAGATAGAATCCATTTAAGAACAGAGATGTTAAATGATTTAGACTTTAGTCACACATCAAAAGATATTAGGCAAGGAAGGTTTCTCTTTTAAACTACCAGCTGGTTCTAGAGCCAAATAATTGAGCTGAAAATTTCAGACGATGATAAGAGCTTCCAGCCTTCCAGAAGGATTTTCAGAATAATCTGAATACACTGCCCCTAAATTAAAAAAAACTAAAAGTTTGGTCTTAAAAAAAAAATAAATAAAAAGTAAATAAAAAGAAAACAACACCCAACAAAACAAACAAACAAACAAAACCCCAGTGCACCTTAAAAATAATTTTAAAAGATAAATACATTAAAACATGTCCTTTCCACATGTGGCTGAGACATACTTCAGTGCAGAACTTCATACACCTAGGATGTGGGTAATCCTAGCAATGGGTAACATCGCTTAAGGCAGGATTTCTTCACTAAATTATGCTGAGTTCCATTAAAAATAAAAAATTCTCCACAAGTGATGTCTATACTGCTTCTGCTTTTCTCCCCTCAGACACATATAGCTTCTTGAAAATAAAAAAATATATACATTGAAATGCACAAATAAATAAGTAAATGTTTTTACAACCAAGTAATAAATCATACTGATTCCCATTTACCTGAAAACTGTTGCTGATACAAGGACATCTTTTGTGACCAGTAACTCAATCTTTAGTGTTATTATATAGAACTCAGTGAAGCACTGAGCGGAAATCAGAAAAACCTTCATAATAATCCTTTCTATAAATTATGTTTCATGAGAGATTGCATGGCCCAATATTTCTCTCTCTTTAACTGAAATACGTGTGTTTAGAGACTCCTGCTTAAATAAACTTTAGTAGCTGTTTCATACAAGCTAAATTAGATGTATGTGACTGAAAATGGAAGAAGCTAAATATCTGCTCTTAAATTACTTTAAAAAATCGTATTCTTAATGGGCTTGATTATTTCTAGTTCATAAGCAGAGTAATACTTTTATCTTCAAAAACTGATGTCCTATTCTTAGAAAATTATTTATTATCAAAAGGATTTTCCAGTCTAACACTGTTTCTTTCCTGCAAAGTGCTTTCAAACATTGCTTTGTTATGATAAAAAGAAAATAATAAAAAAATACAACTGACACATTTTTGTGACCCTTCTTTAAGGAAAATTACCTACACTGAAAGATTTATTTCCGTAAATGTGAATATTTTTCTCCTCCTAAGCACAACAATTAATTAAGAAAAACACAGCCAACACAGCCTTGCAAATCCTCTTTAAACTGATAGTTCACTGTGTTTTACAGGCCAGTGGCAGGAGTGCCCAGGAACAGAAAGCAGCACAGCAGCACAGTCGTACACACGCCAGCAGTTCCCAGTGCTGACTTACCCTGTGCTGTGCAATTCAGTGGCAAGCCCACGTTTGCATTTCAAGGCAGAATTTAGCCCACAAGATAAACTGCAAAGGTGAAATGCTTATAAAAATCCCTCATCAGGCATTATTTACAGTGATCTTCAGTTTCAAACTAGTGAGGATTTTTGCTTGCTACTTTTTGTCAGTAAAACCTGCAGCCAAACTGGCACTTCAGCCATCATGCACATTGAAAACCACTGCACAAGTACACTGGATTTAAAATAGCAGCCAGGAAACTACTGACACACAAAATAAACAATTTCATTTTAATATTTGCATTTTTTTCCCCTTAGATTAGTTGTCTGTAGTTGATAATCCTTCAAAATGTTAGCCAACTTAACCATGTAATTGTATTGAGAAATATATACCTAATTATTTAAGTAATTAAGTATCGCCAAGCCTGAGTTCAATACTTCCAGTTCCATTTGTGTTCTGTTCTAATGGGATGGGCACTAGAATTCAACTGAAAAGTAAACAAAATAAAAGTCTACTAATTAAAATTAAACTATGGGTTGGAAGGGAGTTGGCGGTATGGATTGTCTACAGTACTACTGTCTTGGAGTGATTTATTATGATAGTCTATTCCACGATCCTCTGCTTACGCCCCAAAATGGTTCCTGTACGTTTAAATCCAGAGACCAGAGGGGGTGGGGAGGCCGAGTGGGGTTGGGAGGCTTCTTGCTATTGCTGCGCGGGCAGATTTGAAGCCTCGCTGCCCAGGCTTCCCATGGCTCTGGGCAACGTGGTTTTCTCTGCTTGGCTGACTTGGTTTTTGGCCCAGGCAAAAAACTTTTCCCTTCCCTGGCTTGCAGAAGCTGGAGTAGAGGTCTGTTGGCTGCTTTGAGCTGAACTGAATGAGCTGCTGCTCCGAGACGGGGGGGAGCGGGACCGGCAGGAAGTGGGGTCGCTCCGTTCCCACCCCAAGTCTCAGGGAGCCGAACCAGGGAGAGAAAGCACACCAAAGGCTCCAGCCCAGCTGTTTTGTCTGCTGTGACTGCCGCGGAGTAGAGGTCGACACCAGGTAGCCGCTGGGTTTTCCCCTGCTGTTGGAACTGCTCCATGGAAGTTCTACTGCCCTCAGCATGAGAGCTGGCACCGTCTCAGACCACATGTTGGGAAAGGGGTAATTCCTCCAGCACTGGCCCCATTCTCTGGACATTTTTTGGTCTTTGTTCCTCTGTGTGTGTGTGGGGAAGTGGGTTCTGGCGGTTTAGTGCTTAACAGTTACTTAGTTTTTCCCTTGCCTTGTGGGTGGGCATTATGTTTGTTAATAAACCGGAGTTTTTTTCACTTTCATCTGTCAGTATTCATTTCTTATTGGTGGAAAGGGATTGTTGGAACTCTTTTAGAAAAGAGGATGCATTTCCAAGGAGTCTTCTCTTAAATTTATCTCAAAACCGAGACAACTACTTTCATGTATGTTTCTGGGCTTATATCTTTTTCTTATCATTTCATTCACAGTGTCAAAGGGAAAAAAGCCTTCTTTCTTCAGTTCTTATCAGTTTCTGAAGTTTGTACAAGACATTGAGGGGAACAATCTGTATAATTGTACATGGAATTGCTATTGCTGTAAATATTAGATAAAGAAATGCTGTTACAAAATAGACATCTTTTACAAGGTTTGTAATTTTGGAAAGGGTTGTAGGGTTTTTTTATTTGCTAGTATTAATTCAAATTTCAGATTCCACTAGATATTTAATTATTTAATCCTTAATATTATGCAGGAAAAATGAAGCAAAACATCTATAACATCTATCAATAACATTCTGTTATGACAATAGGATGGTTTGCAACTTTCCCTTCTTCCTTGATTGCAACTCAGAATCACAGACTGGACTAACAACATCACCACAGGAAACTCCAGTTCATTATCTGTTTGCATCAAGCATAAAATCAGCTTTATTATAGTACATAAAGCAAACAACCTCAGCATTCTGAGTGCTTGAAAAAGACTGTCTTTGTGAGAACTATGTAGTCTTACACCACTTATTTATTTGGTATGACAGGAGTCCAGAATTTTGCATAAAATTAACTTTCAGAGCTGATCGTGATGCTCATGTGATTTTGGTAATGAATCCTCAGTGTCTTGAAGAAACATTACCAAAGACAATAACTGTAACATTTAAACCAGCAGCTGCTGTTCTTGCTGGAAGTCCAAGACTGTCAGCAGGTCTGTACCAGCAGAGCTGGATACAATATTCCAAACGTCTGTTAACTTCAACAGAGCAAGCTGAGAAACCACTTACAGGATGTTTGAAAAACAAGATGAAGTCATGCCTGTGAGAAAATGACCCTGTTCAGTGTAAGCATGATAAAATTTTAAGAATTCACATGTATTTCAGAGCAACTGCTTTTATGTACTGTACATGTGCAGTTCCAGATTCCAATCATAATTCAGGAAATAAAGATGACTCACATATAACCCACCTACCTTCCATACATCCTCAACCATGTTGCTTCCACTGACTGCATTGGGACCACTCAGTTGGTTTCACTCACCTTAATACACATTAGAGGAGTTTTTCAAAAAGAGCTAACCAATTCTCCATAGTAGAACTGCCAGATACAAACTTCTGTCTGTGTTTCTCACCCTGAGGTTTTGAAGTGGATAGCACCTGAAAACGTATACATTTCCTGCAAGATGTTTTGCATTGAAGATTTGCTTCAAGGCAATGTCGCTAACTGGTTAAACATAAGTTGTACACACCTTAATATAAAATTTAAAAAACTGTGCAAGCTTTGTGTATTATTCATGGTACGGTTTTGCCTAAAGCTGATGTAAATTATAACCCTATTCCCACAGATACACAGATTAGCTATAAAGCAGTACAAGTATCTTCTAATTCCCTCCAAATCCACTCTGCTAGGAGTTGGACAAGCATGGGTCCATCCAGTTAGTTACATGATAACTTACCCAGCATCAGGGCACTTTAAGGTACCTAAGCTTCTGTCCCTTCATATTCAAAGACATTGGCTCAGTGCATTTTTTGAAGTAAATGAACATGTAATCTGTCACACAGCCTACTTATAACTGAAGAAAAAAGCATTTTAAGTACACTAAAATTTAGATGCAATGAAAGGTATATGTACTTGAATATCCCACTCTTACATCTCTCGTATCAGCAGTAAGGAGAGCACTATGTACACTTGCATTCACTTCTGATTAGCCAATGAAGTTAGTGAGAAATCTGCTGCAAAATAAGAAAACCACGTTCATAAATCAGGTGTACCATATTAAACTTTTCACATAATATCTCTGAGTAGTTAAAGAGTAATAAAGTAAGCACGCAAATGGGTTTCCTTCACATTTTTGGAATAGAAAACTGACCCAGCCAGTTGGCATTCTTCACCCCACAATCTTAAATCACATTAAACAATCCTTTAAAAGCTAAGTGTGAAATGTTAATTTAATAGTATTAAAGTTCTTTAACTTGGTAATTTTATTATAGCCATTCCTTATATTGCTGTCTTTCAGCCCTAACATATAAGTTGATGGTCTCATGCTGAAAGCCTGTTATCCAGTCTAATTTTAAGTATTCTAGTTTAGTATACTAATCTAGTTTAATTCAATTTAAGCTAGTCAAATACCTTATACAAATCAACAGAAACACTTCTTTTTTTTTTTTCTTACATGCATTTTCATTTTCCCTAATACCTCAACTTTTTTCTCCGAAGCAGCAAACTACTCTGGAAGTCAATAAGCAGCTCACCAGCACTTTCACCCTATGCAATGTTCCCTAACACTTTGCCAAACCTCTGAATTTGTCACATTAAAACTTTCACATTAGAGATGCCAGCCATTTTTGATTGTTTAAATGTATAATATTTTTTTAAGTATTGAAAATCTCAAGGTCAGAGTACATATAATTTGTTGTATAAAAGTATAGCAATTTTGTAGTAATTGAAGTGCTCAATAGAGTTGAGACTCACCTTTCAAATTTGTAGATAAAATTACAGACAATCCCGAAACAGGGCAAATATAAATCTAGATGATATCATCCAGAAGACCGTGACCGTGCCAGCACACAACTGGGCACTAGCAATCATTCAGGATTCTCCATGCCAAATTCAAAGCAAAAAAGTATTAAAATATCATTTATTAATTGCAAATGGAGTTCCACTGCCAAGAGTCCAGAGATTTATTACCTTCTTGGAAGCACACCTAATACACAACCAGCTTCACAGCCCATGCATCCTTGGCCTGTCAAGGAAGGCTTTTAAAAACCTCTTACTTGCTCAGTTAATTTTGAAGTATGACAAAGCTCATGCTATCATCTACTCATGCACACATCTACTTTTTTTCCTAAAATGATGTTCTTACTACAAATAATCATTATTCCTCCTAACCTCTAAGTAGAAAAAAGTATAATAAAACATTATTTTGTTATTGTTATTATGTGACTACATTATCCCAATATCATATCCTCTAGCCTGCCAAATGCCATTCTGCTCCACTGGCATGCTTTCAAAGAATGATGCAAAGATCTTTTCCCCGGTCTCTTGCCTCAGCATACTCCTTTGTGCAGTCAAACTCCCTGGTTCTCATGGAGGATGTCAGCCACTCTAACATCTGTTGGAGGAACAACACAGCAAAGCACAAACAATCCAAGAGGTGGTTGGAAGCATTGATGACAACTTTCTGCTACAGGTGATGGAAGAGCCAACAAGAAAAGCTGTGCTGCTGGACCTTATACTAACTAATAAGGAAGGTGTGGTTGCAGATGTGAAGGCTGGGGGCAGCATTGGTTACGATGACCATAAGATGATGGAATTCTGTATTGCATGAGGAAGAAGCAGGGCAATGAGAAAGATCATAAGCCTGGACTTCAGGACAGTTAATTTCAGCCTCTTCAGGGACCTTCTTTGAAGAATCTCATGGGAACATGCTCTACAGGGAAGAGAGGTCCTAGAGAGCCAATATTCAAGGATCACTTCATCCAGGCTCAAGGCCAGTGCATGGATGAGCAAGGAACTGCTGTCAAAATTCAGACATAGGCAGGAGATATGCAGCAGGTGAAAGCAGGGACAGGCCTCCTGGGCTGAATATACTGATGTTGTCAGAGTATGCAAAAATGCAACAAGGAAGGCCAAGGTCCATTTGGAATTAAACTGGGCAAGGATGTCCAGGGTAACAAGAAGGGTTTTTTCCAATATATCCACAACAAAAAGGAAAATCTGAGCCCGTTTCTGTGTGGAACTGGAACCATTGCAACAGAGGCTGCAGAGAAAGGAGAGATACTGGATGCCATCTTTGCTTCAGTCTTCACTGACAAGATCAGGAATGACCTCAGGAATCTCTGATCCAGGGACAAGGTCTGAAGGAAGGAAGACTTTCCCTTGGCTGAGGAAGATGGGCTTAGGGATGGCTTAGGTGGACCTGACATCCACAAGTCCATTGGCCCTGATGAGATGCATTCACGAATGCTGAGAGAGCTGGCAGACACCATAGCTGGGCTACTCACTATCTTCTTTGAAGTCATGGAGATCAGGAGAGATGCCTGAGGACTGGAAGAAGGCAAATGTGACCCCAGTCTTCAAAATGGGCAAGAGGAAGGATCCCAGGAACTACCAATCAGTCATCCTCACCCTGATCCCTGGAAAGGTGATGGAATGGCTCATCCTGGATGCCATCTCTGAGCATGTGAAAGACAAGAAGGTGATAAGGAGGAGTCAGCATAGATTCACCAAAGGGAAATCATGCTTAACCAACCTGACTGCCTTCTGTGATGGGACAGTTGGTTGGATGGATGAGGGGAGAGTGGTGGATGTTGTCTAGCTGCACTTCAGCAAGGCTTTAGACACCGTGATATCCTCAAAGGCAAATTCAGGAAGTATGGTCTTGGTAAGTGGATGGCAAGGTGGATTGAGGACTGGCTGAATGGCAGATCCCAGAGGGTCAGTCAGTGGCACAGGGTCTAGCTGGAGGCCTGTCACGAGTGGTGTCTCCTAAGGTTCAATACTGGGTCCAATGACTTGGACAAAGGGACAGATGTCTCCTCAGCAGGTTCACAAAGTTGGGAGCAGTGGCCAATACCCCAGAGCGCTGTGCAGCCCTTCAGAAGGGCATCAACAGGGTGGAGAGATGGGCACTGAAAGCCAACAAAGGCAAATGCAGGGTCCTGCACTGGGGAGGAATAACCCCAGGCACCAGCACAGGCTGGGGGCTGACCTGCTGAGAAGCAGCTCTGGGGAGAAGGACCTGGAGGTCCAGGTAGACAAGCTGTCCATGAGCCAGCAGTGTGCTCTGGTGGCCAAGAAGGCAAATGGTGTCCTGAGTGCATTAGGAAGAGCATTACTGATCCTTCCACTCTCTTCAGCCCTGGTAAGGCACATCTGGAGTGCTGTGTCCAGTTCTGGGCTTCTCTATACAGGAGAGACATGGAGCCCCTGCAGCAACATCCAGCAGAGGGACACAAACATGATTATTTACCAGATAATCTTCATCCACCTGTTCCCAGTTGTAACTCAGCCTATCAGGTGCCTATCAGGACCCTCTCACTTTAAGCCTCCTTGTCTCCTTCTTCATAAGTGACAGAGGATAACAATCAGCTATCCTTTTCAGTTCCCAGTACACTTCTTAAACTTCCAAAACAAGGAACTATGCTTCATTCTCGGTCGGACCTTCCACAGAAAAAGAAACGGAACGCAAAATACATTCCTTTATAATGTTCCAATCCCCTCTTTTCTTGACAAAGATGGCAATATGCAGAGACCACTACACCATGCTGCCCAGTGCCATTCCTTTGTCTACCAGTGCCTGACAACAATCTTAATTTAAGAACTTAGGCTCAGAACAAGGGCTCAGAAAATAACTCAGTTGCATTTGATGATTCAATAATTATTGCCTTTGGAAACACTGTCCAATTGAACATATTAATATGTATTGGCAAAAAGGCTTCAGACCGCTATGTTTTCACTCCTGTTTGTCATGAAGCAAGAGCACATAGAGATTTGAGTACAACTTCTCATCAGAATGGCAGCAAACTGTTTTATTCATATATATATAACATACTATTCCACCATGTATCTGTGTCCTTAGACATGACCAGGAAATGCATCTTTGTGTTTGCATAGCAAAATGGGATCCTTATCCATGCCTTAGACTCTGAGGCACTACAGTGATAATGTGATAATGCAGTAAACACTGCTATCACTGCCCATGGAAATGCACTCCACATGTTTCATTCTGTGTCAAGCTGTCATTTTCATGTTGGCTCTAAGCTGCTTGCGTTCATTAGATATACTAAGACAACTGAAGCATCTGGGTGTCAGTTGTCTGGTGTGGCTTTTTTAAATTACAGAAATGAAATAACAGATAGTCTTAATGAAAGTCACTCAAACTTTCATAACATACATTTTTAATTTAAAAATTGCAGATCC
Source organism: Amblyornis subalaris (assembly GCA_018881555.1). NCBI lineage: Eukaryota > Metazoa > Chordata > Aves > Passeriformes > Ptilonorhynchidae > Amblyornis > Amblyornis subalaris. The sequence continues at coordinate 858,153 of JACAXG010000178.1, read as the reverse complement.
TGCAAAAATAAAATGGTAATATGGTAGAGAAAAACAAATTACTAGCATGGCAGAAAATTATTATCAGCTCCTTTTGCAAAACAGCAGAAAAGGGTACACTGATAATCTGTAACAATTCTAGCATTGAGGAAAAATGGGCTCTGAAAGAATATGATTCTGCCTTCACCAAATTTTAAGCCCCTGAGAGGCATACGGTGTGATTTCTGGAAATCCCGAATGCTTCCTGTGCTGTACTCTCTCTTCGTACTCCCAAATGGTTGTCTTGTAAACAACATCAAAAAATATAGTGCTTCAGATGATCTGGTGCGCCTGAGGTCTGGCAGTAACACTGCTGTACACAAGGTCATAGCTTGTGAGAATGGCAAAGATATGGGAAAGCTTAATGCTTAACATTCCTCTGGGACACAATATCTACCCCACACAGCAGAAAAGCAAATTTTCCAATTAAACCCCACCAACTCTGGAGAAGTGACACTGTAGTAACAGCCTGAAAGTCTACTTCTCTCCTGAGCACTTTGGAGGGACACAGTGACCTTGCGAACCTGGGATGAGTATTACAGCTATGCTGTGATCAATGCAAGCTCCATCTCCTCTCACTGCAAAAAGGGAGAGGCTCAGAAGGCAGACAATCAGTATGAATGGTAACTCATTTTTCCACACTACATGTAGCAAAGCATATTCTCATTCATGAGCTCTGCAGAAAACAAGTTCTAGTGCAGTGCAAGACACTCTATCCCATGCAATCATCTGAGGAACTAAATGTTTCTTACGAAATACGAGTCTCAGAGAATATGTTCCCACATTAATATATTCACATGTATAGAGGGAGAGCATTTCTATCTTAGATTTTTTAATTTTGTAGTCATTCTTGCAGAACTCAGAAAGTGCTCCAAATTAAACAACCATTACAGCCTCTCTCCAAACAGCAAATTTTATCTTCAAATATCCTTTTATCCTTAAAATCTACACCTCTCAGCATGCCCCATAGGAACATTATAAATAGACATTAGGGGATGAATGGTCCCACTACAACCACAAAATTCATGGGAAGTATCCCTTATTTCTCTGAGGGACTGGACCACATCAGTCAGCGAATTTCCCAGGAGCAGCCCTGGCTATGACCTTGGGTCAATGCAGCCCCACTTCAGGCATTTGCAATCTCATATTGTAAGCCTATAAAACTGAACTCCAATACTGCTCAGTCTGGCTAAACATTCATATTGCTCGTGTTTAATTTTTCACCAACTACTACTGCTGTGTCCTAAATGCCAAATGCTTCATCAAATCTCCAAACCAAGGCCAAGACAGATGGAAAGCAACAGGCGATTTGTACCTCCAGACACTCTCATACTCTATTGGGGATAAAGGCAGTCACTCAACATACAACTTTACCATTATATCTTGCAACATTTTATTAATTACCTCACTGTCAGAGAACTGTTCCAGAATTTGCTTAATCACATTCTCACATCAGGTAAGCCATGGGATGTGTCCAGTGCACAAAAATCAGAGTTGTAAACATTTTTCATTCACTTAACAGAAAGCACATTCCACGCCACATATGTAGCCATAGCTCACATCCGTATATGTAGCCTTCAACATTTGTGGTCTCCCTACAGAAAGAACAAAACTTGACTACCAGCATATGCTCTGTTACGTTTGGGCCACTAACAAGGTGAAGGATGTCATCAATCTTACAGCAGGTCTGGCACCAGTTAAAGCAAATCTGTATAGATGAAGGAGCAATCATTAAGGCTTTACAGACACACTTTCCTCCAGAGTATCTAAAATCCTCCCCACATACCTTCAAGTGCCAGAGTTCGTTTTGATCTCTGATTTAGTCGAAAGATGAGCAAAAGCAGGCACAACATTAACCACTGACTAAGTGCTTGAGACAGCATTGTGTTTTGTTTATCCCAGTGACTACGTAAAATATCTAGCATTCATGAATCGTGTCAGAATGATGTTTACTTTGAACAGAAATATACAATTATCTTGTTCATAAAGCAGAAACCCCTCTCTCAGCAAGACAGCTCAACTCATGGTATTCCTGCAAAGAAATACTGCTACAGGACCGCTACGCTGTACCTTTGGGAGGACAGTACTTCCCCTATTATTTGCCTCCTTTCTTAAGCATAGATTTAGCTGATCTATTTCAGGAATGCATGGGAAAAGCTACACAGTTCAAAATGAGAATAACAATATCCTGTAGAAGCAGATTCAATTTTAATTACAAAGCAATATCAAATTTGTAATAGGAAAACAGAATTCGTTAAACTGGCTTCCCGGTGGATTCATAATCTTTCTTCATCATTCGGTCTGCAGATAAAACACTCACAATCCTCCTCCAGCAACTGTTTTGGTTACTGCGTAAGCAGGAAATCCTCTGGAGACAGAGAAGGCAGAGGGAGGTTAGAAAATACAATTTTTTCTGCATCTTTCAGAGAAGTGCCAAACATTATGTAGGGCACAAACCAGCTCTGCGGGTTCATCACAATCGTAGCTCTTCTCGTCTTTTTTGAGCACTGCAAAGTCAGTGAATTGGGAATTTCAAAAAGAATGTACATATCACTGTGCCTACCTGCTTGTTCTTTAAAACACAGAAGCTAAGAGAGGGGTTAAAAAACCACTATGATGCAGTGAATAGAACAAAGAAGTTCCTTTCTCAACAGATTACCTTTGTGGCCAAGTGTGAAGGCATAGATTTTTGCTTCATAGGGAAAGAGGTTAATAAAAATGATACTAGTAATACTGAGACAGGCAGCAAGAGAACCACAGAGCTCTGTCTGAGGCGAGAGAGGAGCAAGGACAACACCAGCAAAACCAGTAACCTGCTTGGACATCAAGAATAATATATTACTTCTTGGGCCATACCTGTCAACTGATAGAATTTTAATCCTTCTTGGAATACCACCAAAGTACAGCTTGGCTAAGCAGAAGGAGGGCATCAGAATAATTATTAGAAATCAGTGCCCTCAAAATTACCAGAAGCTCCTCCTGTGAATGGTGTGGAGAAGAAGAAAGAAGGGGAAGGCAACTAAATCCACATCTGCATCTTCCCTGTAATTTTCTAACGAATAAAAGATAAAGCTTTTAAAAGCAGGTTCATGGAAAGATATCAAATGCAATATAAGTTCTTCCACCCTCAGAATGCAGACTTACATATGGAAAAACTAAAAAGAAAATATCACTTTTTTATAGGTTTTGGATTAAAATAGTAGTTCTGACCACAAAGCAACAAGAGCATTCACAAAGTGAAAAAGACCTGTGAAAAACCAGATGCTGGAGCTATGAATAAAAAAAATGTTCAGTTTGTGTCTGTTTTTTCAGGACATGAGATATCCACTGAACTACTTAAGACCTCATGACAGACAATTATGTACCATTTCCTGTACATAGTTTAAACACCCTGTTTAGACACCGCGTGTAAATAAATTCTAGTGCATACACACACAAAAGAAACATTAAAAGATGTGGATATTCATACAGAAGAATATATTGGCGGTATTGAGTTTTAACAGGAAGAAAGGGAGGTTTAGTTTCCAAAAATTATTTGTTTTCTCATGCTATGTGAAAGCACCTGCAGGACATAGAAACATTTCCACTACTCCAGTATCATTCAGGAATTCACATAACAGTGCAGACGTAAAGAATGGGCAAAAAATCTGTACTATAAAAACTGGAAGTGTTGGATCTCAATTTAAAAATAGGTTAAATTAGGTAAATAAATGGAAAAGACATTAAAAAATGTAATTTGGGTTTAGAGGGGTTGGCCTAGCAGACCATTAAAATAAAGATCTTTGTGATTTTAAAACCAATTGAAACAAATTAAACTTGAAAGAATAACCTAGTTAATGAGCATGACAGTGTAGAAATTAAAGTTTTTAAGCTACAACTTGGTTGTTGCAAAACCTGATTCATATAAAAGAATTGCAAAAAACCCCCATACAAACAGTTAGGATATTGTAAAAGCCTTACAGCTATACAGACCATTACAGGTAAATTACATACTGTGTATGAACACACAGATATACACATTACCCAGAGTATGCAGAGAGTATGTTACAAGAGCAACAAAATATAACAAATTAGTCAAGATAATTCACCAAGCCAATAAATTCCAAAAGATTACCAAAACAAACCAACCAACCAACCAACCAAAAAAAGACAACAGAAAAAAAAAGCCTTCTTCTAAAATAGAGCATGGAACTTCTAGCAATCACTGTCCAAAGACTAACTCCGGATCATTATCATCAAAATGGTGATCCAAAAAAGTACCTTGGGGTGAAAAAAGTCAACAGGACAAAAGTCAGCAAAAATTTGCAGAATCTATAAAATTCTTTAAACACTCTCTGTGAAATAATTACAGGGATCAGCAAACCAGGGAACTGTTTATCAACCACTCCAGGTTTCTGTTTCCAAGACAGTATATTGTCCCATTTAGGAAGAAAAAGTATAAATCATAACTTGAAAGTACCATGAAGAGAATGTCTGTGAAAAGGACTGAAAACTCTGTGGTGGACTGAAGAAACAGGTAATGAAAAAGAGCTGCAACTGGCAAGTTAGATCATGGCCTCAGAAGGGAGTCTGTGTTCAGGCACAGATACCTTTACCCATGATGGAGAAGGCAATAAGCTAGGAGCTGCTGAAAGGCAGGAGTAGCAATCAAAACCACTGCGGCCACAGAGTAGAATTACAGTTCCTACTTCCCCTTCTGCCTCAATCCAACCCAACCCCCTGTAGTTCTTGCTACATTCACAAGATGCACGAGCCTCTAATCATTGGGAGAGAGCGAGTTATTTACACAAACCAAGCTGAAACAGAACTCATCCCTTGACACCTTAAAGCAAATGTGAAACATAAAATAAGGACAGGAACATATTAGAGTGTAAACATATTAGAGTAGTAAAAATTACCTCAGTGACTGTGATTGTAGATTTAAGAACTACATGTTCTTTCACTGGGAAGAGTTTCTACACAACAGAATGAAACAAAAATACAGGTGCAAACAGTGGTAAGATGTAATCAATACTGCCATCTTTGCATTGTACCACATAACTACCAAAATCTCTACACAACTGAAATCTTGCTCTCTTCTCCATAAGCAGACAGTCCACGAAGGAGACAGTGGGGTCCCTCCCTCCCATATTCAAATAAAGTTGACTTCTGCAGGACTCCTCTGTCTCCTTTGTGCACACTAATCTTTGGCAGCATGATTTTCCACATGCCCACATATAACAGCATCCCACTACTGGAATTTCTTCTTCTACAGCTACATTTTTCTGCCCTTAAATTAAAACTGAGGCCAACTGCATGAATTACTTTGTGAGGTCTCACCATCACAATATGAATTAAGCATTCCCTTATTGTGTTTTCACTGAAATTACACCAGAAACTCTTCCGGGCAAGATACAAACAGCCTCTGATTTGCAAGAAGGTAAGAGGACGAAAATTGGTACTTCTTCAGTGTGTATGATGCACACACAAAAAATAACCAAAACTCTCCTGAACACACAGTCCTGAAACTGTGTAGATTGTTCATTTTCCGTTTAGATGTGCCACTCTTCTTGCTGTAATACCCACGAGCCAGTAGCATGGTTTGGTTTGGGGACTGACAACTCCTGCTCAACGCTTCTCTGTTCTGTTGGCTGTTAAGTACCAACTGCCAGACCATATGAGAAAACTAATCCTGAAATCCTGGCAATGTGAGTGGATTCTCCAGTCAAAACAGAAAGCTTCCCTGGATCCGCACCTAGCAACTGGCAGGGGCACTCCGAGCTGCTGGAGTGATTTTATGTGAATGGCTGAATTTGCCCACTGAATCACTCACAGCACCGTCTGTAAAAGCCTCCGTTATTTCCTTCCCTTTCCCAGGATGGAGCTAAAGGAAACTCACACAGAGCAGGAACAAGCAGGGTCAATGTGTGTGGTGCACTCCACCGACTGGCACGCTGAATGTCTCAAGATAAATCCTTGAAGTGACTAAAGTTCAGGCTGGCACAGCACAACTTCAGAGTTTAACTCACGCCCCAGCTAACTGTCCCACCTAACACAAGAAAAACTATCATTGTCTGACTGTGCAGTATTTATCTTTGTTACTCAATTTTAAATTAATAGGGTGAATGGGAAAGATCAGCTGTCTTTTGTTCTGAAAAGCCTAAAGAAATAGGATTAGAAGTGTGTTCTATAGCATCTCTGTTTCTGATTCTAGAGAATCTCATCTGCATTTTTGCAAGTACTGTTCAAACAAATAAAGAAACAACCACATCTCATTTATCACTCCTCTATAGGGTTTGGAGTTTGTGTCCATAAAAATAAAAACAAAAGAACACCACTAACTGAAGTCATGCAAAAAACTTTTGTATTAGACTCTCTTGCTAATAGCACTCAAACAAAACAACCCCTCCCAAAAAAAAAAAAAAAAAAAAAAAAAAAAAAAAATCAAGACTCTCTCATCCCAGAAGAGATTACAAGTAAAAATCCAAGATTACAGCCACAGATTCTAAACAAAGCTGTTTTATAAGCACCTACTAAAACCAGTGTGACTCCTGGTTTAACTACCAACAACTGTTTAAGAACCTCCTCACAATACTTCAGATTTTCCACTTAAAAGGACAGTGCCATGAACACAGCTACCATTTCACATGTTTTAGTATCAAACCATAAAATACATCTTTAGTCATTCAAAAAATCTCTTTTTTTCTTTTTGAAAATGGAGAACTGCATCGATACTAAAACTATTAAAAGCCTCCAAGCATTTTGAGATGTTGAAATCCACCACCCATGCTAGGAAACTGCTAGGGCACTGCCTGATAACGGTACCGTTTCCCCAATTAACATTCTTGCTGACTAGTTCCCAGGTGTTGACCGACAGATAGGAGAGTCCAGGAATCATTCCCAAAAGGTAGTTCACATGTAGGCACTCTGTTTTGGAGACAAAAGTGTTCGACTAGTCTCTGCGCTTGGAAACAAAAAAAATACTCACCATTGCAATCTGAACTTAATGCATCAATTTCCTCGCAAATTCACTTTATTTATATTTAATAAATTATTATGTCCTGTTGTAAATTCTTGTCATACTGTTTGGGTTTGGAAGATGAGGGCATTGCGTGTTTGTTTTCATTTTGTAATCTCATTTGCTTTCAGCTTTCTGTTATGTGAAGAACCAGGAAAAGTGGGCATGTAGAGTGATGGCACGAAAAATGTTTTATATGGTGTTGTCAGAAATTCCCAAAGTTATATTTGCAATACGCGCCCTTTGATAGCACGTTTACATATTACAAAATGAGGAAAAAATGGTCAGATGGAAATAATTTTGGTTTAGGTTTTCTTAAGTACAGTTCTAATCCAAAGAGAGTTGCTACGGGAAAAATATTGTGAGATGCTTTGTTTGAAAGGAGCAATACGCATCTTCAATGTAAATTGTTTAATTCTTCTTGGGGTTCAAGTAAAGAGGGAGAAATAACAGTATTTTTAATGAAGGTGTTGATTCATTTGACATATTTTCAAAGGAAGCATTTAAAGAGTAATGATTTTGCAGACACTTAATACTCATGTATCTCACTGCAATAATTTTGAATGGCCGGACTTCCAAATATTGCAGGAGTTATTTCCATTTGTGAACACTTCTGCTGAAAAAGACCTTAAGGTATACCACCCATACATTCTCATTTCTGGAAGTGAACAACTTTGAGAAATTTTATACATTTACTTAACCATATTCAGATTGGCATGATACATTTTCTCTCAAGTTTCCAGGCAGAGGAAACTTTTCCTCTAAATGTAACAGTACTAGATCATCAGTGTTCATTTTTCAGTAACTCCCAAGAGCAGCAACCACTAATACAATGATTACTGTTCACACTTGGCTTACTACTTCCACAGAACAGTACCTATCTTGAAAAAGCAAGCACATTGAAATGGCAAGAGCTGATTATCAGTACACCTCCACCAAAAACACATTAGACCCTGAAAAGAGGAAAACAGAAACACCTTTAGGAATTGAATGCCTACAGTTGGAAAGAAGAAACTAAACTGACAGTGGAGGAGTGAGGAAAGAAGAGTGTGTTGTTGCTATTATTATTGTTGTTATCATTATCATCATCATTATTATTATATCATGTCAGAAAGAAAAAAATTAGTATTAATTTAGTTACTCCTGGACTATCAGACAAGGGATTAAAACAGAGTGAGAAGAAGGAACAAAAATGTGATTTGTAAGATCCAGAATGGGTCTCTGAGAAAGCAAGGCTAAGCAGAAAAATGAGGCTGTATTTAAGCAATCAAAAATGAAGGAACAGACAAGAAGGAACAGCTGAAGGAAGAACCATAAGGAGATATGTTCCATATGCAGCAGGGAAAGGCAGAGCCAAAGTCATATGCTGACAGCTTGACTTTAACAGGAAGAGGAAAGAAGGATTATCTGGATGTTATGAACTTTGGCAACAGGTTGACATTATCCACACTAGAGAATGGAGGGGGAGTGCAAAAAGAGAGACAGAACAACAAGAAGATAAAGAGAGCCATTTCAGTATGTTTGATTTAATAAGCCAAAATACCCAGAAGAAGAGACCTGTGCATTTGATAAAATGCAAAACGCATTTTATCACAAAAAGAATTACTCTCCAGTCCTCCCAACCCACCTACCTTTTTTGAGGAAGAAGAAAAAAATCAGCTGCCATTTTTTCCATTCTTTAACCTAAGTTGAAGTTTGAGTTTTTAACATAATATCTGTTACTAGGGACCAGCAACAACCACACAGACTCGCTATTTCACCTTCCCAGAGAAAAGGCATTAATATCTCCTTTTGTTAAAAGTAAGTTCAGGAGCATTGATATACGCTATTAAATAATTTCTGGCCACTACAGAAAATTCAATCTAGGCAAATACAACCAGAAAGTGACAATACAGTACTTCCTCACAAATGACTCTTTTTGGCCACTTAATTCCTCCAAAATATTGCTTCTTGGCTGCCTCCTCTATTCGATCTGTATCAGTGTACTGGAGATGCTTAGATAGACGAGGGCATCTCAAGGTGCAAGAAAACTAAGCCTCATGAGGTGCCAAGAGCCCTTTCAAGACGAAAGAATGCATGAAGTTCCTGCAAAATGTTCTGTATCTCACAGGAGCCACTTTTCTACTGCACAGGATCAAAATGATGATTTGCAGTTCAGAGACATAAGCTGTGCTGCATTGTGCTATTGATTTTCCAGTTGCCTTTTATTATTACTTCAGCTCCACCTCTACTGTTCAGCTAGTGTCCAAACATGCATGACCATAAAGAATGTAAAAAATTTTATGCAAAGCTGAAAGAAAAACGAAAGGAGGGTAAAAGTGAAGAGATTACACTTACATTTTAAACTGGTAACTATCGTTTTAGCTTGTTCCTTTTAACTAGATAACTTTTTCTAAGGATTCCTGCATTTTTCATAACTTTTTTCCTCCACGCTTCAGCACCAGGGCTCACCAATATATTAAATAACTTATCATTTACATTGCTTCTTTTTACTGAAACACAGGTTCATCTTCAACCATGAATTGCGTAAATCCTTAAGCACACACATCTTTCTTCACTAGCAATCAAAATATGAATTACATTGTCAATCACAATACAAAGCAAACAGACAGTTAAAAATGAAAGGCAAGATTGTAGTCTTTAGGATAGAGAATTTTCAGATTTTGTTCATTAATCAGACAACATGAGAGTGTGGAAAAAAACTACTTCATCATTAATAAGCTTTAGCCAACAGTAAAGCAGTTCAGCTGCAGTTTAGTACATATTGGATAAAATCCTGTATAAACCAGCTTTGTGAGTATTTTCATTTAAAAATAGCAAGAAAGAAAAAGAGTTTGTGAATTGGTAGCAATATGTCAGTATCACACATAGGTATGTGCCTTTTCTTTACCAGAGATAAAGAAACCAATGTTAAGCAAATACCAAGCTTCAGAAACACTTATCAAAAACCATCAAAACAATTAATTTCTTAATTTTTAATGAGAACTCCCAACACCCTAGTAATCTTCTAGCAGCGTTCTCTATTCTTGTTTCCTTTTCAGACTTGGAAGGATCTATGAGCACATCCTTAAGAACTATTAATGTCAAAAAACCAAACAAAACCAAACCAACCAAACAAAAAACCCCAACCAACAAACAAAAAAGAAGCACATTACAGCAACTTTAATGAAATACATGTAATTACAATAGAGACAGCTTTAACCCACAGCTTTAGCTTAATTAGAGAGTCTTCTCATCTGCAGCTCTCACCAAGAGTACCCACTGTAACTGTACAATTAGAGGCTCAAGCACAAAGTCAGGAACACAAGCTCTAGTGTGCAGTTTCTAAAATGTGCCAACAGAACACGGCAAAGAATTCATCCTAACCTGCATCCCCTTCCTTATCTCATCTTACTATTTTGAACTGCTATAGCATCAATCCAGCAGCTCAAGGCACTTGCTGGTTACGCTTCTGACATCGCTTACAGGATAAATATAAGTTCACTAAATCTCCTGCCTTCTGTCTACATAATCCCTTAACCTCTCCCTTTCCACAGCTGTGATTCTCTGCCTTCTTTTCATCTCTGGCGTCTCTGCTATTTTCATTGTCATGCTGCCTTCCCTATCCCAATTATTTTTTTAACTCATTGACATCCAGCATACCTTCACAGTGAGATTCGTGGTCACTACTCTTTTACTTCACAGCCTGCTTCAGCATGTTGTTTTGGTTTTTACACCTTATTGAGGAGTGGGAATTTTAAACAGAGTTTTCTCTGGTTAGCAGATTTCTATTAAATTTAGCATCTGCCTGTAAGATACAGACCAAGCAGAAAATATTAAGCAAGTAGGCAACTTTCCAGTGATCAATGTGCTACAAAAAGAACTACACAGAAGACTGTATGTCACTTTTAATAGAAAATTAGGGGAAAAAAAGTCAAGCATGTAAATTATTAGCTGAACTATAGGCAGCAGTACTCAAACTGCACAGAAGCTGCTCCCAAAATAAGATTAGTAAAGCACAAGGCCATTCTACACTATTGAACCAGCAGTAGCAGCAAGAAGTGAGCCTTCTCAGATTTTGTCACCTTCATTTTAAATTCTGCAAAAAAAGTTAAAATGTTTAAGAACATACCATGAGTAAATCAAAGCTTTGTTCGGCTTATTTTCTTCCGGATGTCTAAAGCAGTTTTTAAAAAATATGTCTTTTCCTTGCTCAAAATCTGGACACACATAGAAATTCAAGTTTGTTCTTTTAAACAACAATTAAATGACTATTTAAATACTTTTTTTTTTTACCAAAAAAGCAGTGTTGTAGCCAATGGATACTTTTGGGAATATCAATACAGATTTTTGTATGGGAAAGCTCATACAGAGCAAAACCTATGTCATTAAAAAGGCCCCATTATAACACAATTTTACATATGGGCCGAGGCTCAAGAAGATTCAGTCATGCAGTATTTCTACAAATAAACACACAGACAGCAAAGTTCATTACCACTGTCAACAACAAGCTCCAACTGAGAGAAAAGCTTCAGTCATGCCAACCTTATCTCTGCACAGCTGCACCCCAACAGCTTAAGGAGTAAAGTAAAACTTGTATTAAGGAGTGAGCAAGTGGCTAGTGTTAAACCAAGACTTGGTCTAGGCCATTGTTACTGAGAGGTTAAATTGGTGCATTAAGTTATTGCTTGAAGTTTGCAAAAATGGAAGTTTTTGCCCATTATGTCATTGACTCAGACAGAAGTATCTCATAAATACCTCCAGAAAGGAGGTCTTCCTGCTGCTCTGGACTCATTTCCAACAGTTCTGAAGACCTACTTCCCCCACTGCCCTCTTTCAAACCTTGGTTCTGTGCTTTATCAGGCAGGCTGCACAAGCAGGTCACCTCTTTCTCTTGCAAATGAAAACAGACAGTGGCCACTGGCCCTTCAGGCTGTTTTTCATAACCTCTCAATTTTAGCTGAGCCACTGCAGCTTCACCCTACTGCTGCTATAAGACTGTCTGACTATAGGTCACAGAGAACCTTCACAAACAAAAAACATGAGAAAATAAATACCATCACAAGAATTAGTTAGGTGTTTCTTGGGCCCCAGCCCTTTCTTGTGTCTGTCACCACTTCATCTAATTTGCAGTCACAAAGTCTCTCAGATGAGGAGGACAATGCACTGAATCTTGACCTTTGAGCTGCAAACCTAGCCTTGAGCAACTTGGTGACCTACATGGCAGCTGCACAACTCGATAACTAGTTGGCTGGAGTCTGAAAATGCATTATTCATTTCTGATTCTCCCCGCATATGCTGTCACTAGACTGTTTGCTGAAAAATTCTAATTCCAAAAGCAGGCTTTATTAGCCTGGTAGCTTGATGACACACTGCTTTGAAAGAACTTCAATAGTAAAAAGAAAAATATATTTTCTTTTCCTACCTAAACATTGAAATTTACACAAGATGGAAAAAAATACACATACGGCATCTAAACATACCTGCTCCTGCTTACTTTTCCTAAAACTACCTCCGAATGTTTTAGCTGAGTAACACACAATTCTGGTTCCATTTTTTTTTAGGGCCAAAGATCCACAGTGCATCTGAAAATTAGGATACATCTCTGCCCAAAAGTGGTACCAGAGTCCTGTGATACTAGTCCATGTGTGCAAGCCAACTGCTGGAAAGATATACTTGAAAAAGTAGGATTTGGTAAAACTTCGTATGCTGAACTGCAGCAAATCATATCTACACACCTGACTATCCAGACTAGCTTCATGTCTCCCCTCCCCTTCCCCTGAAAATGCACAGCTAGAATTTCAGTCATCACAGTTCCTTACTGCATCCTGTGTCCCTAGGAGACTCTCTTGGCATTTCTCAGTGTTGTAGAATTAGGCTTTCTTATCCTCTTAATGACCAAAACACAGCTGTCCAACATGTTCCAGCTGGCACAACCCTGGCGTCTCTACTGTTAACCCAGCAGCACATCATCTGGGCTATTTTGTCCCAATGAATATGCATCAATGTGCATATATAGAACTAACAGGAAAGAGGAGGGTTTTTCATCAAAAAAAGAATTTAGTACCACTAAAGCTCCTAGCAAGTTTTGTCCCATTATGAAGTTCAAATACAGGTCTGACAGAGAGGCTCAAGAAAAAAAAGTTGAGTGGTTTGGGATTTGTTAGTCTAGTATCTTAAAAGCTATGCACGCACAAGAGGATAAATAAATTGTACAGCTGGACTATATCTCCTCTGTATATACAGTGATAGGTAAGGTATCTTATAAACAGGATGAAGCAGTTCAAAGTTTGTGGCAAAGGAAAGAGTGACAGGTAAGCCAGAATTACGAAATACCATTAATTGCATATTTCTGGTGAAGTGATCAAGAGCGAAGCAGTTTCTCATACTAGATCCTGCATTTACATGTTTAGAACTTCAGGACCTAAAATCCTACAGGGGCAGAGGGAAAAACTGGAGCTATTCCCACCTTTAAAATATTTTTGTCAGTGTGCAGACTCAGGACAAGTTCTAAACGAGATTATAACAGAACTCAATCTTCAGAATTATCCTTAGAATCCTAGTAGTTAAAACACTTTCAACAGTGACTTTTCCCCTGCATGCATTACATGCAGAATGAGCCACAACAATGCAACACCATAGAACTGGTTCTAAGCTCATTGCCTCACCTTGCACAACATAACACCTAAAGAAAGTAACTCTTTTTTCCTACCCTGTAGGCACTGAAGGGCATACTCTTAGCATCGTGTAAATCTGTTGAATAGTACAAACCTAAAGAGCTGTAATAACACCATCTCAGATTCTGATCTTAAATTTATCATTGTTTAAAGGTACTACTTTTTAAAGGTGTCAAATAAGTTATGCAAAGCTTGCATTAAGCTCCAAGAAAAGACTCTGAAGGCCATGCTGCTTCTTATCCAATAAAGTTACAATCTCATAACCATGCTATTCATTACTAAGAGCACCAGAATGATACAGGTACAAAATGTTTTCAGTAATTTCCTGTTACTTCCAGACTACATGCTGTTTGAGAGTAACTAGTATGCAACTACAGACCGGAAGAGGTGCAGAAAGCAGCCCTGCAGAGAGGGATCTGGAGGTGCTGGTCAGCAGCAGCTCAGTGAGAGTCAGCAGTGTGTGCCCGGGCTGCCACGAGGGCAAACCCCATCCCGGGCTGCATCAGACACAGCATCACCAGCCGGCCAAAAGAGGGGATCATCCTGCTGGATTTGGCCATGGTGCAGCCTCACCCTGAGTCCTGTGTGCTGTGCTGGGCCCCACAGTCTGAGAAGGACAGGAAGGTCCTTGAATGGTCCAGAGGAGGACAACAAAGCTGGTGGAAGGGCTGGAAGGCACAACCTGTGAGGGGAGGCTGAGGTCTCTGGGTTTGTCTGGTTTGGAGAGAAGGAGGCTGAGGAGTGACCTCATTTCTCTGTACAGCTTCCTGAGGAGGGGACCTGGAGGGTGATGTACCAATCTCTTCTCTCTGGAATCCAGTGACAGGAGATGTAGGAATGGTTCAAAGCTGTATCAGGGAAGGTTCAGACCGGACATTAGGGAACATTTCTTTACCAAGAGGATGGTCAAACACTAGAGCAGGCTTCACAGAAGTCATGCCTCAAACCTGCCAGTGCCTTAAAAAGAGGCGTTTGGACAATGCTCTTAGGGTAACAGCCTTTAACTTTTGGTCAGCCTTGGAGGAGTCAGGCAGTCGGACTAGGTGATTGTTTTAGGTCCCTTTTAACTAGAACTATCCTACTCTACTCTTGTATAAAATAGTTCTGTTGGAACTAACAAAAAGCATAATTTGGTCCAAGCAAAAATGGAACTTGCATGTCATGGCACTTGATTATTTTCAGTCATAATGGTCTTTGTATAAGATTACCAACTTGATTGAAACTGTAGCTCTTTCATACTATCAGAGAGACACAAAGACCAACTGTGAGTGACAAACAATTTCCTAAAAGACCACTCCCATCTTCTAATCTGGATGCCGAGTTCATCTCCGTGATTCTATGAATGCCATGGAAATTGCTGAAAGTAACTTGATTTTAACACTTGCAGTTTAAGAATCTGTAAGCCTTCCATAATGCACCAGAGTTACAGTTTTTGTTAGGACACTTGAAATACCCCTGCTTTCATACACTACAAACATTGCTGCTCCACCAGAAAATCACGGACTCCTTACTGTTTGCATCCTTATCTTTATGATTTGAAGGAGTAAAAGGAGGGACTAATAATTAGGAAGAGGGACTGCAGCGAAGCTGGTTTTTTCCCAACCGCACAACTACTATCACTGAAAATCCTTCTGCAAGTTATCTTTTGCCTTAAATGAAGAGCAAGAGGGGGCAGTGCTTCATTTTGAACTCTACCCGCTATCTCGGTAACGGCGGTTCCTGATCCCGCACGCCGCGGGCCTTGCTTCCAAGGCAGGGCTTTCCCGGCATCGGAGAGTGAGTCCTCCAGCACCCTGGCTCCCCAGCAAGCGGTGCCCACCGGGGTGCCCCGTTACGGCCCCGCGGGACGGGGAAGTCGCCGCCGGAATCTCCCTCCTCGCCCGGGTCAGCGCAGTCCAGAGCGCTCCTCCGGCCCGCGGCGACGCTGTACCGCGGCTGCCGGAGCCCGACGATCCCGCGGCTCCAGCAGCGGCCGGGCGGGCTCCACGCCGTGCAGTGCAACGCCGTGGCGCAGCACCGGGAGGCAGCGGAGCAGCCGCGGCTGCTGCGCCGCAGGTGCGCGGAGCCCCGCGCCGAGAGCGGGGCGAGCGGCGAGCGGAGCTCCCGCCGCGGCCGCGCTGAGCCGAGCCCAGCCCTGCGCAATCCAGCCCAGCCCAGCCCAGCCCAGCCCAGCCCAGCCGCTGCCCGGGCCCTGCGACCAGGGAGCCGCCGCCCGCACCCGGGCCGGGGTGCCACCGCCCCCGAGCCGCCCCGCCGCCGCCGCGCCTTTCCGCGCCGGCACCTGGATGTGGCAGGAGATCTCGGAGTCGTCCAGCAGCCGCACGGTGCATTTCATCTCCGCGCTCAGCGACCTGATGCTGGAGCTCCGGAACCGGATCATCCCGGCAGCCCGCCCGCCGCTGCCGCCCCGCAGGCAGCCGCAGGGGGCCAGCCTGCAGCGGCGCCCGGCCGACCACGGCACGGCGCGGCGCGGCACGGCGCTGCACGGCGCGGCACGGCGCGACACGGCGCGGAGCGGCGCGGCGGCAGCGCCACCCCTCAGCCCCGCGGCGCCCCGCCGCCCGCCATCCGCCCGCCCGCCGCGGCTCGGGCCGCCGCTGCGTCAGGATGCGCTCCGCTGGCCGGCCTCAGCATCCTCCTGCTCCCGCCCCCGGCATGGCACGGCACGGCCCGCGGGGGCACCTCTCCGCCCTCACCTGCTCCTCCCGCTTCTCCGCCCCGCCGGTCCCGCCTGGGCTCCCTGCGGGGCTCCGTTTCGTCGGGCTGGCAGCGCCGGGAGGGAAATGGTCAGCGCGATCGTTTGCCTTCCCCTCCACGGGCGTTTTGAGTGCCTGGTTTTGAGTGCACCTGAGCGACTGGTACTCGCGTGGGAATGCCCGATGCCCTGAAGACGGGGGACATCCCCCAGGCTGCCGGCGGGGAGTGAAGTCCCCACGCTGCCTGCCCGTCCATAGCGTGAGTGTCTCCGGAGTATCGCAACACAGCCCCAGGCAGGATGAGAACCCTGCCGACTACGTATACATAGTTATGTAAAGAAACCTCACCAAAGATGAGTGTATCTAATGAAAAAGAAGAAAACATAATGCAACTTAATGTAAGAGTGCAAGCCTTGGAAACTGGTTTCCTCAGGGAAAAAAAATGACCCATTAGGGAGCAGCAGTCACACCCCATTTGTTGTGTAAGTGGCAAAGAAAATAAAGCATCCAGTGGTTTCATTATTATGTTCTCCATCACGAAAGAGTACATACATTTGTATAAAACCTTGCTTGTAGGAAGCAAGCATCAAAATTAACCAGCCTTGAAACAGGGATCAGAACTCTGTTAAAAAGTGAGCACTTTCCTTTGCAATGTGAAATGAAAAAAAAAAACGTGCAAAATGGGACGTGACCGGAAGTTTACAAAGAGAAGAGGAGCACTTACAGTCGCGTAGAAGGTGCATTTCAGTTATTTTGCCTAGTCGTCTGTGATTACCTGTAAAGGTCCATATTTTGCAAACAGTTCTGTGTGAATGTATTGTTCTTTTGAAAATCTCATGTAAAAGCCACTACTCCCGTAAACTCCTTCTTTGCCTTTCTGCTGGACTGCTACCAGCAGGGAATACAGACAACCACAAACAAATGAGAAATACATAATGCTCACTACCATCAGGTAGTAAATATGCAAAGCCCTTTAATGTGGAACATAAAAGAAAAGCTATAAATATATGCTTTTCAGAAATGATAAATGCTTCCAATTGCATACTGAACAGTGAAGCAAACCAGTGAGTATTTAAAACAAATTATTCACCTCAGCAGCGACACTCAGCCCACAAGTTATGCAAGAAGGTCCTTATCAGCTGGGACACCCATTGTGGACAACCACTTGTTAATAATAACACAACGCTTTTCGTCTTACGGTCCTGCAACATGGGAACACAATAGCAGGATTTAAGGCCACATGCAGATTGACTTTCAGGTCACACAGATTGTCCTGCTTCTTGTAGAGAAGGAATTTTTTCTTTCAAAGCCAAATATTTTAGTTTTTCTTCAGTCTCTGCAGCACACCTTTCTCCATCCAAAAGGGAAAGTATGAAAGGGAGCTGAGCCAATGATGAAGATTTAGGGAGCAGGTCAAAGTCTACCACTATCTGAGGGTGTTTTTTGCTTTACTGTCAGAATCACGTGGAGAGGGATGTGCTTCCCAGGAGTTCTCAGAGTTACAGCAACAGTGATGACTACATGAAATCCACATCTCCAAACTGTTGCACAGCAAGTGTGAACTGTGTGTGTACACCAACAACAGCACAGCTGCACGAGCACAGAGCTCAGCAGAATTTTACTTTCCTGTTTTAAAAACAGGTCACTCTTGTCTTTTTGGTCACTTTTTTTGCTTCTTTAATACCTCATACCATGTTGACCTGAGGTGCTTGAGAACTCTGTGAGAGAAGTAACCCATTCCTGTGTTTCAGTTACCGCAGCAAGTTTTTACTACACAGAATGTGGCAGGCATCTAACAGGAAGACACCAAATAAATGAAACAATCAAAACCAAATACTCCACCTGTAGGGAAAAAAAAAAACAAACAAACAACAAACCAAGAACCAAAAAAACCCAACCAAGCAATGAAAGCAAACACTCTGCCCAGTTGGAACTTCACAATGTAAAGCCATCAGCTGGATTTTGCATCAGATATTAGGACTGCCATCTCTTCATTGTTCAAAAAGCATTCTAGACTTTTTTTTCCCCCTTACAAATATAAGGCTTTTAAATCTCTCTTAACATCACAAATTAAACAGAAAAAAACCCACAAACGTACCTCAACACTTATTTCAAAGTGCACCCTTTTTTGCCATGTCTTGGAGGCCAAACAGTCCTTATGCAGGTAACATTTGAAAATATCACCTAAAAAGTCAGGTACTTGAGGAACTGGCATTGTACAGTATGGCAAATATAAGAAAGCACAAAGCAACACATAGATAAATTTAATTCAGTTATCAGAAAATGCTGAGCTGATGGAGTATATAAAAAAATATACTGCTTCAACTTGCAGAATAGTCTTTTGACTCAGTGGAAGTCAGCTACTGCTGTTGTTGCCAAAACCGCAGGGTTTATCAAAGCACTTACTTGGCTTCATACTGCAGACCTTGGAAGATCTGATGGGAGATCTCAATGCCAGGTAATGATGGCTGCAAGAACCAGTGAGGTGGTGGGCAGACACATGCTTGACATGCATTTTAGAGTCATCAGTCTTGGAACTGCCACCACTCAGTGCAATAGGCACATTCCCATTATTTCTTTATCCAACTGGTCACTGAATAAATTTGCTTTGGGATGAGTACATGTGGACGGCTTAACGGACAGTAGCCTATACTTCCTATTTACCTAGGAATTGCTGCCAGATACAAAGTTATATTTAGGGATGGCAGGGAGCACTAATGAGCTTGAGTAGTACTTTGATTTCTGGATGATTCTGCATGGAGCCAAATTACAGAATATAATAGTCAAGGATTTTCCCTTCAATGACTGATAGTAACAGCAACTTTAGCTCTTTCAATTAATGTTTATAATTTAGACAAATATATAGACATATGGTTTGGGTTTGTTTGGGTTTTTTTCCAAATGCTTGAAGATTAATCCATAAATACAACTGCTAGGGTTGTAAACACTGCCTGCTTTGGGCCAGACCTTGAGTTCCAACTTGGGTGGGCCCATGTGTATTTACACATCACTGTCCCCACAGGGGTGCCCTACATGACACACCAATCTCCTTCCCCACACCTCCCCATGGCCTCGTTCTCGGGTCCCTCACAAGGTTCTCATGGCCAGGTCATAGCACACGCACAGCAATTGGCCATTGCTCAGAGATCATGGTGCCATGAGCAAACAGTGACTTCACTAACATTTACGAAGTCTGGGACACTTTAGATTTTACTCGGTTCCCTCCTACAATAGGATTAGGAACTCCAACACTAAACTATTTCAGCTGTAGACAGATGATCAGGACATTAGGTTTCTCCAGAACATAACCTGAGGAGTAGGAGGTGGAGGTTGAGCTAGCAATGAATCAATAGTTCAAGGAGCAGTTTCCTATAGTCAGGAAAGTGTGAGTTTTGCTGTCAAAGGCACAAAGTCCACAGGAAAGCAAGCTTCCTAGGTATCCTAGAGATCCTGTTACACAGCAGAAGGTTTGGATGACTTCTGAAGGACCTGGTTCACAAGGCAAATAACTTGCTCATACCAAGGCCACAGGTTTTTTAGCATGCACTTTGTTATCTTCAAGAGAATTGCCTTTGAGACACACACTGTATTATTGTAAAATATATCTAGCAGCCAAGCTGAAATTAGCAACAAGCTAATTGAAGAGCTGGGCATACCAGGCAGCACTCCAAATATGAAAACAAACAAGAGACCCCAAACATACGAGATCTCTTTTGTTTCAATCTTAAGCATTCATTAAAAAAAAATCACTTTATATCAAAAACCAATTGTAAAAAAAAGCAGGGGGTTTGCATCTTGAAAGAAAAGGTTTCTCACGTGTAAATATTACACAAGTAACTTGAAAACTGTATATAAAATATTAATGCATATATCTAACAAACCCTGGGAGTATTAAAATATACATAAATTGCAAAGAAAAAATATTTAAATAGCAAAAGTTCTACTGTTCACTGGGGGCAGAGTTGAGTCAGAAGGTGAAACCTGAATTCACATAGGGTTTCTACTTTCTTTTACATTACAAAAACAGTACAAAACCATCACATATTTCTTGCATGGATGAGAAGGCAACAAAATACATAAAATACTACAGTACAAAAAGAGTCGGGATTTTCATGCTCGCACTCCAAAGGGAGCTGTCACCCCAAATCCACTAAAAAATGCCAGGCTATCGGTGATATAATTGCCCCAGCAAAAAAGACCTGGAGTTTTATTGAAATCTGCATGGCACTGATGGTCCTGCTGGCCTCCACATTCCTTGGGTGTAGTTGTGCACCCCAATCATGGCTCACAGGGGGAGAAGTGGTGAGTCTGAAGTAGGTATTTTCTTCCATTGCTGAAGTTTAGCAATCTTTACAAAGATTCAGAACAAAGTATGGGAAGAACATTACAGTACTCCCTTCCAGCAGAGAATGATGGGTTGAATTTACAATACCAACTTCTCAGCAAATTTCCTGCAGATGTCATGTGGAAGCTCAACCTCCAATCAGCATTTGTGTGAGTTAAACAGGATTGCACAATACCACACTTGAAATTTGCTTACGGGAGCAAACTTCACATTGATTTTAATCTACACAAGACAACTACCATGAAGGCAAACGTTAGCTTCCAGCCTTTGGTTTGGAGCCTACAAAGTCAGTGAGATGATTATCGTGATTCACTGGGTCCTGGGACTTGCCAAGATTTTCTTATCAGTAGGATCAAAATGTTTCTTTGGTATGCTCTTCTCTTTTCAGGGAATATACAGCCAGTTATTCTAATCTAATTCTAATTTAGTTATTCAAATAACATTTTCTGGAAAACTACAGCATGTACTCTCTGAGTTTCCCGTGCTGCCTTCTCCAAGGAGTGTCTCTCCTCTGAGGACCAAGTTTGCTCCCAAAAACTTCTTTCACTACTGGTTCTCTCTAGCTGCTTTCACACAATCTGTGCAGTACTCTTCCAGGCTTGCTAGCAGCCCCAGAGAAACCCTGCAGCTACCACTGCTGAAAGATTTACAGATTTTGCACGTGACACAACCAGTGGTTTCAGATACCTACAGTTAATTCAGTACCTAGAGGAACCTGACTTTCTCATACTGAATGCAGAGTGGCTGCCACATCCATACATTTCCTCAGTCTACCATTACTTTAAAAAAATTCCCACACCAATGATCTCATAATCCAAATAAGGTGCTGTCTCCTGATCAAGCTGAACATCAGAGCTCTGTTCTCCTGACTGTATTTGTGCATAGACAAAGAATATAGCAATCTGACCAACATAAAGGTTCATTTCTTAAGTAGGTAGAGGTATATTTGCAGGCAGTGTAGATAAATGGAGGAGATACTGCCTACCTATAGCTTGAACAGTTGTTCCTTTTATAGAATTTAAATGAATGTTTGTCTAAATGAATGTTTAGCAAAACTCCAAATCAAATACAATCAAATGTTACAACAACCACATTTTTTCAACATTTTTATTGCAAGTAGGAGTAAATTTGATCAATACTGTAGCACTAACAGTCATCATAAAATATACGAAAACTGCGTTAGCATCAGTTACCTGGTGGTCAGTCCAGCAAAATATTCAGAGCCAGGCTTTGAAGAGCTCTCAGCATCCCAAAAGCCTTGCTTAAGGAGTGCACAGAGAAGTAGTCCCCACCACACACCTTTTTGTGTATTCTTTTATGCTGTTCTTGTTACTGGGTGGAATTTGGATGCTTATGGGCAGAATTCTCTTGCAGTAACACCCTGTTTCCATGGCTGCTGCACATGCACTTTGAAACAGCTCCAAGTGCTTAGACCAGTTTTGGCTGGTTTTATAGTTCCTTTTCTTCTTTTGGGGTTATTCTGACTTTTAATACTCCTGTCATACAGTTTGAATTTTACATCCTTTGTCTGCAGTGGTAGTTATCTAACTTTGAATGTGTTTAAAGCACTTTTCCAATCAGGAATGATCCTTAAAGCTGGGGTCTGTATGAGGAATCATATTCTACACTATGTCTAATTTGTATAAATCAAGGTAAAGTCCAGCAAATAGAACTTCTACTTTGCACAATGACGTTGGGTTCCTATTGCATTTTGTGAACAAAATAAGTAGTACAGGAAAAACGTGTATGATATATAACATGTACTTCAAGTTTGTTAATCTTGTCAGCATCTAATCTCTATTTAGAGTCTGTTATTAAAGTAATTAGCACCATGATTTTTAAATAATAATATGCAACAATATTCAGTTTCTGATACAACTCTCTTTATAGATTCTGGGTTCTGTCATTAATTCTTTTCCAAATTACTGTAAGGACTGTTGCTTTTTATTGGTCTGGCTCTTTTACTTATGCAGAAGCTGATGTGGACAGGATTTGAAGTTGCAATTATCTTTGTTGTTGAACTTCCTTGCACATGAGAGGCTTTGTGGGGTAAGAGCTAAGTATGCTTTTAAGTGATTGCAAAATGGAGGCTTGGCTACCCAGGGAAGAGATGTGGACTAACTAAATGGAAAAAAATACATGAGGGACACTAAGAAAGCATACTCCAAAAGCCTTCAATAGTAACTGCTCAGAAATACTAATCTTATTGCTTACTTGTAGAAGCAGCATTTTAAGATACATCTTCTCCCTGCCACTTTCCAGAGCCAGGGGGTAGCTCCATTGTACTAATGGTTTGAGTGCTTTCAAAATTAATGGTTCTACATCAGTGCATACTGTTGCTATTGTAAGTAATGTTGAAATCTAGACTACATACCTTTTACATCCTGGGTCTTACAAGACAAATACAAGATGAGAAGATAAAATAATAAATCTGTTGCAAAACCTGTAGTTCCCATGGAGGCCAGAATCTTTCAAAGAAACAAATTACTCCTGGAAAAGCAACTTTTATTCTCACATAGACTGGAACAGAAACAGTACAGCTCTCCTAGATGTTCTCTTCAGCTATGCCTGATTTCTTCTTGAAAAGACTAAAGATAAGAAAATAGTCTTTCCGTAACTCTGTGATCTTCTTTATTTCCAGTCTGTCCCTGCAGTAACACTGAAATTACTCCAGATTGCATGTGACCGTGGCCTGCAAGCAGTAGCGGCGCACTACCTCTGCCAGCAGCCTTCCACAGCCAGGCAGAAAAATCCATGTATTTTCCTGACTGTGCTCCGAGTGTCAGACATAACCCCTTGCCTCTCACTGTGATTTTTGAATCATGCTGCTGCAGCTCTAGTGGTTACTTTGGACTGAAACCACTGTAATTTTCACATGTTTTTACACTCTCAACTTGTGAGATAAATAAAATGTTATTTTATAAACTCAGAGTTTCAGACAGATCTTGCTTTGTTGAGCACTTCTCTGGAGTATTTACATTAATACACTGATTTTGGTGACATCACATGAAGAAATTTTTATATGGTAAAACATATTTTGATTTCTTATACACAATTACATTTGGTAAGACTCTTGTGCAAACCTGGAGTTGGTATTAAAAGATTTAATTAGGATTACACTGACAAAATAAAGTCCAGAAAATGAAGTTTCCAAAAACCTAAGGAACAACCATGTAGAAAACCCCAACTAATTTTCCATTTCTTATCTACATTAATTTTTTTGAAAATGAGCCAACTAGCCATTGTATAAGCATATTATAGCACTTCTTTTGCTGTCATTAGAAAAATCTAAATCATTTAACAATAGCTTCTGTGTTTAGAGCTACGTGTATTCAACCTTTAGATAAATGTTTTCTTAGGTTTCCCTAAATTCTTCCCACAGAAATTAGTGAGCTAGGACACGTTCAGATTATAGTATGGTATGAAGTACTGCATTCCTCTTTTACCTATAACTAGGCTGGGATGATTTCACCATTCCTTCAGCTTTGCAATCAAACTGAGAACATACCTGTGTCACTTAGAAGCAACAGAGAAAAGTCACTCCCATTCCCTCTTACATGTTGGGGGGGGGGGTTAGGGAGGTTGGTTTTTTGGTACTGCAAACTGGAAAAATAATAAGAGTTATTTATAACACTCTTTTTTTATTTCATGAAGATCATACCCTAAAGCTCTGAGCTTCAGTATGAAGAAATGGGATGAGGTGATATATACAAATACGTATGGTGAATTTTTAAAACTTTTTACAGCTTTAGTTTGATTTACTGATCCCAAGTGTCTGAAAGTTTGACTGATTTATCAAACTGATGATTTTTTTCTCAGTACTGGGAAATCCTGTTGGGTGCAGAAAGCCAGTTTGCACTACGTTCTCCTAAAAAAGGACTTCAGACAATGTATTGACTGACTTTGCATTGCACAGAACAAATTCTGAAAATTGTTGGTAGAGTTTTGATCAACACAGCCGTAATTTGATGATTATTTACTTCACAATGAAGACTATGATGAACAGAACACATCAGTATGGGTTATTTCAGCTACTCTCCTCACAGTGAACACATCATATTAACACTCCCTGCCTTGTATTTACTGTCAATGCATATTCAGGATTTAATTTGAACCTCTAAATGTCTACATAAATTTGGGCCTTATCTGCTTGAAAAACAGTCTTTCTCCCCTTAAGATTCATGGTCAGGTTACCCAATGTATCTGAGCCCTTTTTTTTATAAGAAGCAGATGTCCATGATGATGGATGTTCCTGGAAAGCTTAAAGAGGCCTGTGCACTTTTAGAGTAGTTCACCATTATACTGTGATAAGTTTCCATTAGGAATTACCATGGGAATGGGTTTTTTCTACTTTGAATTTGGCAATATTCTGAATGAAATAGACCTTTCCCAGTATCCTTGGGAAGGAGATAGATACAGTAAAGGCAAACAGAAATAACTCCAGGAAAGTAAAATTCTTTCATTCATATTTCATGTTACCCTTCTCTAAAATTAGGCAGCTAATTTAAGTAGATGATGAAGCTTTACTGAATTCCAAAAATTCAATATCAGTCAATTAGTCAAACTAGAAAGGCTCAGAAAGACACTGAAAATACTCCTAATAGCCATAAAACATACCAAATTCAATTTTTAAAAGTATTTGAGGATACAGTCTGGAAAATTCTTTAGAGGCTGAGAAGTACTTGCCTTTTAATTCTAGAATGTTCATCCTTCACGATAATATTTTAATTTCACCTATTATTAAATATAATAAATAAAACATCAGAAGATGTTTACATTTCATTGTCTCCTATTTCAACTATGTGAATGTACTCTGGAATTCATGAAACCAAACAGGATTTTTTATATAACTACAGCAGAGATTCAGAATCAAGTTATATATTCTGAAAACATTGGAAATATAACTAAATTTAAATGATAGGGAGAAGGCATCCATGCAACCTCCAGCAAATGGTCTTCGAAAAGGAAGCATCAGGATAAATTTCCTAAGACGTACATACATGATTAAATGATGAAGACTAACATGAAACTCCCCCATGTTATTAAAGAAATAATGTGTAAAAATATTTAATAGTCCTGTGACTAGAACAGACTGAAAGGGAAATCCTCATTCAACTCACATGAAAAGGATCCACGTATTTTATTGGATCTACAACTCAATAAAGCACATCTTAAGTGGCTACTGAGGCATACACAATCTGATGCTGTTAAGTCAACCATTTGGCTGAGCTTTATCCAGTCATCTCTTCAGTTGACTACTAGCATGAATTATATCTGCGAAATCATATGAGCCACACAAGCAGGAAGTCTGAATGCAATTGCCTTCTTCACATTGCCTATAGGCTCTTGTGTTTGTGCAATTCAACTGGCTTTCTCCAGATCTTTTTCTTCTCCCTGCAGCAGCATCTGCAGAGCACACTGCTGCCTGTACAGCTCTGTCAGTGCATGCTCATGGTTTGTCATCCTGGGATTGAGTAAAAGAGAACTCCTGGCAAGATTTCCTGAACAAACACAGGTATAAAATAGCTATTAGATAACGTCACACCAGTCTAGCATGGCTGTTTCTCACACGGGTATGCATTATGAAAAAAAAGGTATCAAACAGAAAAGCTTGTTTTCTCTGCTTTGTAACAATCAATCTGGATAAAATTGTGATGATCTGGTTACAACAAAAGCCATTGGATGTGCACTGTAGTCAGTTGCTCCTGGTGCTAGCAAAATCTCAGGGATTGTTCTGATAGAGCAATTAAAGTTTTGATCCTGGGAGCGGGAATAGCAGTTGTGATATTTCCAGGGTCAAAGTGACCACTGGTATTTTTGAGTTCATTTGGATCTCCCAAGAACTGTCATCTGAATGAAGCATTTTTCTCTGATAATTAATAAGCCAACAAATGGAAAAGATACATGAAAATTCGATTGCAATTTAGCACAATCATACTGCTATTACAACAAAATACGTATTCAGTCACAGGGCACGTTAAAGGAATCATTGTGGTCTGTTGGTAATTTGAGAACTGGCCTGTTTCAGTAATAGCCTAATAACTTTGAAGCTTCTCGTCTTTGTTAAGAATTTCTTAATAGGTATGTGAAATACAGGAAGTTCCAAATCTCAATTAAATGGTCAGAGACAGACAACAATAATAAAAAAAAAAAAACCACAACAACAAAAAAAACCAACCAACCAAAGAAAGACATATATCATTCATAACGTTATTTGAAGTGCCATGCAAAGGAAATAAAATTTAGTGCAGAGTGGGAGACTTAATGCACTTTCTGAGAATTTATTCCAAGATTTGATTGACATAAAAAAATATGAAGGGAGCACACATAGTGCTCTGCTGAAACCACCGGGTGGAGCAGCTCTCACAGACAAATACTGCTCCGTTGCACCGGAAACCTTCAACGCTGGTCGGCAGCACCACCGCGTTTGATGCTTGCAGAGCTTTAAAAACGTTGCTAGGTCAGATATATGTACATAATAATAGCAAGAATACTTGACATCTAAGAGCATTTCCACGATTTTCCACAATCCTGCCCCTCTAGTCAGCCCTGGTGAGGCCACATCTAGAGTGCTGCGTCCAGTTCTGGGCTCCTCAGTATATGGGAGACATGGAGCTCCTGGAGCAGATCCAGCAAAAGGCTATGAAGATGATTAAGGGACTGGAGGATTTTTCTTGCGAGGAAAGGCTGAGGGAACTGGGCCTGCTCAGCCTCAAGAAGAGATAACTGAGAGGGGACCTCATCAATGTCTCTGAGTATCTGAAGGGAGGGTGTCAAGGGGGCGGATTCAGGCTCTGCTCGGTGGTGGCAAGCAATAGGACAAGAGGCAGTGAGCAGAAACTGAAACACAGGAAGTTCCACTTGAACATCAGGAAGAACTTCCTTACCGTGAAAGTGACCGAGCATTGGAACAGGTTGCCCAGAGAGGTTGTGGAGTCTCCGTCACTGGAGATACTCAAAAGCCGCCTGAACGGAATCCTAAAATGCTCTAGGGGACCCTGCCGGAGCCGGGGCGCCGGACTAGATCACCCCATCGGTGGTCTTTCCCAGCCTTACCTACCCAATGATGCTGTGATTTAAAAGTGTGACTAGTTCAAGGCTTTAAGAGATATTAAAACGGAGTTAGCCACGGAATGGCTGATGCCTTAAATAAATTTTAAAGGCAGACCTTTATCACCGAAGGGTAAAACAGAATCCAACAGGCATCAATGCAGACTTTAACGTGCGCTGCAGAAATTACTGTTTCTATTAAATTAGCGTGTGTTGCTGAGGCTGCAAACGGTGAATACCGTGCAGCTAGGAGAGAAACGCCCCACTAGGCAGAAAAGCCTCAGACAAAGAGGGTTCGCGAGAAGATCAGGTAACTAACTTTAGCATAAGGAGGGACTGCGGGGAGAGGGGTACACGACACGCGTGTCCCGGGTTGCCGTAGAAGGGGAGCGGAAAGGTGGTCCCGGGCAGCCACGCGCGGCGGTGGCGCCGGGGCAGGAGGCGGCGCTTCGGCCGCTTCCCACTCGGCCGCGCTGGGGCCGCCCCGCGCCCGGAGCCCGCGGGCGCGCCCGCACCGCCTTCCGCGGCCGGGGCTAGGGCCGGGACCGAGGGCGGCCCCGGGCGGCGGCGCAGGACGGCAGAGCAGCAGCTGCGGAGCGGGCCGGGCCGCTATGGTGCTGGTGGTGGTGATGGGCGTCAGCGGCTCGGGGAAGTAGGTACCGGCGGGGGCCGGGCGGCGGGGCGGAGCAGCGGCGGCGGTGCCCGGGGCGGGGGCGCGGCGCTGCTGGAGCCCGGCGGGGCGGGTGCGGTGCAGGTGCGCAGCTCGAGGCGCGGGTGGGTAACCGGCCCTTTGTGCTTCCCCGCAGGACCACGGTCGGATCGCGGCTGGCAGCGAAGGTAGGACCGTGTGCGAGCCGCCGCCTGGGAGGCGTGCGGAGCGGGCAGGCACCTCCCTGCGCCGGGCCGGCGGCCTTCGCCCGGGCTGCCGGTCTCGCGGACCGGGTTTGGCTGGCGGTCACCGGTGCGGCGTCGCTTGCACCGAGGTCAGCTTAGTGCCTTGATGCAACAGCTATTGCTGCTGCCAAGTTGAACTAGTATTTTTTCACTAATCCTCATGGCATAAGCGGTGATTCACACTGCGGTGCAAGAAGCCTGTAATTTCTTAGGTGTTGTACTTATAAATTCTGTGATCCTTATTACTTCACGTGGTATAGCTGAACGATCCATTATTTATTTATTTTTTTCTTAGCTGGGATGGAAATTCTACGATGCAGACGATTATCATCCTCCAGAGAATAAAAAGAAAATGGCAGAAGGGATACCACTAAATGATGAGGTACATTTATCTCTGTAACTTTGTGCACATCCTGTTAAAGTAGATTGTGCTTTACTATGTAGACTAGTCTGACTGTAAGCACAGGTCTGCGTTTGGTAAGGTGAGGGCAGCTTCTTGTATTACAAAGGATTCTGTGTAAGAAAGCAGTTTATCAAACTGTGTGCTTGGCAGCTCCCAAGAGGTATGCTGCTGTTTCAGGATTTGTCAGAAATCTCCTCCTCTACAATCCACACAACAGAGTTGCAGCTTTGGATTAGAGTCATAGAATATCCTGAGTTGGAAGGGACCCACAAGAACCACAGAGTCCAGCACATGGGCCTGCACAAGAAAACTCCAAAAATTTGTTACCCTTCTCTCAAATCACTTTTCATCATTTATCACTACTCCTGGTTAACTTGAAAGGTCCCAGATGACTGGAGATTGGCCAGTGTGATGCCCATCCACAGGAAGAGTTGAAAGGAGGATCCAGGGAGCTGCAGGCCTGTAAGCCTGGCCTCAGTGTTAGGGAAGGTTGTGGAACAGATTGTCTTGGGTACCATCACATGGCATGAGCAGGACAACCAGGGAATCAGGCTTAGCCAGCAGGGGTTTGTGAAAGGCAGGTCCTGCTTGCGCAACCTGACCTCCTTCCATATCTAGGTGAACTGCCTAGTGGATGAGGGAAAGGCTGTATATGTTGTCTACCTGGAGTTTGGTAAAGCCTTTGACACCCTTTCCCAAAGCATTCTGCTGGAGAAATTGGATTCCCATGTCTTGGATGAATGCACTGTTTGCTCAGTTAAAAACTGACTGTATGGCTGGGCCCAGAAGGTGTTGTTGAATGGAGCTACAGTTGGTGGCCAGTCACTGGTGGGGTTCCCCAGAGCTCAGCATCACGGTGAGCCCTGTTTAACACCTTTATTGATTATATGGATGATATGGAGGGGATTGAGTGCATTCTGTAAGTCTGCAGGTGACACCAGGTTGGGTGGAAGTGTTGATCTGCTGCAGGGTGAGAAGGCTCTGCAGAGGGATCTGGACAGGCTGGATCGATGAGTGGGGCTAATGTAATGAGGTTCAACAACATAAAGTGCCAGATCCTGCACTTGGGTCACAACAACCCTCTGCAGCACTACAGACTTGGGGCAGAGTGGCTGGAAAG
Source organism: Amblyornis subalaris (assembly GCA_018881555.1). Taxonomy (NCBI): domain Eukaryota; kingdom Metazoa; phylum Chordata; class Aves; order Passeriformes; family Ptilonorhynchidae; genus Amblyornis; species Amblyornis subalaris. The sequence continues at coordinate 827,974 of JACAXG010000178.1, read as the reverse complement.
CTGCGCAGCCAAAAAGGACCTGGGAGTGCTGATCATGAGCCAGCGTGTGCCCAGGTGGCCAAGAAGGCCAGTGGCATCCTGGCCTGCGTCAGCAGTAGTGTGGCCAGCAGTGATCATCCTCATGTACTCAGAACTGGTGAGGCCACACCTCAAATCCTATGTTCAGTTCTGGGCCCCTCAACTCAGGAAGGACATTGAGGTGCTGGAGCAAGTCCAGAGCAGAGCAATAGAGATGATGAAGGGTCTGGAACACAAGTCTTGTGAAGAGCAGCTGAGGGAGCTGAGGGTGTTTAGCCTGGAGAAAATGAGTCTCAGGAGAGACCTTATCAGTCTCTACAATTGCCTGAAAGGAGGTTGTGGTGAGATGGGAATCAGCCTCTTCTCCAAGGTAACAAGCAATAGGACAAGGGAAAATGGTCTCGAGTTGTGCCAGAGGAGGTTCGGTTTGGATATTAGGAAAAATTTCATCCTTGAAAGAGTGGCTAAGCATTGGAACAGGCTGCCCAGAAAAGTAGTGGAGTCACCATCCCTAGAAGTGTTAAAAAACCCAAGTAGACGTGGCACTTAGTGCTATGGTTTAATTAGCATGGTGGCATTCTGTCAAAGATTGGACTTGATGATCTTTAGGGTCTTTTCCAAGCTTAGTGATTCTATGATTCTGAATTGTACCATGTGCCAGAGAGCCCTGCCTAAACACTTTTGAACTCTGTGAGGCTGATACTGTGACCACTTCCCTGTGGAGCCTGTGCCTGTGCCCAACCACCCTCTGGGTGAAGAACCTTTACCTAATATCCAACCTAAACCTCCCCTGACACAACTTCAGGCCATTCCCTCAGGTCCTGTCACTGGTCACCACAGAAAAGAGATCAGTGCCTGCCCCTCCTCTTCCCCTCATGAGGAAGCTGCAGACTGCAATGAGGTCTCCCCGCAGTTTCCTCCAGGACGAACAGAACGAGAGACCTCAGTTGGTCGTCACACGGCTTCCTCTCAAGGCCCTTCAGCATCCTCATGGCTCTCCTTTGGATGCTCTCTCATATGTTTATATTCTTCTTATACTGTGGTGCCCAAAACTGCACACAGGACTGGCAGTGAGGCCGCACCAGGGCAGAGCAGAGCAGGACAACCTCCCTCGACTGGCTGGCGATGCTTGAAGTACTAATAGCTTGATGCTACAGCTTGAAAAAAAGGATTTTTCCATTTGCCATCAATTAGGACAGTGATCTTAGAGTTAAAGCTGCTTTTCCTGTACAGAATCAGGAAAAATTTAAAAATCTCATGTCCACTACTTCTAGAGAAATATACACTTATGAATGCAGATAAGGACTTATAAACAAAGAATATAAACTAAATAATGCTGATGAACACATGAAATCTGTCTAAAAACATACCAAGTTTAGAAATAGGGCAAGATGCAGTTATGAGATCTTTTGAAACAAACTTCAAGGATTTAGCTGTAGTAGGAAAAAATGGCTTCCACTTTTTTTTCAGTCCCTCAGATCTTTCGGGAGAAGTCCTTAGCCGATTTAGACTGAAAAAAAATATTCTAAATTCTTGTTAAAAACTCTCATCTTTTACTCACTACTGGTTGGAAGCCTGTATGTTGTCTGAAGCAGCCTTGCACGCTGGAATGACTAAACCATTGATATGTGGTGCTCAGCAAGAGGAAAGCATCTCTTCTGAAAAATAAGAGGTGCAAAATTATGAGGGTCTTCTTGAATGCTAAGGGGAAGTTATTCTGTAATGACAGTAACAAAAAATTTTTGCATTTGTTTGTCCGTGTTACCATTTGTTGTGCTCATCCAGCAGTAACAGCATTGAAAGATTAAATGGGAGCAGTTGTTTAGTGCTCATTAGGCATAACTAAAGTTTGCAGCAGTTTAAAATTTCAGATTAAATGAGCATCTGATCAATCACTCACATTGTGTTTGCCTAAGTACTGGGCAAAAGTTTTGAGCAAATGTGGCTATGTTTACATTTATTTGTGATTGCTACTGACATAAATATAATTATTGCAGATAATTAAATTTAGATCTGTCTGTTCCTGAAAGCTTCAACTTGGATCCAAAATGGGGATGGGGGATGGGGGGGTGGGTGGGTGTGTGGGCGGGGTGTGTGTGTGTGTAACACTGTATAAGGGAAAAGAAATACCAACTCAAGCTATACATTTGAATTGTATAATAGAAGCAAGATAAGTTGACTGTCCTTCAGAATTTTACAAAGTGCATACTGCACTTGCATAGGTATTACTTCCATCTTATACTTGTAGATACTAGTAATATAAAAAGTACTATTCCACTAAAAGCATCTTATTGATAATATGCCTAGCACTTCTTATTAGCCTTCAGGCAGTGGTAGCAAATCTATATAGGAAGAAAAATATTCAAAACTAAACTTGTTGTGCAGTTTACTGCTAGTTTTCATCTCTAGTGAAATATCTGAGATGGCTGAAGCAATTGTTTCAAATTAATTCCTAAAGAATTTTGAACTAACTTGTTTTCTTTCTAGGACAGGATTCCTTGGCTTTGTGCATTGCATGATATACTAAGAAGGTAAGAGAATATCTAGTTTTAAAAGGTTTTAGCTAAAGACAGAAGTATCAAAAGTGGTTTTCCTCATTGCATTCCAAAGCAGAAATGTATGTGGTAGTGTAAAGAAATTCTGCAGGTAGTGAAGTCATTCTATATTGACTAATCTAAGGTGTCATAATAATTGCTGAGGGTGAGCTAATCCCTGCGAAATAACATGGGAAATGGATGCCAATGTTGTTGTTTTTCGACTATCTGTGTAAAAATAATTTCAAGGATCCAGTTTATTAATAAGCCTGACATTAGCTACTTATAAGGAACATAACCACAAAATACACCAATAATAACAGTGGGATAAACTACTGTTATTTTGAGTAAGATAGTGTCAAGTTTGTTTGACACTGCTTGAGTTTGCTTGAGTGTACTCTGCTAATTTGCAGATGACACCAAAATGGGAGGAGTAACTGATGCAGAGGGACCTTGAAAGGCTGTAGAAATGGATTGGTAGAAACCTCGTTCATTTTAAGAAGTGCAAAGTCCTGCCCCTGGGAAGGAACAACCCCAGGCACTGGTACAGACACAGAGGGAAAGCAGCAGAAAAGGACCTGAGGGAGCCATAGTATACAACCCAAGTTGGACATATGCCAGCAATGTGCTCTTCTGGCAAGGCAGGCCTGCAAAATCCTGGTCTGTATTAGATCAAGTATTGCCAGCAGGTCAAGGGAGGTGATCCTTCCCCTCTCCTTTGCACTGGTGAGGCCGCATCTGGAGTGTTGTGTCAGTTCTGGGCTTCTCATTGTGAGAGAGGCATGAACATACTGGAGAGCATCCAGCGATGATGAAGGGACTGGAGCATGTCCCAAATGAGGAAAGGCTGGGAGGGCAGGGACTGTTTAGCCAGGCTTTACACTTGCTTGTGCACATTAAGGGAGCATACCTCATTGGAGCACAGGTTAATTCACTGAGAAATTTGTCTGGATTGATTTGCCGGATCCATTGCTTTATGTACGTGATAGCCCAGTGCCACTGCCGAGCTCTGGAAACTTTACATGATCAAGTATACTTTAAAAGAGCCTAGTGCCAGTGTTTAATTATTAGTACTTATTAATAGCTGAGGCTGGCATTGGCTTACCTAGGTGATAATGGTAGGTATTAAAAATTCTTTCCCTTTGAACCAAAATCTGATGGCCATAGAATGATTTTTAAATAGGTTTATTCCTGATTTTAATTTTATTACAGAATATATTTTCTTAGGCAGACACTTTACTCACTCTTCACAGAGACAACCAATTCTGGATTTGCTTTTTGGTGGAACAGACACACCAACAATTTAATGCTTTACTTTAAGAAACCTTGTTAGTAGAAAATACATGTGCAAAGCATTCATTGACCTGCAATCTCTTGTTTAATCTGAAGTGAGCATATATGCAATGCTGCCAATGAGTATTGTTACAGGAATCAAAATCAAATATTATAGTTAAACCTGAGACAGTGAAAGCAGGTGTTGAAAATATTGTGTATTTAAGAACAGTGGACTGTACTGTTCATCAGCCACTTTCCTTTAGAGAGAATCATATAGTAATTTTATAGACAATGGATAGGAGTTTGTATGGATATTTAGTTCCTGTTCTCAGCAATTAAGGAAATGATCCCGACACTTCCTTGTGCTAGAATTGAATTAATTTAGGAAAGAATGGTGGCTAATAGACAAGGTCCCTAAGACTGAGATTTTAGCAGGAGGTTGGCTAGCCTGACCTTGCTTTCAAATCACATTGTTACCTGGATTGGAAATTTGGTTTCAAAGTACCACTGTCAAAATGCCACTACTCCCATGGCTGTCCTCCTTGAGAATCTAGGGCTTGTCTACCTTGTTCAGCAGAATTAACAAGCCATTTTGTTATACCACATGTGAATATGTAAAGATTTTTGCTTTTCTTTTCGTTTTGATAGAGAAGATTCATCTAAACGACATTTAATTCTGGCCTGTTCTGCACTGAAGAAGATGTACAGGCATGTATTAGTTAGTGGAGCATCTGCAATTGAAAGCAACCAGCCAGAACAACCAGGGGAAAACCCAGCACTGAAGATCCTCTTTGTTCATTTGGACGGGCCTATGGACATCATTGCTGACCGCCTGGAGAAGCGGAGAGGTCACTTTATGCCACCTGAACTTCTCAAGTCTCAGTTTGATACTCTGGAGCCACCTAGTGCACCAGAAAACTTCATTACTGTCAGTCTAGAAAAATCTCTTCCTGAAATAGTGCTAGGGATTGAGAGTGCCATTCTTCAGGGTGAGGCTTTGCTAAAGTAATTTTCTGAATGACACATGCAGAAATTCCCTGAAGAGTATCAAGGCTATGAAACAGGTTTTTAGTTATTAAATTGATTATTAAATCAAACCAACTTTTTTTTAAGAGCTGGTTTACTACTCTTGGTTTTTTTATCATGGCTCTGTAAGAGACATATAATATGAAATTTTCAAGGACTGTTAACTTTTTAAAGCCTTCACTCTATGAAGTTAAAATTCCCATTTTAGTAAGAGCCTGCTTTTGAAAATTCTACCAAGGGTCGCAGAGAGTAATTTATTTTCTTAATTTTAGTATTTACTCTGTCAGACACTGAGATGAGCACATCTGTTATTACAAGATTAAATAATTTACAGCTTTGTTAGAAACAATAGACTTATTTTTCTAGAAGAGGCAGAACATGAATGATGAAATTTGGGACCTGACACTACCTCTGTCTCACTGCCAGATTTTCATCAAGTTGTAGGTTCTGTGTTTTGTGTCCTTGTTGACCTCACCAGAGCACTGATGACTTCATGCGAACTTTTCTGAACTCTTACTGTATGCATTGACCACCAAGCTGAAAAATGCGAGCAAAAAAACATAGTGGTGGTGATGCAATATACAAAATTCAATTGTATGGAAAACTTTAGAAATAAAGCATAAGTAGCATCATACTGGTTCTGAACTTGGATCTTTCATGTACAGAGTATACACATTGAATTGGAGTGTGAGTCAACCAGGGATTTAAGGTACTGAATGGAAGATTGATAGACATTTCCTTCTTTTTGAAAACTTACTCTTTCACAGCTGGACCTTCTCCTTCACTTCCCTTTGCTGGTAGGCACCTCGGCCCACGTCCATACAACTGCTTTAAAGATTTTGATCAAACTATTCCTAATACATATTTTTCACGTCTTTTTTGTGATCAGAAAATTCCAAATATCCAGTCACCTAGATCACAGAATTTAAGGTTAAAGTCCTTTTATACTGCTGACATGTTTTTCAAAAAGTACTTTGTCATGTTACACAAGACATGCCTTTTCAGCATAACTTCACAAAAACTTCAGATAATTTCTGTATTGAGTCTTATCCAAATGGAGAAATCTCCATGTGCTCTTGCACATGGATTATTTTTAGCGTGTCATGCAATTTTTTTTATTCCTGGGATGGTAGAAGAACTCCTCTATAAGCAAATCTCATGTTTGAAAGCGTCTTTAGTGTAATTTTTACCTGGGTAAGTAGTTGAAAAACATTTTTCTTGGTTCTCACCATGTATGAAAATAGTAAGGGCTTTGTGGTTTAGCAGACAAACTACTGTGCTTAAATTAGTGCAATAAATGGGCATTATCGTACTGAAAGCAGCCATTTTTAGACACAGAGATGGGATTTTAGGCATTAACCTACCCAGAAGTGGTCTTTTCCTGTTTGTGACCTGAAGGGAGAATACCAGGCAGTTCCCAGTTTCAGTCTGCTGCTGTACGCTACAACCTGCTCTCACCTCAGAGCCTGTTTGTTCCAAGAGCCAGGGTGCAAGTTCAAGACACAGAGACAAAGTTAAGTGCAAGAGACAGGAATATCTATCTGTTTCTTAACACCCTCAAACTTCAGAGACCTCTTCAGACCAAGTGACTTGTCAGAACTGTACAAATGTAGTAGCTATGAAAATCGCAGAAACAGCGCCCTCTTGTGGCACCTCTGCTGTTAATAAGGCCTTAATCTTTTCCAATACACCATTTTACAAGCAAAGAGCTTTATTAATGTACCCATTATTAAATAAAAATTTCTGCTCACTTTTTTCACACACAATAAAACTAGACTAGGACACTCTACAGTGATGGGAAACCAACCAGCTGCATCCTGTCACAAATACGATGAGACCTTTAAATTAATTTAAAGAAAAAAGGGACAACATTTTCAAGTGTGAGTCTGAGAAGGCCAGACTGATTTTCAGATCTACTTGTCAGCATTTTTAGAATGCTCGCAAAGTGGCTGGCACCAACAGAAAATTGTACTCAACAGTTAACAAACATGCTCTTTTAGAGAATTTTATGCAAGCAGCTTGGGTTTTGGAAGGCTTCTAAATGAACTAGTATGTTCGTACTTACAGGCAGTTCATGTTTGTTCAAATTAGGTCAGGGTATTTCTCACTCTTTCCTTCTATGTTGGGAGTATTTCCCTCCGTTACCCTTTAAATACATTTGCATTTTGCTTTTACTTAAACATATGTAATCAATAGTCTGTTACCTGCTATTCTGAAGGAAAACAAAGGATTAATTCTGCTCACTTTTATCCCGTGCATCACAAATTAAAAGATTAAGACATGAATCATCCCAATGCTAACCACATAAAACTACTCTCGGATATTAATCAAGCTGTGCATTTGTGCAGTGGAAGAAAAAGGTAGCAGAACAATCCCTAACCAAACACAATCCTACAACTTTTAATTTACTTAATTTTGGTTTCATTTGGGTTTTTTGTTGTGAGGGGTTGTGTTTTCAGTTTTGTTGGTGTTTCTAAACTAACAACACTATTCTAGGGATGCCATATTCAGGTTAGGTGGGCAGGTTATTAGTAGTTAGCACAGCTTATCTGGAGCAAGTGCTGTGTGTGTATTTTGAAATATATTTAGCAATGCAGCAAAAACTGAGGAGGAAAACACCTGAAGTTAGAAATTGCTTTCTCCGTCTCTAAGCACAAATTATCTGTGGAAGGTACATGCACGATACATCCTCACAAATTTGTACTAAGCACAGTTAGTAATATGCTGTGTAAATACTGTACCTACTACAGCATAAACATTTTTCACTGCTAAAATGAGGAAATAAAAATGATATGCTGTCTATCCCAATGGCAATATCTATTCATACATTAAACATCGGAAGGGTTGAGTCTTACTAAACAGGAACAGACTAGCTGCCTGTCACCTCAGCTATAAATTGAGATTTTTTTTTTTTATTAATAGTATTTATTTTATTATGCAGGATATTTGGGTTGTGTGGCCAGATCGTGGTCGTGGGAGAGGGGGCTACAGGGGTGACTTCTGGGAGAAGCTGCTGGAAGCTTCCACTATGTCTGGCAGAGCCAATCCCTGGTGGCTCCAGCAATGGATGTGCTGCTGGCCAAGGCTGGTCCAATCAGGAATGGTGGTAACCTCTGTGATAACAGATTTAAGAAGGGGGGAAAAAAGTGATTGCCCAGTTGTAATTGTGGTCAGAGAAGAGCAGGGTGAGAATATGTGAGAGGAACAACCCTGCAGACACCAAAGTCAGTGCATAAGGAAGGGGAGGAGGTGCTCCAAGCACCAGAGCGGAGATTCCCCTGCAGCTCATGATGCAGACCATGGTAAAGCCACTGTCCCCCTGCAGCCTGTGGAGATCCACAGGGATGCAGAAATCCACCTACAGCTCATGGAGGAGACCCACACTGGAGCAGGTGGATGCCTGAGAGGAGGGGCTGTGACCTCATGGGAAACCCATGTTGGTGCAGGGTCCTGGCAGGGACTTGCAGACCTGTGTAGAGAGGAGCTCACACTGGAGCAGGTTTCCTAGTCGGACCTGTGACCCTGTGGGGGAGCCACACTGGAGCAGCCTGTCCTTAAAGGACTGCACCCTGTGGAAGAGTGACCCACACTGGAGCAGTTCGTGGAGAACTGCCCATGGGATGGACTCATGTTGGAAAAGTTCATGGAGAACTGTCTCCCATGGGAGAGACCCCATACTGAAGCAGGGGAACAACTCTCCCTGAGCAGCGGCAGAAACAACATGTGATGAACTGACCATAACCCTCATTCCCTGTCTCCCTGCACTGCTAGCATAGGAGGTAGAGCTGAGGAGGGAGGGGTGGCGGGAAGGTGGTATTAAGGTCTGTTTTTACTTCTCATCATCCTGCTCTGATTTTGTTAGTAATAAACTCCATTAACGTCTCTTAATTTGAGTCTGTTTTGCCCGTGATGGTAGTTGGTGAGTGATCTCTCCCAGTCCTTATCTCAACCCATGAACCCTTTTTATATTTTTTCTCCAGAGTCCAGCTGCAGAGGGGAGGAATAGAACCATTTTGGTGGGTGCCTGGCATCCAGCCAGGGTCAACCCAGTACATGCAGTCACTGAATCAAGAAGAGAATTAGGCAGACCAAATCCTTTACAAAATTAGCCATTTGCAATGGCTAATTTCATATTCCCAATAGTGAATGTATGCATTTTAAGTCTTTCAAATGACATCTGTCAGTTCACACTACTGTAACTTTTAGATTTTTTGGGTTTGCAGCAGTTACTTTCTCTAGCAGTAGTTTGATGATCAGGCAAGGCAGTTTTGCAGACAATCCTGTCAGGTTACTTGGTCCACAGTAGAGGAAAAGAAGAAAGCAGGAAAACAAAGAGACAGCCTTCAGGCACACATGCCCTTCTCATCCAAAATGCAAGCTGCAGATTTAAAATACAAGTTATGGAAGTGCTCAGAGTTAATGATAAGATTGTTTCTGAAACAAGAGGTAGATGATAACTCTGAAGAGAGAATTTTAAAGAGGCAGAAAAAGGGGCAACAAGGGGAAGCCGGGAGAGGTGCACAAACAGAAACATTGTAACATGCTCTGGGTTTTCTTTCATTGTTGAAGACGTCATAAAGTCTACCCTATCTATAAACCTTGTTCTGCTTGCTGTGTTTTCCAACAAAACGAACATTTCTCCTATGCAAAAAATGGCTCAGTGTTTTTACCACTACTTACCAGAAAGTTAGATGACAATAATTACTGATAAATATTGATGGCCTTGGAACAATTGGTGAAGGAATTGGGGCCACAGTTTTTTCTTCCGTTCTCCCAGGTGCAGGAGAAACAGACGGAAAGAAACAGACAGATCCAGTCTATCAACATGTGGCTGTGAGGCTCATGTCACTGCCAATATTTTGGGTTGTTTGACAGTGGAATGGTTTACATGGCACCATGCTTGTGGGCATCAGATGGGAACAGAAGCATCACCTCTCTCAAAAGAAGAGGGTCTTTGGTCAAGGGTTAAAACTGTACTCACTGATATGGCTTTAAATTAGATATGATTAGGGGAGAAGGAGATATCATCCTATTTAACAGTGATAAGGTGTGCAATGACTTGCCTTCGTACTTATATCAGTTAGATACCAGAACCAGCAAGAGATGCCCAGAGTCTGGAGAGAGATTGCAGGTCAGCAGGAGAACACTTGAAGGGCAGCACAAAGGAATTCCAACCACTCCAGAGAGAAAGTCATTTTCACAACTTAAATGCCTCCATGCTAACACATCCAGCATGGGGAATAAACTAGAGATGTATGCATGCCTGCAGGTCTATGATCTTACCGGCACCACAGAAACGTGGTGGCAACTCTTACAACTGCAGTGTTGGAATGGAAGGATAGTGTCTTCAGGAAGGACAGGCAGGGCAGACAAGGAAGAGGTGTCACCCTCTGTCAGTGACCATCTGGAGCGCATGGAGCTCCACGTGGAATGGATGAGGAGCTAACTCAGAGCTTATGGGTGAGGATTAAAGGGAGGGGAAGCACAGGTAGCTTTATAGTGGAGGCCTGCTACAGGCCACCTGACCAGGAATCCCCAGCCAATGAAGCCCTCCACAGACAGACAGGAACAGCTTCACATTCACAAGCCCTGGTCCTTGTGCAGGATTCCACCACCCTGCCATCCATGTGGAGGACCAGGCATGAGCACCTTAAGCATGTTTTGCCTCAGACATTCTGACGGTTCCAACAGGAAAGTTTTGATTGGAAGAGAGGCTCCTAAAGAGGTGGGGCAGTCAATGCTGTTCTGAGCCCACTTCCTTTTCAATTGTTAAGCTTGCAAGTCTGCCTTAACACTCACGCTCTGTGCACATGTGTCCAGAGAAGGGTCAAGTGCCAGACACCTCACTAAAAGGGGCTCCAGGACACCACAGTCCCCCAACTCCCTCTGACTCATTTCCTGGAGGGCTCTAAAGGCTGACTGCACACATACAAACAATGTAGCATGAATGGCACAAAAAAAATCTATTTTACATGACAGGCATATACCAGGTAAACTATAAAAGGAAGTGGATTGGTCCCAGGTGTTCTTTCTCTCTGTCAACCCCAGATCCCGACCATCCACAGCAGCAGGGCCAATTCAGGATCTAAGGACTGACCTTTTTCCTTCTCTTTCTCTCTTTTCTGTCCATTCTCTTCTGTTTTATCCCAGCAACCATATTCTACCACTTACTCAATATCTGAAGTTTATCATGAGAGTTGGGAGCTAGTTTTAAAGTTTGTTGTAAAAGTTTGAGAGCTTGTTAGCCAACACTTCCACAGCTAAATAGTGGGCTAATTGCTGGAGTTAAGGCTACTGTATAAGAAACGGTAAGAGCTTCCTGACATGTTGACTGTGTTCAGACCACCAGAATTTACAAGAAACATCACACCCACTTCTGGGTTGTGACAATCTGTTGGAAGGACAGCACAGCAGAGCACATGTAATGCAGGAAGTTCACTGATGACAGCTTCCCTCTCCAACTGATAAAGGAGCCAAAGAGGAGAGCCACTAGACTGGACCTTGTTCTCAGCAACAAGGAGTTGGTGGGGAACGTGAAGCCCAAGGGCAGGCTGGGCTGCACTGACCATGAAACAGTGGAGATTGAGATCCTCGGGGCAACAAGGAGGGTGAGAAGCAAGATCACTATGCCAGACTTCAGGAGAGCTGACTGGCCTCTTGGATGATCTCCTTGGTAGAGTGCCATGGGATAGAGCTCTGAGGGCAGAGGGCTGGATGACATTCAAGGATTGTCTCCTCAAGGCTCAAGAATAATGCATCCCTATTAAGACAAAATTAGAAAAGAATGGCAGGAGGCCTGTATGGATGAACAAAGAGCCCCTGGACAAATTTAAAACACAAATAGGTAGCTTACAGAGTGTGGAAGGAGGGAAAGGTAGCCTGAAGTAATACAGACGAATTGTTCAAACAGCCAGGGAAATGAAATTATTGTTGTTGTTATGACTACTACTATTATTAGTGTAATGAGAGAGAGAAGAGTAAAACCCAGGAAAAACAAATAATGCACAGTATAGTGGCTCAGCACCCATGACTAATACCCAGCCTGTTCCCTTCACTGGGCAAGTGCTCCAGCACACTGCCCAAGTTGCAAAAGGTGAAGGCAGGGAGATGCTTAGAAAAGCTAAAGCACTGACAAAAGTAAATCTGGCCACAGACATCAAGGGCAACAAAAATCTTCTTTAGGTACATTAGCAGTAAAAGACTAGGGAAAATGTGGTTCCTTTCAGGAGGAATACGGAACACCTGGTTACCCATGACATGGAGAAGGCTGAAGTACTCAATGACTTTTTTTGCCCCAGTCTTCACCAGCAAGTGCTCCAGCCACGTTGCCTAAGTTGCAGAAGGTAAGAGCAGGGATTGGGAAAATGAAGTACTGCTCTCTGCAGGAGAAGATCAAGTTTGAGAACACCTAAGGAACCTGAAGGTGCACAAGTTCAATACACTGACACAAAAGAGCAATAAAAAGCAGATTCATTTCATCTTTTATTCTGCTATCCTCACTTCATCTAAGCTCGAAGTCTTCAACATTGTCCACCTCTTACTCTTTTCCCTCCACCTCATACTCCAGGAGTTGTTAACTAATTTTAGTGCAAAGCTGGTAACTATTCCCAGAGCTGGAGCTCACTCAAATACTCTTAAGATGGACAGTCATCTTGAATTTTAAGTAATGATCAACTGCAAATACACTGAAACAAGATGCTTAAAGATTTTTTTAATTCATTTATTACCTGTGCACAAGAGAAATAACTACCAATAGAAACTCAAAAGCTATACGGTATTTTTTTTACTTGGTGGTTAAAAGTAATTAGAGTATCACATGACCATGAATAAAAGTAATTTCTCCAATTACAAATTGGAATACATGTTAAAATCTCAGTGGAACAAGCCAAATAGCCATAGAAGCAATTCCAGAGCACAAGGCCATGGCCCTTTAATTTGCACAATGACAAAAGTAATTTACAGTTAATCTTTGTGAATACTGAGATAATGTTATAATGCAAGTTTCTGTACAGTTAAATGTAAAGAGACAACCAGAACAGTAATTCTAGTATATTTTAACTGAAGTTGCTTACGCATTTTTTCTGAGACAGTTACCAAAGATCCTGGAAGATTCTACACCAAATCCAAGTCTTATAACTTTTTTCGCTGGGTTGTTGTTTTGTTTTGTTGTTTTTGTTTGTTGTGTTTTTGTGGGGGTTTTTGTTTTGTTGTTTTTTCTTCCCTTACAATCTCATTCTATTGCAATATGTAAATCTCTAGAAATGAGCTGTCCCCATTGTATATATTGTGTTTATACAAATTAAAGCAAAAGATGGTAGATTACTCAGGTGGTATAAATCTTCCAGCATTTTGCTAGTCAAGAAAAAAAAAAACATGCCAAAATCACAATAAGCAGTATTGGTACCCACAGCTTCAATTAATTTGTTTCCTTTTTAATTTGTAATCTACATAAATTACTACTGAAGGATACTGTTAAAGTAGTAAATAAATTGGCCATTTGTAGGTCAGACAAAACTTGTTCATCCAACTGTGAAAGCTGATACTGTTTCAAAAAAATCACAAATAATGCAGAACAAAAGAACTGATGCACTCAAGAAAGTGAAAATGCATTGATTCCCACTGTTTGAAGAAAACTACTGCACTCCACCTTCAAATGCATCAGACTGGTTTTAGTTATAACAAGACAATCCCAAGAGTCAGAATGAAATAAAGCAATTTGAAAGATTTAAGAGCTGCTATCAAAAATAAATTACATTTTTTCAAGTTAAAAGAAACACTGCTATGAAGGCTGAGAGCCAAGCAGCCTTTCAATAGCTGCATTGATGTCTCCTCCTGTTGCTATTAGTGCTTGTAAATTTGCTTCACGGTTCAGAAAGCCCATTGCACTCAGCTGTTCCAGTTGTTGCTGAAATCGAACTTCTGGATTTTGTAACTGCTAAGAACAAAATTTCAAGCTATAAAAGCATAATACGCATTTAGTAAAATACAGGATTTAAACATAGCTGGGTTCTGCACAACTCTGTCTTTCCTAATTTTTGATTACACCTTCTTCAAGTTCCAAAAAATATATTCAGACAAATTCAATTAACAATTGAAGAATTTTTTTTTTAACAAGTCAGCATCTTTAAATTTTAAGGGTATCTATAATTACATAACATTCCCGAACTCCAGGAAAAACTGATTGATTGATAGAGGAAGATTAAAATTAAATTGGGTAAATATATGTCCCATGAACAGTTTCTTAAAGACATATGCATGTAAGTATTTTTTCAACCTAGCAATGTGAAACACCAAAGATTATGACATCGTTGCCAGCAATATTGAACATCACAGGTTTTATTTTTCCTTCACATAAAAATCACCTCTTTTGTAACACTCCCAAGTATTTGTTCACTAAAACTACCAAAATCCTAATTGTCAGAAAGCCTGAGTCTAAGACAAACTGTTAGCTGTACTTTATAGAAAGATCCTGTTTACAGAAACTCATGGCAAAATTCTGCATTATCTCAATGGTACGACCTTCAGAGGCATTTTTTTAATCAGAACTATTGTAGGAAAATAATATTCTGGGAGGTAACTTTTTAAAATCGAGTCAATTTAGACTGGTACACAAAACTTGTGCACCTAGTGCTAATTTTCCTTTTGTTCTAATTCAGCAGTTTCATACATCAAGAAATTACCAACCAGCTTGAAAATCTGTATATAGTTACATACCAACACAACAAAGATGTAACCTGAAATTTAAGAACTGCCTCCCAGCCTGCTTCCCTCAAACAAAACTAAACAGAATGTTGACTCAGTAGGGAAAGATTTGACAGCATAAGTGAAAATATGTAAGAATCTGGTTTCCTACCAACCCACCAACACTTTCTCATGGTTATATAACAAGAGAAAAAAGTCTGTCAGATCAGCAAAGCTGAACTAACTCAGCCCATGGCAACAGCGGAGGAAAAAGCAGGACTGCCCTTTCCACCAGCAGTTTGCCATTACACTGGGTATGTACCACGTGTAAAGGTGCTGTTTCACACAGCACTCCTGAAAGTTAACAGCACATCTCCTTTAAAGCCGGTCTTGCTCGCCCCCCTACAACTACTGGCAAAGTTGCTTGACTTCTGGAGCTCTCTGGAAACCCTTAATCCCGCTCAGTATATTAAAAAAATGCACTGTAGTCTGGACCTGCAGGACGTTAGTGAAGCCATACAAGAAATTCAGGCTGCAAATACGCTGAGTGTGGCTATTTTGAAGTGCAGGACAGAGGCCTAGTTACAACCAAACAGGAACACTCAGCAATACAGGCAAAGAGCGCAGAAGTAACAGTGTTCAATACGCTTAAGCTTTACTCTCGCCTGAACTCACACCACAGTTGTCATTGAATCTTACCATCTCAATCTGCTTCAATCTTTACAAGCATTTCAGAAACTCAATGGTACGAAAATGAGTATATAAAAATTAACTGTTCAGAGGACATTTTACTCAATTTGGATGTTTTTTCAGCATTTACTTGCACAGCTGCAACAGCACTTTTAAGCTTCCTCTACTGCCCTTTGACCAGAAGGATCCAGCAGGGTCTCCCCTCAACTATCAGCCTCTTTTCCAATGATTTGCAATTAAAAATAAAGTAAAACCATCTAGAATATAGTGATTTACTTTACCTGAGCATTTGCACCAGCAAGTGCCTGCAACATCTGGTGGACAAACTGCTGGTGACCAGGTTCAGCAGTTCCTGAAGCTGGACTTGTATTTTCAGTGGAAGCAGAACTAGGTACAGTGGACGCTGTAGGAGCTCCACTGCTTCCCAATCCACCCAAACCAGGATTAAATCTGTATAAATTACAGAGAAATAAATACACCACTTCAATAATAAATACTAGTTTGTCTCTTCTCATTTATTTAATTACTGGGTACAAATTCTGTCAAAGAGGGGATGACAATTTAAGTAAAGTACGGCGACAAAGACCAGAGTTATCACTGTTTAGAATTGCACAGCAGGCAAAAAAGTGACAGATCCTAAAACAAGTTTAGTTAAACTAAAAAAGGCAGGAGGACGAATCTTTAATAAAGACTTCATAAATCTCTAAATGTAAAAAGAATGACCAACACAAGGGAAGACTTCCTGTCTGAACTTGTAAGATTAATTCTTACCCTGGTATAAGCCCCGGTGCTTCGGTTGCTAATGTCTGCAAGCCCTGCTGAATCTGTAGCAGAGCCTGCATTGCTCTGGGGTTTGACATAGCTGATAACGTGTCAGGATTCTGCATCTAAGAAAAGGAGAGAAACCCTTAATTATATGTAGATGTTCCAAGGTAATTTTTATTGCTAGATGTCTTCTAGAAATTGACAGAATTTCAGAATTGGCTTTCAATTTTGTAGTTCAATCCTTACAGAAAATCCTTTAGATATTTTTTCTTCTATGAGAAAACTTTCATAGAAAGTGATAAATGAACTCTCTAGATATAGAAAAAGCCTTTCAAATGAGAATTATACAAGGAGAAGTATTTTCCATTACAGATCTCAATCTTTCAAGGTGACAGAACTGTATTAGTACATTGTTCTAGAATTAGTCTCATACTACTGGTAAGCAACAATGCTGAATATGATGAAACTTGACCAACAGATACCTAAGAAAAAATAGTCAGTTTCTTTTTCCTAGCCAATTTCAGATCACAGCAATTTGATTGTAACTATTTGTACACATCTTATCTGTAGTGCCCTCACAGCCTGAAAGGTAAACAAATACACTGCAATATACCAGCAAGCAAATGTATAATATTCAAGGATTCTCAGTCTACTGTGATTTCAATTAAAAATTGGCTTTCACATCCACAAATGTTTCATCTGACATGAAATATGCAAAAACTTGATTATTTTAGACACAAACTCAAAACTAGTGGCTTATGTTCACCTCTGCATAGAGATGCAACAGATAAGTGAAAAGTAATCTTTCCATTACAAATAACGGTTTTGGTAGTCAGACCTACATCGAATAGCAGATAGGCTTACTAATCCTAGCAGCCTTCCCCTGGCAACTAGACCGGATTACTTTTGCTGAAAAACCAGATTTGATTCATGTAGAAACCCCAGATTAAGGTGCAACTCCCTCTGGTGCTGAGCAGAACTGCAGAATAGGACATGAAGAACTCTGATCTGGAGTATGGGCACCTAAAGAGACTTCAGAACAGCATGTTAATATTCTTCATTCGTCTCTTGGACTTTTATCTTTATGACACCTAAAAGTCAAAGAATAACTAAACATGTAGATGGAAAAGGTTAATCAAATTTTAAAGAGGTAAACAGTTTGGGTTCTCCAAAGAAAGCTGCTGCAACTACTTTATAAAAATATTTAAATCATGACTTACTGATATTTGTATTTGTCTGATATTTGAAGCTGTCTTACAGAAATGATGGCCCAACAATTCTCAGAGCACTTAGATGACCTGGATCTCATGTCTATTAATGTTATTAATTCCATTAGCAGCACTTCTTTCCTAGTTCTGCTGGGCAATTGCCCTTCATTGCAAAAGATGCCTTTCATTATGCAGATTCCACGGTTTCTGTCTCCCAATCCCATAATATAAATACCAGTAGATAAGCACGAAAGCACAAGTCAAAATATTATCAACATTCTGAGAATACCCAGCTATTTCTCCACTTTGCCTCACATGCTAATGGTGTTAATCATGTAACTTTATTCAGTGAACACAACAGAGAACTAGCTGTGCAGAAAACCTCAAAGGCGATAATGACAGGAGATACTCAAAGGAAAGAGAAATGATTCCTACTGTGCCTTCATTAATTACCATTTATTCACGGATTTCAAAACATAAATGTCATAGTAGATCCTCAGATACTACTGAGCCATTACAAAGCAGTGGCAATATGAAACACCACAGCCATTCATGTGGTTCAAACAATATAAACAGTATCTTCTGAACACTGAACTTGCTACTGTAATTTATGTACATGCTCGGTTATTTTACTCATAAAACCTTCTGTGTGCAGTCAGATCTTGGCAATGCACATTAACACTGATTTGCAAGGACTGCCTAATGACAGAACTCATGAAGTGGATTAGCTTTTCAATTCCTAAAGAAGTCTTGCTTGCTCCTATTTAGGGAACACAGTACTTCTGCACACTTCGGCAGCTAATATCAAACAGGTAACTGCAAACACAATGTTGATATGAGGGGAAGACAATGGTAGAGCAATCTTTAGAGGCAAAAAACTTCAGAACCCACTCCTTTTAAATTAACTAATTACTTCGGTCTTTCAAGGCATGCTGTAGGACCTCTTTTCCAAATATTTAAGGCAGGTTTGAAGAAGTATGAGAAAAGCATAGTGAAACTTTAACTAGTAGTGAGAAAAATACTATTCCTTTTAATTTGTCAAACAAATCTTGTCACAAACAGGTGTTTTCTGGCTAGTGTGCAGTAAGAACATTTATTCCTTCTAAGCAAAGAAGCAAGAACAAATCTTAGTTGGTTGTAGTAGCCATAGACAACAGTCAGGTTTAACTTTTGAAAGGGATGGAGACATTAAGCAAGAATATTATCAAGGGACAATCTAACTTATCTAAAGCTAATGAGAATATATTACAGAATCTAACTATTAGCCAAATCAAAGACAGGCACCAGTTTACTAAAAATATTGCTCATTGACTTGAAGACATTTATTAACAACTAGTATCTCATCTTACTTGCTGAAGGAAAGTTGGAAGTTGTTGTCTCATTTGTTCCTGAAGTTGAGGATTTCCAACAAATAAAGGATTATTCAACATCATCTACAGGACAAAAATATTTAACTTCAAAGATCAAGCAGTAAAAACCACTGGAGGTTTTAAAACAACTACTGATAATATGGCAATAGTCTATACAAATTAGCTCACAGAATAATAATCATCTACTCCTTTTGCCAAAACCTTTTGGGGGTGTTTGCCCTTCTTTTCGGTTTGTTTTTCTTTTGCTTGGTTCAGGTTTTTTTTTCTTTTAAGTGAATGAATTTCCAGATACAAATGAGGTAGTCTTCCCAAGTGTTACAAGAAAATCCTTTTCTGTTCAGCCTCTGAGTAATAAAAGTAATAGCTTTGCTGTAAATATCACCTGAAGTCAAGAATATTTCCAAGTGAATGTTTAAGACAGAAAAGATAGTATTTTTTCCATCTCAGTTCAGAACTTAACTTTCAATATCACCACTTTAAGTAAAATTCAAAAGTGCTTCTACAACATCATTCATAAAACAGCATCTCCATTTTTACAGTGAGCACAGGTTGCAAAAGAGAAAAACGTAATGACAGACGTTGTAACAATGTAATGACAGACAGAGTAATGTCTAGATATGGCACAAAGTTCCCTCTTCCTTCAATTCTCCCAAAATAGTGGAGGTATTTATTTACTGTTAGCTCTACCTTAATGTATAACCAAAGCATTTATTTTGTGTAACTGTTTCTTATGCTGGATCACAAGTTTAGGCCGTACAAAAGATACACAACCTTACAAGTTATTTTAGAAACGTATCAGGCATGATATCCAACTACAAACTGAGGAAACTCACTGCAACAAATTGTTAAATGTAAGCAGGTAATAATTTCAGTGAGTTAGGGATTCACATTAGAAACTGGCCCATTTGCCACAGGCAACTGTTGAGTTACTTGTGTTTTGGGTTTCGTCTTTCTTTAACACACACAATATATTACTACACCAAATGCAATTTACCTGTACTGCAAGATCAGGATTCTGGCTTAATGACTGCATCATGCTTCTCATGTAGGGTGCAGACAACATATTCTGCATAAGTTGCGGGTTTTCAGTTATCTGCTGTAATAAGCTCTGCATTCCTGGTGTGTTGAACATACCAGCTTAAAGAAAAGTTAAAAGCCACTTTAGTAAACATCCTGACTACCATCAGAGACAGTAGGCTATTTAAACCCAGAACATAACCAGTTGGTTTTTATGAGTTTTTGACCTGAAATATACCTCAATGTGGTTCTGTTTACACAGACACATCTACCCTAGAAGTTAAGGCAGACATTGTATCCAACAAGCAGTCCCAATAAGTATCCACATTATTAGCTGTTTTCACATTTGCCTCAGAACAGAAAAAATACTACAATTCATCTAGAGATTCCTTACCTTTGTTATTTTAAGGCAGTGTACAAGTAGTATTATCATTCTTAGATTATTTTCCATATTTGCTTTTCTACAGAAGACTTTGATAATACTAAAATGCTCTACAAAAGTAAATAGCAATAAAAACTGAATCAAAAAGTCTCTTCCTAATGAAAGAATCCTTTCAGCAAGTTTCCAAGTATGTGCAGTAACAAACACACCTCCTAGTCCAGGTCCCAAATTAGGCCCAGTTGAGCTCTGTCCTGTAGTGCCAGAAGTGCTATTTTCAGCATTACTGCTGCTCCCGCTCTCACCACTAGTGCTGGTATTTGTTGTGGAAGTCTGTGAGCTGGACTGAGGAGCCCAGGGATTTGGCAGAGGATCTCTATTTTCTGTACGAGATGGCTGATTGTCCCCTCCTGCTGATGCATTGCTTACTAAAGAAGCAAATGGGTTACCTCCGAACTATAGAGAAAGGAAAGCAAACATGTATCATCTACAAGTTTCCAAATGATACATGAAAATAAATGTTTATGGTCCTTAATCAGTTATACTCACCATTCTACAGTAATTAATGTAACTGTTGTGAAAAGACACCAACATTGAGAGATACTCGAACTTTCAAAAAAATTAAATAATTTCGTTTTTAACGTAGTGTTGCTATTACTCTGTATTTTGATCACAGTAAGACTGTATCTTGCATACTGGTTTCTAACTTTAAAGCCTTTTCTTCCCATCTTCAGTTCAAAGTTACAAAACACACCCTTAAAAAGATTTTACTGGACTTCCAAATTTTAAGGCAATGTATTACAGGAATTAGAAGTTAAGTAAAAAAGAAATTTATTAACTTTAAAATAACCTCTCAATCACACAAAGTGATAACTATTTCTTCAGGCTTAGAAGAACACAGGATTTTTAAAGCTCTTTCCTCACAAGAATAAAACGCTACATAGCAACTTCAATTTTCAAGAAGTGTTTTCTCAAGTAAACGTTTGGAAATTTACATTACTTAAGTGCTTTTAAAAAATAAATATTTACTTTCCATGTCATTTGTAATGTTTTCTCACCTGTTCCTGCGCTGCGTTCAGTATTGGCTCCTGAATATCTGTGTACATACGTCGCAAGGCATTGTAACCCCCTGGTATACTTTCAAGGTTGCTCAGGGCTCGGTCCTGGTTTCGCATCATTTCCTGCATCATTGCAGGGTTTCTAGCAAGTTCTAGTGTCTAGAGAAGTGGAACGTTTAATCTGTATTAATAAGAAATCCATTCTAAAGCGAAAACGTCAGCATTTGGCAACATCTCAGTTATCCCTGTCTAACCCAGTTTGAAATTATGATTCAAGCTGAATCAAGCTGCCAGCTTAGTGTGAGTCAACACAATTCAGTATTTAGCTAGCATTCTACCACAACTGCTTGGGTCAGGAACACTGACTAAACACAAGAAAACCTCTGAATGAGCTATTCTTTTCTTTCTTCATCTGTTCCACACAATATACTGTTAAAATTTCTAACATCACTACAGCAGGCAGTCCATAGTATGAAATTTAAAATAAATACAAACAATTTGAAAAGCATCTATTAATCTCTTTGGGTTTTGATACATTTTGCCACACAACGTATCTTATTTATTTTTTAATTTTAAAAGCACTGAGCAGTATCCTCAGTGAGACACAATGAAAATATGCATTATTTTGGAGAATTACTACTTATGGTAAAATCGCTGGCAAGACAACAGGTTTCAAGGGCAGACAGGCACATCCAATTCTTGCCTCAGAAGACATGACTACACAGTATTCAAAGACTTTCAAAACTGTGCTGCAGATTTTCTGAATTATCAGTCTATTTTGGACATTAACAACTAGAAATGTAAACACTGGTTGTCTATGGCAACCTTTTATGGATTTTGAATACGACTTCAAGAATGTTTACACACTCCACTAAGCATGTCCAATTCCTGCTCTGTTGTTTACAGTTACAGCAGAATCAAAAGTAATGAACTGACAAATCTTTCTACATACCTGTCTCATTATATCTGGATTATTCAGCATGTGACTGATTTCTGGATTTCTCTGTATCAGTTGCTGCATTTGAGGGTTAGCCATAATTAACTGCCTCATCAGGTCAGGATTTGAAAGCATGCTCTGGACAAATGGATTTTCCATTATTTGAACCATCATTTCCGGGTTGGACATAAGTTGCCGTTGCATCTGACTTTGCAACTCTGAAAAGTTTGAAGTATTTAAGCCCAGACTACTGAGGCCTGCCAAACCTCCAAGGCCACCTTCAAGAGGATGAAAAAAATATAATTGAACTTTCAGTTTCTAGTATACTTCCAGTCATATCCAGATTCTTTCTAAATACAAAATACTTGAACACATCTGATACTTCAAAATAGTAAATGGAAAGTCCCATCTTTGCAAGGCTGTTAAGGAGTTACCCAGTAAGGGTTTGTTTCGTTAAATAACAAGACACATAACTAAAAATCCAAAAACCTGTATCTTAAATAAAACTTGTTACAATTCTAACAGGTTTTCTTCTCCTTCTGCAAAGCCAAGATACAAGAGATGTTTGAGTTTTGGGGCTTTAGGCCCACATCTCACCCCTTCCAGCAAAACTTAACAATTGCATTTTTAATAATAATTTTTCTGTCTCCTCTTGGTTAGACTATAACCAAGTGAGAACGCCCAATCTGAGTTATATTCCCTACTCTAATTAAAATCAGAGTTCCTCTTGGTAGTAATGCACCAACAGCTAATTATGTTTTGAATTCTTTTGCTTTGCTGACTCCAAATTAAAGGTACTAGATAGACTGAAGAACCGTTTAAACCTAAGAAACCAACTGCTTACTGTGATTGGCTTTTCCAATTCTACCTCTTCCCCAATCCCAAACACAAAAAGACAAAAAAGAAGAAAACAAAACCCCACAGCAATTATGGAAATAGATTATTACTTTTACGTCAATAGACTGCAGCCTCTTTATTCATAAATGCCAAGACTCTAATACTATCAGACTTGAACCTGAGAAATACGTAATTGTAAGATTAGCAACAATTTTGTTGCTTTTTTCCAGATCTTGGCTTCATGTTAGGGGTTCAACTTCTATGATTCATCTATATTCAGATAACAGGAATTCAGTTGCACTTTTAAGAAGCACAAGGACACTGGAAGGAGTTTCACTACTCATAGTGCCAAAATAAAACATCAGCAGCACCTTACCATTGAAGGTGAGACAGTACAAATCTGAAGTTTGTGGTGAAACAATGGCACAGTTTGTCCAGGAACGTGATGGGTGCCCCACCTCTGGAATCTGAGGTGAGGTTGGATGGGGCTCTGAGCAACCTAATCTACTTATAGATGACCCAGTTCATTGCAGAGGGGTTTGGACTAGATCACCTTTAAAGGTCCCTTCCAATCCAAACTATTTCATGATTCTATACAAAACTAAAGAAACAACTTTCCTCTGGTAAACGAACTATCAGAAACCTTCAACGACCAATTCAATGCACATGTGTAATCAATTTTTTGGCTGGTGTGTTTGGGTTTCCTTTTAAAGTTCTGTCTACATTACAATAAACGTTTGGGGACAAGTACCTTAATCCAAGACAAAATACGCACCATTCTACCTAACAAATATTCTTACCCAAGCCAAAAGGGTTACTATTTGTTGAAGCTGGTGTTGAGGTACTACTGCTTGATGTTGATGTGGTAGCAGTACTCGCAGTGGCATTTGCCTGTTGCGTTGGGTGGTCTTGTGATCTAAAAAAGCAATTTTAAAACTTTATAGAGCTTAACAAATTATTTTAAATAATGCCATTAAATGCAGGAATAGTATTACACTTGAGAGTCTTAAATTACATTTTGATTCTTCATCAAAACCCAGTTATCTAGATAGCTTCCTGTAATAATCTTTCTCAGACTCCTGTAGTGTCATCAGTTTTCCAGAGCAGTAGTTTCAAATATTAAAAAAACAGATAAGTACCACTGCAGCCATTACCACCTTCTCATCCTACCCCATGATGCCTGCCAATGAATTGTTTCCACTCTCCTTATCTTGCTTTAAGGATCCATGCCTTATTTCACTATACTCACATACTACTGCCTGCACCTTGAAAGCCTAACAAATTTAATGCGGAATTTATTTCATGCCACATCTCTAATAGGATGCCTTATTGAATGTGAATGTCACATTTGATTAGAAGACAAATATCAGACTCTCAATAACCTTTAAGACTTCAAGAACAGGCTGAAAATGTTACACGAAGCTAAAGCCAGCATAAATTAGCACAGGCACTAGAAGCTGCCCATGTTATATACTCACCACACCCTTCTACTGCAGGCATAAACACAGATGGTGCCATATAGTAAAAGAGCTCAAGGAACTGAACTTGAATAAAGCTAACCCGGCCTCTCTGTTCAGAAGAAAAGAGGCTACTTTGAAATCCAAATCAGTTCTCCACTCTGGTTCAAAAATCAATCTCATAAATGTCTGTATTTGCAGTACTACAGCATAAAATAACTTGTAAAACTATGCATTCAGACTTCACAAAAAGATTTGAGAATTTGACAGTATGCCAGACTTCATACTTCAGTTCATCTTGGAGTGCCTTTCTCCTATAACAAAACTCCGCGCTTGCTCCACTCAAGCAAATATCAAGAAAAAACCCAACCATACAAAAAAAAAAAAATCCTGAAAGATGCCTTAGATGCAGAGACTTTCCTGAGGTTTCTAAGAGTTCTTTAACTTCATTAACAGCAGCTGCAAACTTTGAACACAAGATGACTATCATTAGCCAAGCACCTGTAACTTGAATGAGGAAGATTATAGACTGTATATCGATCATGACTCTCCTGCTAGAGATACTTGGTTTTCTTTGGTCTAGAAAACACATACATCTTTCCTCCATAAGCAAAAGAAAAATAATAAGCATAAAATCCTATTTGTACTTTCATCTGAGAAAGTATTTTGAGAAGCAACTATACCGCTTCGTGGAACAGACATGAAAGGTTCTCAAAAGTGTGACAGAAAAGTAGATGACATTGAAACTTGCAGCTCAGTAGTGATCCCATAGAAACTAGGGCGTATTCTCTCAAGATAATGGTTTGTGTGAGTGTCAAGCAGTTAGCCTCCAGTCTTTCAGTGATATTCCTGTCAAGTGCACATCATTTCTTATACTCGTTTTGCCATTATGTTGTGTCCCAGCACTTGTGAACAAATGGTAGGTGTTGACCTGGAACTCTATTCAGAAATTCAATGCATCTTCACTGCCCATTGCTAATCACTCACTACTACTCTGACACTGTATAGGTTACAAAATTTCACTGAAAGTCTGGAGCATTCTGGAAAATCTAGCACAGTAAGAAAAAGCAATCTTTTTTTAACAAGGATTGGTTGGGATATGTGAGGATTCCTATTTGAAAGTTACACATCTAATATTGCTTAGAAGGGAAAAGATTATCTTCAGATCCAGTTTCGGAAAAGAACCTTTATTTATTCAGATACATAGCAGCAACAGTAACAGCAACAGTCAACAGAAAAGTACATGGCATAGTGTAAAGTGGTTGGGAACAAATCAATCTTGATATTCATGGCCAAAAATCAGCACTTGCCAGGCCACGCTGGCAGGGTCTAAATCTTATCTTTCAGGGCAAGCATAAAATCCAGATGTTTTAGCAAGAAGAATACTGAGATATTTCAGGACAACGCTATACTTTCTCAGAGGTGATTTTCATTGTGCTAGCAATTCTCTCTTGTAGGTTTTAGCATGTTTTTAGTTTATTCAAGTAAAGCTAGTGGGTGAAAACATTAATGCCTCATTTGAAGACAGCATAGGTACATGCAAAGGATCTGCAGTTTTTTGTTTGTACTTTGTTTTCCCAATCATGATTAAAACATTCTGCAGATAATAGAAATACACTCTTCCAAAATGATTCAAAAAAAGTCGGCAAGAGTGAAGACACAGAGTGCAATGCTGATAAGACAGATCCAGAACACCAAAAACTTCCCCAAAGCCACAGATGTGGCATTTGTGTTCATCGGTGCTCCTTTGCCCAGAGGCAAAGTGCAAGAAGGTACAAGAGACTGGCACTGGTATTTCACTATGGATAGCTATAGCAGGTCCAACCTATAAAGCCTCTGAAGACTGTGCAAGTCAAAAGCATCCTGCTAACACTACTCATGGAGCCTCTCTGCCACATTCAAGACTGCAGGCAAAAAAAAAGCAACAAAAATAATAGCAACAGTAGAATACTTTCAGGTGCACAAGGCACAGAATTGCAATATTACCTAATACTGTATTCAAGACTTGGCATGGCTTGTATCAGCCTAAATTATGGGTGGAGGAGGCATGGGGCAGGGAAGGGAGACTTCTGACAGTATGAAGACATATTCTGAGTCCTGGACAGAGAATACAATTCCTCCAGGAAGTGAATATATATCAATTTCAAAAGGTACCTACATTTAATGCTAATGCTACTAATTTCAACACACATTTATACTTAATGCTAATGTTACTAGCCAGCCTTTGAGTCTTGGTAAGGCCTGGAAAGGGAAAGCCTATTTCTGTTCTCTCCTACATTCCACTCTTTCCTTCAACATCTGACATTTTCCCATTAGAGGAGATCCTCACCACACACAGAAAAGTGAAGTAGAAACAGGAAAGTAAGTAGAACAGGTACAAAACCACTTTCAGTTTAGAATAATGAACATGTCATTGACTAATAATAACAAACTACATTTGAGGGATCTATTACTCTACTTGTGAAAGTATTTTTGGGCACTTCACAGGAAATGCAGATGACACAGCTCAACAGATACAACTTTCTCACCATCATTCTATACTGCTTCACCAAAAAAAAAGTCTTAAAATCTGAAGTCTGTTTAGCCAGATAAATGCACTGCACTAAAGCAGTTCTCAAAAATTTTTTGAGTGAAGACTCACTGTGTTGGTAAAACAAGGAAAAAAATTCACTGCAGAGAAAAAAAGAAAGAAAATATTCACTTCAAGTTTTCATGTGTGAAAAGAAAATTTGCACAACATATATTTATGGACAGTAAGAGATGGTACCTAACAACTATGAAGCCAAAACTAAAACCAAGAAGTTAAATAACTAAAAAAAGCAAAGGACATGTATTTAGAAACACAAATCCAATTAAAATACAAGATAAATGAAGGAAAAGAACGCTGTAATTTCAGACTGTTATTCTGCACCAGCTGTAACCAAGGAGCTGATTAAGGCGATTTAGTCAAACCTAGGTTTGCCCAACAGAAAGCTATTAATAATGCAGAGTACTTTTACTTCTCTAGAGGTAAACAGAAGACCATTCATCATTAAGGTTACCTGTTTTGTGTTTTGATAACCAGGTGAACAGTGAGTCCATCATGAATTCCATGCTGAGTCAAAGTATCTTGATCTTTTAAAATTTTTCCAGCAAATATCAACACAAGCTGATCAGTGTGGGACTTGAAACGCTTAGAGATTTCTTCCTTGAACTAAACAAAAAAATTAATATTATACACTAATGTAATTAAATATGAACTGTAATTTTAAAAAATAATTTAAGAATGTTTTACATTTGCTATATTATGCCACTTGTACTGTACATTCTGTATTTCACAAACGAGAAATACTTTTGTTTTCTAAACTTTTTTTTTGTCCATAGGAAGATGAGAAGTACTTCTTTGTCATACAAAAAAGAAAATCAGAAGAATTTCACATCTAGATCACTATTTATATAGTGACAACAAAAATCTGATTTCTCTTAAAGACTACTGCGACTTCAATCACATATGCATCCATGAAAATAAATACATACTAGTATATATAGTACTTAAACATACCCATATATATACACATGGTAAAGTATGCATATAATTACATACTAGCAAGTACACATACACACACACAGGTGCACACCACTGAAGCCACTCATTGCTGAAGGACTGATGATGCAATATCACAAATAGGATAAATCTGTCTAAACTTTTGCTGGAACTGAGTATCCTCTCTTCTTAGATGTATTTTTGCTGCCTTCTTTCCACGTGTCAAAACTAGCATTCCTTTCCACACAGCAAAAGTTACACCTTAGGTGGCTCTGCTTTATCATTCAATGCACGACATAGCTACATGAAATGCAGTTGCAGTCCAGGGGACAGTGAATAACCACATTTTTCAGTTCACTAGGAAATCATTCCATCATTAAAACAACTGAACATGGGAGTCCACTCCATACCTTTTTGCCTTCCTAATTAATAGTAACCAAGTTATGCTTTGAATGACTTCTAATTGAAATTCATTATTCTCTTGAAAAATGCTCTCATTGAAAGCAAAAAATTCACAAAACTTAAAAAGAAAGATGTCCAAGCAAGATGCTAAGGAATGACTTGCTTATAAGTATGAGAGATAAATGTATTCAACAAGACTAGCCAGCAGGCTAAGTATTTTTAAAACAATCCTAGGTAGTTAGAAAGTCCTTTAAAAGTTCACTGTTTAAAATTTTACAATTAAGTTGACCATAATACTTTAAAAAGCATCCCAAACATACCAAAGAATTTTCACTCCATATAGGAGAATAAAATATTAATCTTGCAACTAGTTATTAATAATTACATGTTATATTAGGCAGGACTAAACAGTAAAATTCCAATGTATTATGCTTTGAAGGTGAGTTTCTAATTGAAAGGTTTTATAGCACAAGAAGAGAAAAATAAACAGAGCTGAAAAAAAGAGAGTCTGAGAAACAGTAGTGATTAAGCCTCTGTGTTTGTGCAGGAGGTTGCCCTTGGTTAGTCAAAAGTCTACTCACAGAGAGTTAGGTTTCAGTACTTGCACAAATAACTTATAAGTCAAGCCTTATGTTGGAAATATTTAGACTTGAAAGTATTCCAGAAAGTCACTCAGTCCATTCCTTCCCCAAGTGGGTTCCTTACCCGAATTATTTCTCTCATGTTTATCTAGACTGTTCTCTGAGGTCCCCAGCAACTTTTTTTCCAAGAAACCTATTTCAGTGCTTCACTATCTTATTTCTTCTTTGTCCTATCCACAATGGACAAGAACAGATTGCTGTTCTCCTTGGCAGGAGACTGCGGGAGTCTGCAGGACTCCAGCAAGGCTAATCTTTCCTTGAGGGTTCTTTTCTAATGTAATCAGTCCCACCACCCTTTGGATTTTCCAAGCCAATTACTCTGTTCTGTAAGTGTGGGGATCTATACTGGCCAAAATATTCTACACCAGGTCATCTACTCTTAATGGACGATAATCCTGCAAGGTATATTCCAATCTCTAAGAAAAAGTGAGAAATCCACGTGGGAAAATATTCATGTAAAAGTGATGACTTATGTAATAGCTATAAACTCTAGATGTTTTGTAAAATCTCAGAAGGGGTTTAATGTGTACATCTCAAACACTGATACTGGGATGGCCATTGAGGGAACTAAGGAGTGTTGGTAATAAGAGACAATAATTTTTGGTAACAACTAAAGATTTTTGGTAATAACAAGATGTGGGAAAGAACAAGACGTAGCTGGAGAAGCTGGCCATACAGAAGAAGGGCAGCACTTTTCCAGGACAAACATCCTTGTTGTAGCTCCTGAAGATAAGCCCAACACAGAACAGCGCAACCACAGGAATGTGTCTGAGAAGTGAGCATGGACTATAGGGAGGGATCAAGATCATCCAAGACGCCCAAAGCTTGCAACCCATTTCCAGAAAGGTCTGAAAGAATGGACTGTGCATGATAACTAATTTGCACAGAAAATGAGAAACTTATCTTCAAGTTAGAGAAAGCCTATCTATAAAACAGTACCCTTGCAAAGCCCAGCCACATGTGCACCTCCAGGACCCTGGACTCCCCACGAGCTGCATCGATGCTGGAGCCAGGACTGGTGATCTCTTTTTCTCTCTTCCTTCTTTTCTTTCTGTTTTCCTTTCTTTCTTTCCTTCTCTCTTCCTTTTCACCTCACCCCTTTATACCAAACCCACTTCCATGTGCTTAGGTCAGGGACTTAAAATACTAATTTCCATGCCAGGTGTGTAATCTACAAATAAAACTTTTTGAGTTTTTGTGGACCCTCTGACTTTTGTCACTCTTTTCTGTGACATCTAACATTTAGGAGGAAAGAAGCACTTACAAATCTTGAGTGCTCACTTCCACCTAAACGGTGGAACATCACACCTTCTTCTACTGAGCAACTTTTCAGGCAGTTGCTTCCTATTCTGCATTCTTCTAGTTAATTACTTTAAGTATGTATTCCACAGTAAAATAAAACCAGCAGAAATATTTAGAATTTGGGACAAAGCTAACGCATAAGAATAAAGGACAACCATACTGTGACAAATCAAAGATTGTCATCTACCCAAACTCACTTATTATCATACTTTCCACAATATATTGTGACAGTGAGGTCCACCACTCCATTCTCATCAGAAAGCTGATGTAGTATAAACAATATTCATGGAATCGTAGAATATCTCAAGGAATGGAACCAAAAGGATCATCAAGTTCAACTCCCTGCTCTTTGCAGGACTACATAAAACTAAACCATATGACTGAGAGCATTGACCACATGCTCCTTGAACTCTGGCTTGGTGCCATGACCACTTCCCAAAGGAGTCTATTTCAGCGACTGACCACCCTCCCAGTGAAGAATCTTCCCCTAAAGTTCAATCTCAACCTGATGCAGCTTCATTCCATTTCCTTGTCTCCTATTGCTCTCACCAGAGAGAGATTGGCTGCTCTCCCTCTGCTGCCCCACATGGAGGAAGCTGTTGGCTGCCATGCAAAAACATCACTACAGTAAGACATGAATGCAACAGTCAGTGCACCACGACCCACAAAATAATCTCCACAACATACATGAATGATCCAAATCCACACTACATCTCTTTCCAGTCACAATAATAAAACTGTCAAGAATAATGAGCCAGTTTTGGCTAACTGAGACATATTTACATAAAAAGCCTAGTCAAGATGCAATTAAAGAGTTATGCCTCTTCCTCAGCTTCACTTTCATTCAGTATGACATTGCAACCTCTGAAATGACAAGGTATAAGCAGGACCAAGCCCTCTGTTTGATAATTCATTCACAGAAGGCCATCACATAAAACCTACATTACCATGTAAGAACTTCTACAAATGAGTCTGCTTGTTAGTGTTAATTGTCAAAAACACCTTAAATAACAGATTAGCATCATACATTTTAATTTTTTTGCTGAGCCAGAAACTCATCTATACGTATGGAAAACAGAATCCTAAAAACATTGTTGAAAAGAAACCTAAAGATCATATAGTTCCAACTCCCCTGTCAAGGGCAGGAGCACCTTTCACTAGGCCAGGTTACTCAAAGCCCAGCCTGGCTTTGAATGCTTCCAGCAATGCGGTATTCACAACTTCTCCATGCAATCTGTTCAGTGCCCTCACAGTAAAGAATTTCTTCCTTATACGAAAGAGGGTAAAGTCATTACCCTTGCATTATCACTTCATGCCCTTGTAAAAAGTCCTTGACCATCCTTCATGCATGCTCCTTTTGGCCATTGAAAGGCTGGCTATAAGGTCTCCCTGGAGTAGGATGAACAAAGCGAAGTCTCTCAGCCTGTCTTTGTAGGACAAGTGCTCCAGTCCTCTTATCATCTTGGTGGCCTCCTCCTGTCTTACTCTAACAGGTCCATGTCCTCCTGTGCTGGGGACCCTAGAGTTGGATGTAGTGCTCCAGGCGGAGTCCCACCACAGCACAGCAGAGGGGCAGAATCCCCTCCCTCCCCCTGCTGGCCACGCTGCTTTGGCTGCAGCTTAGGACACAATCGACTTTCTGGGCTGCAAGAACACACAGCCGGCTCATGTCCAGCCTTTCATCCACCAGCACCCTCAAGTTCTTCTCCTCAGGGCTGTTCTCAATCCTTTCTCCACCTTGCCTGTATTTGTACTTGGGATTGTCCCAACCCAAGTGCAGGACCTTGCACTTGGCCTTGTTGAACCTCATGAGGTTCACACGAGCCCATCTCTCAAGCCTGTCAAGGATGGCATCCCTTCCCTCCTGTGCCTCATTCGCACCACACAGCTAGGTGTTGTTAGGGTGCAATCAATCCCACCATCCATGTCACTGACAAAGATGTTAAACAGTGCCAGCCCCAGTACCGATCCCTGAGGACACCACGCATCACTGGTCTCCACGTGGACATTCACCGCAACCCTTTGAGTGCAACTACCCAGTAAATTCCTTATCCACTGACTCGTCCATTTGTCAAATCCATGTCTCTCCAGTTTAGAGACAAGTCATGCAGAACAGTGTCGAACGCTCTACATAAGTGCAGGTAGATGATGTCACTCACTCTTCCCTCATCCACCACCACTGCAATCCCATCACAGGCAACCACCAAATTTGTTCTTAGTGAAGTTGTGTTGGCTGTCACAAATCATCCCCTTATTTTCCATGTTCTTTAGCATAATTTCCAGGAGATTCTGTTAGATGATCTTGGCAGGCACTGAGGTAAGACAGACCAGCCTGTAGTTAGTTACTCAGCTCTTCCCAATTTTCCTCTTCAAAAATATATGAGTGTTCTGTTTCACCGTTTCCAGTCTGTGGGAACTTTCATGGGGAACTGCCACAACTTTTCAAATATGATGGACAGTGGCTTAGCCACTTCTTTGGCTTCTTAGCCAAAGAAGATACATCATGGATGTATCTCATCAGATCCCATGGAATTGTGCACCTTCAGATTCCTTAAATGGTCTTTAACCTTATCTGCTACCGAGAATCGTTCTTTATTCTCCCAATCCCTGCTTTCATGTTCTGCAAGTTGGGCAGTGTGGCTGGAGCACTTGCCACTGAAGGGAACAGGCATTGCTCAGTGGATGCTGAGCCACTGTACTGTACATCATTTGTTTCTTTTGGGTTTTATTCCTCTCTTCCTCTCATTGTTGTTGTTGTTATTATTGTTGTCGTTACTATTATTGTTGCTGCTGCTGTCATTTTAAGTATTAAATTGCTCTTATATCAACCCAAGAGTTTAACTCTTTTCTTTTGATTCTCTTCTGAATTTCACTAGGCATGAGAGAAGTGAAGAAGCAGTTGCATGATACTTAATTGCTGGCTGGGGTTAAACCATGAAAGATCATGATGATGGGAATTAACGCACATTTAGGCAGTTCTAGAAAAATAAATCTTGGTGTTGTTTAGGTCTTCAGTTTGCACAACATAACTAAACAACAGTATTAGTAAATTACAGTTAAAATACTTTGTCCCCTGGGAAAACCAAAAGCAGAAGGAGTTCAGTATCACTGGATGGAAATGATGAGCATTTCTGTCCAATTCTCCTACTGCAGTGACTCAACCTGTAGTTAACATGTAACACTCCAAGCAAAAATGTCAGCTTATTTGCTATATTGTTCTAAACTACAAGTTTTACTTCATTGTAACAATATTAAGCCTTGTGGTATTACAAAGGTGTTCAGTTACATCTGTGCATAGGAAAGGACTCCAAGTTGTAAAAATAGTGTTCCACATACTTGACACCTAGTGTATTCAGGGAAATCAGTTCATTGTAGTCTTCTAGTAACTGAATACCACAAAAATAATGTAAATCATGTCAATTTTTTACATGATTATTAGACAAAAATGTGGAGAGAAACACTTTGGAAATCAGACTGAAACACAGGAATAACATCTAGACAGAGGCCTGGTTTTCCTAGAGAGAAGAGTAAAAGCATTCTTAACCAGAGTTGATTCAAGGTTACATTCTCCTCAAAGCATGGCAACTTGCAGATTTGACATAAATTAGAACAAATCTAAACCCAGTTTTGTGGAAATGCCTTGCCCAAACTACCATTTTACCTCATTAACTTGTTTATATAAACCTTTTTTTTTGTTTTGAAATACAGGAGCAGTGTAGTTTTTCGTACTGAGAACATTCATTGTTTTTTAGCAGCACACTAGCATTTCTTGTTTATACTCTCAATTTCCATGCCAAATACCCTTATCTTCATAGCAACTTTGAAATAACCACCATTAACAAAACTTGGCTTTTTTTGTTCTATGTTACAATACACAAAAACCCCCCAACTCTTCGTGAAGCAAGCTGGGACTTTTATTACACCTGCTCAACTTGATAATCTCTGAAGGTTTTTGCAAGGTATGGGTGGACACCACAATGCTGATGTCCAGTGCTGAACAAATGCATACTGGTACCTGAACTAGTCAATGAAAACACTCTGTCACCTAACAAAGCAAGTGTCTGAATACACATGAAGTTAAACAGCTGACTAAACCAGATATGGTTCTGCACTGTCACCTTGCAGAGCAGATCCATAATTTAAACTTTAACCTATTAACATCTGACAAGCTGGCCTTGGAAGGGCCTGGCAAAAAGTTATTCCAGGCAAAGTAAAAGCCTTAACATTTGAACTCTCCTTTGGCATGTTACCACCACACAATGATTCAAAAGCTTCTGCCAACTCCCTTTATGACATCAAAACCAGCAACTGTAATAGCATTACTATCCACTCACAAGACAAAGTGTTGTGAAAAAGTAATAAAAAGAGGAAAACAAATAAATAAAGAATACTCTCCCAAATTCTCTAAACCTCAGCTTAGTAAATCATATTTAAAAATTAAATTATAGTAACAACCTGGAAGAGGTCTCACACAATTAACATCCAAGTCCCATTGAAAGTAACAGCAAACAGGCCCTAAAATCTTCAACTACTTTGAAAATACTAAGCTACAATTTTATGTACATGACAGTAAAAAAGCAAGGTTGCTGACTCTCCCCACATGAAACTCTGTTTTCAACACAATAGATGATGACACGGAAGCAACGGTTTGTACACAGAAGGCTGAACTGCAGTTTTCATTCCCAGCAGTCCGTCAAACAGTTCTACTACAAAAAAAGATTTTGAAACAGCATTACCTTGTTCAGCACTGCTGTTTCAAAACACACCCATGATATCTAAACTTTCAACTGTCTTTCCTATCAACATACACAGTTAAGTGTATTGACCGAACTCCAGTCTTTCTCACACCCACACTAAGCAGGCTCAGAAGCAAATTTTGATGAGCTCCAGCTTTCTTTTACATAACAGAATTAATGGTCACAGGTCATCTTGACACAAGAAGTAAGGAACCAAACACACTCATGACAATATAACCGCTGATAGTTGTGGCTTCCTTTTGTGATGAATCATCACCTGGTCATCTTATGACTGTGAATTACAGTGAGTTAGTAAAAACAGGGTTTCATTGCACAATTCTAGGGACACTATACAGGAAGACAGGAGTTTGTCATTTAAAGCAGGAAAACAAGCACTTTTGGCCCACAGCAGATAAAGCATAGCTAGAAAAAACACACAAAATAAGGTTTCTATGTAAGAGCATTCTGTCTTTCATGTCTCAACAGAGCTACTATCTTGTGGCTTTGTCAACGACCCATGCTAGCTTCACAATCAAATCTCTGCAACTAAACCAAACTCACAAAAACACACATTTCAAAAAACAAAGTCAGATTCTTGATGAGTTTACAAGGCTAGCAGCCCATCAGGGGGAAAACTGCAGCAGTGCATAGTAGTGTAAATGGGCTCAGGACTTGTGTTCTAGCCACTCCTATTCCATCCAGGGATCCTTCAGCAAGCCACTCCACGTCTCCAAGCTTTGACTTGGAGAAGCAATACTTCTCCACAAAAGCACTTGCCAATCTACTACTCTCTCCCTGTTTGTTGTGTACCTGATTGCTGGCAAAGCAAGGCTCACTGAAAACTCCTTCATTCAGAATAAGCACTGTTCTGGCTCAGGCCGAGACAAGGTTAATTTTTGCAGCAGCCATGAAGGGGCATTCCCAGGACCCAGAGGTTGTTCTATACCACCTCATGTCATTGCCAGTGGCTGGGGAAAGGGAATCTCCTCCCGGGAAAAGGGGTTCCTTCTGGTCAAGAAAACATGGTGGAGGGAAACATCCGCTACTGTCTATTATCAGGGGGTTTTCTTCCGTGTGAATCATTGATTTTCTTATACCCTCTGTCATTAATAGTGTTGCTGTTAATATTTGTTTTCTTATCTCATTGCTGTTTCCAGTAAATCGTTCTTATCTCAGTCTGTGATCTTGACCTTTTGTGCCTCCAATTCTCCTCTCTAGCATGCCTTGGGTTTACCGACAACTTAAGAACAGTGAAAAGAAAAAAAGCTTTGTAAGTTACAGGAAACTAAGATTCAACTCAACCCATTGAGGACTTGTGCTGCACAAAAGTAGAAAATGCTTCAACTCCTCTCTTTCATTGTTATTTTCATCTTGAAAACTCTCAATTATATTATACAACTCAACTATATTTATACAACATTCAATGTTATTTAGCAAACAAATAAAGCACTGGCGCAGGGGGGAGAGGGAGAAGAAAACGGGGCAGAGAGAGAAAGCGGCTGTGTGGTTTGGAGACTCTCAGTGTGGTCACT
Organism: Amblyornis subalaris; assembly: GCA_018881555.1. NCBI lineage: Eukaryota > Metazoa > Chordata > Aves > Passeriformes > Ptilonorhynchidae > Amblyornis > Amblyornis subalaris. The sequence continues at coordinate 791,586 of JACAXG010000178.1, read as the reverse complement.
GAGTTAGGCAGTAACATTCCTAAATTACAACTGCACTATTTAGCAAGAGCCAAAACATCGGTGTGCTGTCAAGATTATTCTTGCACTTAATATGAAACACAGCACCATATCTACTAAGAAGAAAATTAACTCTGCCTCAGTCAAAACCAGAACACCATGTCACAATATATTCCCAATTCTTAAGATTTTACCTTAACTTTACACCCAGACAGTGACCCTTTTCACAGAGCCAAGATTTATAGTCAAGATTTATAGATTGAAATATTGACTGGCTCTAAAAATCTTGACATGACAACTCTACCACAGCTAATTATTCATTAAGGTTTTCTATGCTTTTGGCAATTTTGAACTGTACACAGGATGATGTTTACAAACTCTATGACACCCCTGATCGAGGGTGAGGGATTTTAGCAAAAGAAATTCACACGAGGAATGCAGGCCTTATCTGACATGGATAAAGTTTAAAAAGATAATTTTAAAAAAATAAAAATGAACCTCTTACTTATATGCAGAAAAGTATCTACACAAGAGACACTTCACAGTACTACTTACACAGGTTTTCTTATTTTACTATGCCTGCCAATCGTTTATCAGAAAACACTTGTTGAGTGCTATGGTCAGATAACTGATACCTTTGAGTTACATCTAACTAAGACAACAGTCAGGAAAGTCTATATACTTTTACTTCTGAAGGTTTTTCTTCTATCAATTAACCATCTACCATTGCTCTAAACAACTTTAATTGAGTCCACAAAATGAGAAAAAATAACAGCTTAAGAAGTATGGATAATCAGAGTATATTGCAAGGCAGACTCCATAAAGAATCACACAGTGTTACAATGCACTGAGACACCAGGCAATGGAAAACCTAATGCTAAACGATTCATGTATTCAAGTGCCTTGAGACACTCGAAAAACAACAGAAACCTAAATCACAATCCTAGAAAAGAAGAACAGACTGGATTCCATCATATAGTTTACACCTATTTTGTTTGTATCATTCAGTAATCCCTGGATTACAGAAAAACAAAGAGACAGAATTGGATCATGTTAAAAAAACTGAAATTACACTGTTCTTATAAAGTAAAATATTACATAAAAAATATTAAAAGTATATGCAAGCCAGGAAAGATGCTCCACTACCAAATCACCCAATGTTTTAACAATTTAACATTTACACCTGTGTGATCTTCATAAAACAGAAGACTACCAATTTGGGATTGTGGGAACCAGGCACAAATAAGAACCCCCAGATTTACGGATTTAAGGTTTCAGCCATAAACTGTACTCAAGTTGTAATCAAAAAATACAACCTTCTGACCTCTCCACTTGACAAAAAGCAGAGTCTTAACACAATGGATACATTTACACTTAGAATTCAGTAGCTCAGGGGGTTTATCTGTAGTTTAGTCCAGTACAGAAAGCACATTTATGTTCACCTACTTTAAAAAACATACTACAAGCTGTTAAATATTACTGAAAATTGTATTCCATACTGAAGGAATTCAGTTTAAACCAAATTCAGTTTAAAGGCTGAAGTTAAATAAAAATAGGGGGAAAAAACCCTAAACCTGCAAAGGGATCAAATCTTTTTTCTGTGAAACTAAACTCAATTTCACTAACTTTTCGAGATGAGCATTGCTCTGAAATTTTCATATAATCACAAGACAGACAATCATTCTTTGCAAGAACTGCAAGCTTCTGAAATTATTAGCACCGATTTACTATATCCAGTCTTTGTTGGCCTAGCAATTAATAGCACACAGCTATGGATGTTACTCTGTTTCAGAGCTGTAATGTTCACACAGTCCACAACTCGGTATCTTCCAGTGTGCTGCACGCCTGCGGACAGTAACTCTGAACCATTTACAATAAACTCATGAATACTGCAAATGTCAACACAGGGCATTAAAAGAGCACTCTAAATGATGAAGGTAAAACTGTTTTTCCATGTAACCGGTTCCAACACCTCAACACTCACACAGTTCAAGTCATTCACTAAGACATGAATGCATGAGTCGTTCCTAAAATGAGCGCACTATTTCTTTGTATACAAGCTTTGCCAAAACACATTAAGTCAACTCCGCTAAACAAGAAATCGCAAAGATTATATTGCCATGAACTCACGAAATAAACCAAAGGAAAAAAACATAGCACAAGAGACAGACAGTTTCACTGAGCTAGAGTATCACACTGTCAGGGTCAGGTTAAAGTCAACAAGTTTATAGATGTTCATCTTTACCCGTCATGTGTTCATTAAGTCTCAGCACTGAGCAAGATCAGTATCATACCCAGTCAAGAATGCATATATTTGGTCCTTGTCCTAATACTGAGCCAAACTGCATTCAGCAGAATCAAATAGTTTCCACAAAAAAAGAGACAGATGGACGACAGTTGCAATCAACTGATCTCCCAGAGTGCCTTTGTACTTAAAATTTATTTTTCACACCAACCTGTATATTCACCGTTCTAGCTGCACAACATAGGATCAGCAACAACAAGCCTATTTTGCTGAAGTCTTCCAATAAAGGCAAAAATCTTGACAGAAAAGTTGCAGGCCTGATTTATATTAATGAAGCAACATAAAATATAATTTGTGTAGCCCTAAATTTGGCCCTGATGACCCAAAATATTTTCCTAGAATATCTAGGTTCTTGTTCTGGCAGTATTTTGAAATGACTGTAAAGAAATAAACAACTCAATTCACCAAGTTATAATATCAGCTATGGAAATATATGGCCAAAGGGAGTTTCTTCTGCTGCGTTGTTTTGCAGTTTTTTTCAACCTGCAAGTTACTGGCCCACCTATCTCACTTGGTGATTCCAGATGCTTTTGAACAGACGTGCAAATTGTCTGGTATTTGAGATTAACCTATTTTAAGGCTGGCTCTAGAAATATCACATCTACTCCTGATGCTTATCCACAGCTCATTTTTGCAGTTTAAGAGGAATGGCCAATATTACTCACACTACAGGGACAGAAGGTTTTTTTAGTGCCGTTACACTGCCTAGGATTTCAACCAAATAGCTGAGCCACCAGGTCAATCTTACTTCAGAGGAATAAAGAAATAACTGCAGATCTAATATTTTAACAACAGTTCCAAGAGAGACAACACTTAGAGTTTAAGATATCTATGGACAACAAAGACATTTGAAGTAATGTGCTCTCATAATTTCCCAAACCTGTATGACTGCTTTCAGTAAAAATTCATGCTCTTGCTAGGTTGTACAACTATTTCAGTTTATGACAATTGTTTATTTGAAAACCTGGCAGCTCCACCAGTATTCAAATCTGAAATAAATCTGTTAAAGTCAAATATACTACAAAATTCACAGCTTAAGTAAATCTGTTTATAATTTCTGAAGGACTCAAACTAATGACTGACTGCTTTTCAGGACAAACACAATCCTCAGTTTAGATTCAGTTTATGAATCTCTCTTTTGAAATATCCAAACAAAACAAAGCCCCAAAACTGCAAAGAGTTTTACAAAAACTGCATTGATGCTGCTCACAAATCTATGGAGAACACAGAAGTGAAAAGCATCCCTTTCAGACTGAGATTGCTGGGAAAGCAGAGGACAACATTAAAAAGCAAACACAGTCATTTTACCTTCGAGAGAAATGCCTAGATCAAGCTTGCAGAGAGAGATCACAGCACACAATACTGCAGCAGTCAGAAGACTAGTGAAGACAAGAGAGCAGTCTCAACCCATTGGCAGCTGGAGAAGACCTCAATGAAACCTATGTCCGCAACACTTACAGGCCAAATGCTGACGTAAAAAAAAAAAAAAGAGACAAACCCAAACAAACTGAATCTCTGAATCTAGACTAGACATAAGTAAAAATATTGAAAGAAATATCAGCATTGTCTCTTCACAGCAACTACGTGAAACAAAAGTCTGACAGTCTAGCTGAGGTGCTAGCACTACATTTGACATTTCAAAGCCTTTACCTTATCTTTTGTATCCTCTATTAACCAGACTTCAGCTCACACATAAGGAATGATGTCAAGTTCTCTATCAGTGGTCTCAGTTCTGTGTTATCTGCTCTCAGATATGTAACCATTTTTTTGATGAGGTCTGCAATACCAATAATACCAAAAAAAATGTGGAGTAGCACAAAGTTGCCACATTTAAAGCCATTTCAGTAAGAAAACCAGGAAATCCTACAGAAAATGAAGTAGGCTCTGAATCTAGCAATGTTTACAGCCTTCACAAGCAGGAGACTCTGGGTTTATACACTTTGATTGCACCTTTTCTATAATTTGTAGCTTTCTAATCTAAATAAATGAAGTTCTAGCCAATACTTGCACAGCAAACCTTCTGCAAAACCAGAATGCTTGCAGGAAACAGTGTCAATGAATCAGCAGGTATCACTAGTTCTGTTGAGACAGGTGCACCTGGGGCACAGACTTTCACAGGAATGCACAAAACCCCTAATAACTCAGTTACCTGACAGTACTGCCATGCTAAGTACCATATCCATAACTAGCACATTCAAGTACAGCAGACTGCAGATTTTACAAACACGGTACAAGGATATGTCTTCTCCAAGTTGAAGGCCTAGTTTCTGTTTTTAAAGACAGTGTTAGATCAAAACAACCACTAAAAATACAGAGGTGCAAGTGACTGCATACATTTTTTACACTCATGCCAGCCAGTTAGTGAGACAACTGCTACCACAAAAAGTGAGCTCGACAGGACAACTCACAGTTAGAGAATGAGAAAACAGAAGGCTTTGGGGTGGCCTAATTCTGGCCTTTCAGTACCTGAAGGAAACTTACAGGTAAGATGAGGCAAGACTACTTACAAGGGCAGGTAGGGACAGGACAAGGGGCAATGGCTTCAAACTGAAAGAGGGTAGGTTTAGAGTAGACATTGCACAAAAATTCATTACTGTGGGGGTGGTGAGGCACTGGCACAGGCTGCCCAGAGAAGTTGTGGATGCCCCATCCCTGAAGTGTTCAAAGCCAGGCTGGATGGGGCTCTGACCCACCTGATCTAGTTGAAGATATCCCTGCCTACGGCAGAGGAGTTCGAATTGGATGATTTTCAATGTCCCCTTCCCACCCAAACCCTTCTATGATTCTATGATCTTATGAATGAGCTACATCCACCTTCCGAGCCGGCCCTCTGCAGTGCAACAGAGAGGGGAGAAGCCAGTGAGGAGGGTGCGAGGCGGCACGTCTCTCCACTACCCCCGCTAGCCCCAGACGGCAGGAGTTCTCTGCTGGGCCGGAATCGGTCTTGGTGCTCGCCCAAGAGCGCCCGGCTTGACCCGAGCGAGCAGAAGCTGCTTTGTCACCGGGGAAGGGCCGGAGGCGGGAGCCACGGGCCGGCGCTCTCCTCCCGCGGCCCCGCCGGCTCCCTCGGCCCACCCCGCCGCCCCTCACCTGCCGGATGCTGCTGCTCTCGGACACGGCGAACTCTTCCTTCTCCTTGGGAGTCTTCACCGTGACTTTGATGATCCGCGGCTCGGCGGCGCCGGCAGAGTCCGGAGTGGGGGAGCCCGGGGGGCCCCCCGCGGGCGCCTCCGCTCTGTCCGACATAGCCGTGTGCGACTTGGGCGGAGCGCAGCGGAGCGGAGCGGGGCAGGGCAGGGAGGCGGCCTGGCCGGCAGCTCCCGGCGGCTCCGACCGAGCGCTCGCGCCGCGCCCGCGACACCGGAAACGGCCCGGCCCGGCCGCCGCGCGCCGTGATGACGCCAGGCAACGGGGAAGTTACTGGAAAGGGCCACCGCCCGTGCGCGCGCCCGCAGGGGCGCGCCCCGGACTGCGTGTGGTAACCGGAGCGTCGCCCTGGGCCTTTTCATCTTTAGGTTGTCATCGCCCTGCCCTTTTGCCGGCTCCAGCTTCCACGGACACCACTTTGTGAAGCCACAGCCGGGGTGCTGTGTCCAGTTCCGGGCTCCTCAGAACAAGAGAGACAAGGAGCTGCTGCAGAGGGTCCAGCGGAGGGTCACAAAGATACTTTGGGGCTGGAGCATCTCTCTTATGGGGAGAGACCGCGGGAGCTGGCCTTGTTTAATGTAGAGAAGACTGGGAGGGGATCTTTTCTTATCCATACATGCAGACATCTCAAAGGAGGGTGCCAGGAGGATGGTGCCAGACTCTCTTCAGTGGTGGCCGGTGACAGGGTAAGGAGCAATGGCGATAAAATAAAACACAAGAAGTTCCACCTCAGCATGAGGAAGAACTTCTTTTACACTGAGGGTGTCAGAGCACTGGAACAGGCTGCCTTGGGAATTTGTGGAGTTTCCCTTTGGAGACATTCAAAACCCACCTGGATGAGTTCCTGTGTTAGTTGCTCTAGGTGACCCTGCCTTGTTAGGGAAGTTGGACTGGATGGTCTGCAGAGGTCACTTCCAACCCTAACAATTCTGTTATTCTGTGTGATTTCAGATTTTAGTCTTGTTTTTCACTGTGTGCTTTAACCACCTAGTTAAGGTGGTTAAAAGTAAGTGGCACTTACTTTAGTGGTACACTTTTAGTGGTGGTAAGGTGGTACTAATAAGCAGTAGAATGAGTCTTGTCAACAAACTTTATCGTGCTTTCACTGTGACAGGACCTGAGGGAATGGCCTGAAGTTGTGTCAGGGAGGTTTAGGTTGGATATTAGGAAAAGGTTCTTCCCCCAGAGTGGTTGGGCACTGGAACAGGCTCCACAGGAAAATGGTCACAGCACCAGCCTGACAGAGTTCAAGAAGCAGTTGAACAATACTCTTGGGCACATGGTGTGACTCTTGAGGATGGTGCTGTGCAGGGCCGGGAGCTGGACTCGATGATCCTTGTTGGTCCCTTCCAATTCAGAGTATTCTGTGATTCTCTAACATGCTTTTGCTGATAACCTTTGCCAGTGATTTTGCTGAGCGACAAAAACTGCCCAGTTGCACCAACCCCTCACCTGCCGTGCCAGGACCTTCCAGCCCCACGGGCAGCGCAGTCTCTCACTGATACAAGCCACGGGGAAGCTTCACATTTATTGTCAGATGCAAGGGGTGTGTACTTTGGATTTTCAATAATCCATGAGGAAGGTCACCAGGCGTTTCCCAGCTAGGATCTGGGAGTGCAGGTGACCCCCATGCAGCTGTGATTTGCCAGAGCTCTAGTCCATAACACAACAACATGAAGTGTTATAGAGGCCTGTAGTGAGATGCAGGGGTTTGGTGTTGGAAGATGTAAGAAAACTAACTCAGCACAGTTTGTGAACCTACAGCAATGAAATAATTCAACACCTGTTGTTTCTAAGTTACTTGGCACCAGCTAAAGAGTAATAAATACAAAACATTTACTACTTTAAAAGTATTGCTAAGGAAGCGTTCCATAGCTGGGAATCTTCAAATTTGGACCAAAAAGACCTCAATCACAAATCAAATTTGCGTTACCAAATTAGGCATTCTCCCCAAATGTTCTTGCCTCTCAAGAAATTCAAGATGTCTATTCCTGTTTCAGTGTAAAATACATATGTGGTTTTGAATTCTAGAATCAAATGTCATTTTTTGCTTAAATAAGAATGGATGTTTCCCACAATAGCCTGAATCATTAGATTATTTGCTGGTTTGGTCTGCTCTTGGGGTAAACTCTCAGAAGCTCTTTGGTTTGGCTGCTAGTATAATACAAAACTCTTAACATTTTTACTAAAGGAATTTAACACCTGCTAAGAGACCTTAAAATAGGAATACCAAAGACTGGCTGAAGGGAAGTCCAGGTTTTGCCTGCTCTAGAGCTTTTGTTTGTTGCAGATAAGAGTGATTCCAAGCATGTTGAAGTACTAAGCCTTTCTTTGGTCACACAGGTTCATTTTGCACATTCGTTGTGACGTTACAAGGCATTGAATTCTGCTGCAGCAGGGCATTTGGGCACATGCCAGTACCACATTCTCTTGTCAATTGGCAGAGTGAGGGACATGCATGAGTTACATTCTGCACTGCAACCAAGCAGTGATTTCAAGCAGAATTAGATCAAAGTGGAAGGATATATTCCTCATCCCAGATTGTTCATAGTTTATAGATACAGCTCATCCTGACTGTATCATTACATAAGTAGAGTTTATACCAGAGTAGCACAACTTCTACCTGGTTATAGTTACCAGAGGTTTACAAGTTGGAGGAATAATCATTTGTGTTATTTACTGAAGTATATTTGTTATAAGGGGCAAGGATACTAAAAATTCATAGAAAATAAAAAAACCTTGGAAGCTATTGAAAGTTCTTAACTAAGCAGAGGGAATTTTAGCAAAGAGTGTTTTTATCTTCATATAATTTTGGTACAGATAAGAGAGATATGGGAGCTCATTTGCCAGAACTGATGTCTTGCTTTTCCTTTTCTTTCCCACTTTCTTCCACCTGTGCTTTTATTTCTGCTTTCTAAAACCATCTGTGCAACTTTTCATCATTAATTGCTGATATTAAAAAACAGAATTCAGCATGTTTATCAGAGAGACCATCTTAATTTTTATGCCACTTCATTTTCCTCACCCATGGTTATTGGTGTTTACAGCAGAAGTTCAGCTTAATTCCCAGCTTTGACTAGACAGCTTCAATTTGGTACTTTTTTCCATAGGTAGTTGATGTAACCAATGCAAAGTCATCTAAATTGGCTTCAGACAAACAAACTGAAAATGAACATGCAGTGACCAGACAGTATTTTTCATCAAAGTGAAAATACTGGCTCAAATGAAGTTGAACCAAATTAAGAATATGAGCAAAAGATTTTGAACCAGTTTGGCTGAATTCTCTTTAATGTTTTACCTGACATTTGTGACACAATCTTGAATTCAGACAAGGCCTCAGGTGGTCTAATGACAGTAAAACCTACATACAGTATCTCCGAAGTTCTGCTGTAAATGACGCGTAACATTCCTTGTATTTCTGAATATTCAAACCAAAACATAATATAATCACCTGTGATTTATTTTTAATGTAAAAGGGAGGAATATAGACTTCTAATTTCATATGACATTACAAAGATACTCTATATATTGTTTTTCATTCCTGATTGCCAGGACAAAGGTTAAGGCTCTTGTTTTAGACTCAGTTAAAGGGGTTAAATTAAAATAGCTGCATGCTAAAGCGTAAGTGAGTAGACAGTAATTATGTCCTGCTGTGGATAGGGGGCTCACTGTGCAGATATTCTGCCTCTAGTGTAGCAGAATCTCAAGCACACGGCCTTGTTAGGTCTGAACCAGAAGGCAACATCCTCATCAGCTCTTCAGTGATTCTAATAAATTAAATCTTGTCTCACTCTCAGTGGGATTTGCTTTTTGGTGATTGCTTTTCTAGTTCTTAGCTAGAATCACCCATTCAAAAGTCTAGGGGGAAAAAAGTTATCCCTTTCATTATCCTGATCCATTAGCAGGTATTTTCGAATTGTAGTCTACAACCTTAGCCCTATCCCTAGTTACTTTTGTTGGTTTGATTCACAAAAATCATATTTAAAGTTTTGTAGTTGTCTTTAGTCATATCCATCCCAGAATTCTCCAGCTCCTCTCTATATGTACACTGTGCTTTGGTCTTTCCAACAAGCCTCTTGGTCTCCCTAACCTTGGTTGTGTGGAACTTTTTGTTTCATTGAGCAAGTTCCTCTCATTTCAGAATTTTAACTGCATGTTTAAAGATAGCACAGAATCTGTGCAGTCTAAACTCTTTCAGTTCAGTAAATAGAAACCTTTTTGTCTTCATCTTTATTTTGGCTTTCTCACCTCAGCCTCGGTTATGAAAGTTTGATTTTTTTTTTTAATTAACCTTTCTGAAAAAGAAAGGTTTTATTGTATTGCTACACACACAATTTACAGCTTATTTCAAAGTAACTAGAACAGATACAAAATAGTGTGGAACATTTGTACAGGAAATCAGAAGAATAACAAAGCTGTCTATTGCCAATTTACATACAGCCATATTCTAAAGTGACTCATTGTGAGAAAATATCGAAACAATTACTGAATTTTCCAAAGAAAGCATACGAGGAGTACCATTCCTGAAACAGACTGCAACAGCTACAAAAAAAATTTTGTGAATGTTCAGTTATTAGAAATGTAAAAGGAACTAGATATGAGAAAATACAATTTGTTTTTTATCCGGGAGTCATAAAAAAATTGAAAAGTAAGAGCAACATAGAAGAGAATAAATCAGCTGATTGAAGAATTTCTGTGTAATTTATAATGGATAGACTAGACAGGATAGTTTTATACTGGATGCGCTAATACAGCAAGTGGTGAACAGGGACAGAAGTTGCATTGAATAATGAGAACGGTATTCAGCATTGCCCAAGTTAGAAACATGTGTGTGTTTCTTTAACACTTAAAAACAGATGGACATTTTTATGATGGCATCAACAGGCATTTCTAGAAACCAATTCTGGTTTCATTTAAATAGAATTCCTTCTGTTAATCAACGAGTATTATACAAACTAATTTTTAAGTATGTCAAACTCAACAGCACAAGAAACAACACAGGTTAGTTCTACAGTGGGGGATGGCAGGGCAGGGGTGGGGAAAGCTTTAACTAAATGTCCTGAAAGAAAAAAAAAATCGAACCAAACCTGTCAAATAGGGATAGATGGACAAAATAAAACTCAGGGGAAGAAAAATTTATAGAACAGCAGGTAGTCAGTCTTTTGGATTTTGGCTTCTATTCTGTAATATAGAATAATCAAATTACTCTCTCTAAATATAATTGAGCAATTTAATGGTACCTTGAAACAGACTGATTAGTTTTTGTGAAAAGATAAATATCCTGGATTTCCTAATTCAAAATTACTTACAAATACAGACATGTTGGAAAAGAAGTCACGTCTCCAAGTTATGGGCACCACTGATTTGATTAGATAAAACTCTTGGTCTTGTAACCCTTGGTAAATATTTCCTGTGGGGCAGCAGACAGTGAAAACACATACCACCTCCCCAGATAAAGGGGTTTTAGTCTGAATCAGACCGGTAACAAAACAGATTACTTCATTCCATCTGATAGCATTCTATCTGTCAGGATACAATTATGCACACCTTACCCTGTGTGGTCGCAGGGTCCACAGTTCTGAAAAGTGGTATCAGTACCATCCTGAAGATGTGGTATTTGGAAATTATTTTCAAAGAGTTGGTCAGAAAATAATCAAACAAAGTTAAGACAAACAGATTGGTGAAGCTACAATAGGACTTATTATGAAATTGTTATGAAATCTGAATAATTGTGGACTACAGCTACAGTGTCTCATTTCTTTGAAAATCTTATTTCACTGTTAGCATCTTCATGGCGCTAGTTTTCAGAAGTCAGTGATAAATTGTAAGCATTACAGATTCATGGTACCCATATTAATAAGACTTTTGTCTCACTTTCCTTTCCTGGTGCCTACCCAGTGAAGTGCTCTCTTCACACATACCTTTGCTTTGGAAATGGCTTAGTGCTACAGTGTGTTCAAAAAAAAAGATTCAGTGAAAGGTCTTCTGGTTTTAGACTGACAGGTATTCTGCTTTGTCTACTCTTCAGTCTCTTCTCTGGTTCTTTCCCTGCAGTTTCTGTGTTCTCTGCTTGTTTCCCAGGTAATGGAGAAATTTTGCAATCTGCTTCTAATCAGTCAGCTCCTACTTGCACTTCTGTAATGTTCCACTTCAGCAACTATTACTAAATAAGTAAGATCCCAGGATTTAGTACTGCATTCAGTGCTGCACAAACAATTCTGCATTTTTATAGCCATATTGCATTCAGTGACAGTTAACATGAGACAAAAAAAATGTTTGAGCTCTGTCTTTTTAGTACAAGAGGAATTGTTTATTACTAGGCAAGCTCTGAAGAATGACATAGGGCACTTTCCAAACTTAACAGGCAGGGAAGAGCTTTTTCTATGGTAGTTGCATGTGTCAGCATCTGCATTTGCAGCTGAAAGCCATGCAGGTATAAAAGGGACAGAGACCATAAAATTTTAGAATCACAGAATGGTTTGGGTCAGGAGGGACTTTTTGGCATCTAAGTCTACCCCACTGCCAAGAGCAGGGACATCTTTCGGGTCAGAGTGCTCAAAGCCCTGTTCAACCTGACCTTGAATAGTTCCATGGATGAGGCACCCAAAACTTATTGTTATCCATAACCTATTTCCAACCAATTTGTTTTCTTAAATTCTACTCAGATCTTCTTGCATATAAGAACTACATATTGTTGGGAGTTTTTTTGTACACTTAGTCCAATATCAAAGTGGTTAAAAAAAAAATTCATATTTTCTCAGGTTTAAGAGAAGTTCCTTTAAAGCTGTGGTGTAACAAGAACAGAGTCCTGTATTTTGTTGTATTTTCTCCTGTTACATACAACTGAAACTGGAAATCTGATTCACCATTGGGAAGAAAAGATTTGTTCGTTAATAATTACATGGTACTGCTATACACCAGAGTAGCTAGGGAAAATTACTCTCTCCCTGTTTTCAATCCATGTTACCATTGTCTAGATAGTATCTAAAGCAAAACCAAAAAAATTTCCCTGAAGAATTGGCATTGTAACAAAATCCAGTAAAGCAGCATAGAATTATTTTAAATTATTTTATTACTATTTTTATTTATTGCTTAAGGTACAGTGAGCAGACTAACACACTGGGAGTTCTCTAATACTGCAAAGAAGTACTTTTACTTGTAGTTAGTAAAGACACGAACTTTGTTAACATCTGTTTTCATTTAAATTCTTCAGAAGCAACTTCTGCTTCCTCTTGACTGAGTAACTTACCACCAACACTGTTACCTAAGATGAAATTTATCAGGAGATAAATAGCTAAAAGTTACAACCCTTCTGAATACCTGCCATAGGTAGTCAACACAGTTTTACAGCATCAGTAACTTGCAGCATGAACATGGTAAAAAATTATCAGTACCTCACATTTTGTGCTTTCTATTCAAAAAGCTCACCATCTACAAAAACATCAGGGGTACTTGCCACTGCTCTCGTCTGAGAAGGTGTTGTTAATACAAGGCTCACCCTTCTAACTTGTAATGTATACAAGTAAGCAGTCTTAAAACAATTGAACCATGACAAATATGAAATTATTCATATATTGAAAAACAGTCAGCAATTATACCAGTACAACACACAAACGCCATTCTACAATTTGACTGCGATATACAAAGAGGTATTTTATTATTTCTATAGCTCATAACAAATTATGAAGTGCTTTTATTACATTGTATAGCAACACATTTCATAATGTATTAAAAAGAAAAATCACTAAATGCAGAGTATTTCTTATAAAACTTGCAAATATATGCATTTGAAAAAGTTGGAAATTCACAGGGATCTCCTTTTTTCCCATTGCTACAATTTGTCTAGGATAGGCGTTCCTCACATGGACACATATCCTAAACTACATGCTTCTTTGTTATTAGACACAGAATAATCTTCCCCATGCCCATTTATAATCCAGTCTCTAGAATATTCATGTTCACAGTTTGATAGTGTACTTTATAGTAATGAATGTGTTGGCTCATTATCCTGCCTAGAGGGAAAGGGCTGAGCCTTAATTTGCTCTGGGAGTAGAGGTATATGATCGGCATCTCTCTGTAGGAAGGCATGGCACTGTCTGAGTGGAAAGAAATGGAAGCATCTGTTGGGAGGAAGAACCAGTCTTGCTGAGCCTTAAAAAGAAACACAGGGTCGAGAAGGCTGTGTTGTGCATGTGAAGTATTGTGGTGGCATCAAGAGGTATGAGACAACAGAAACAGTGACAAAACTGCACCTTCTTTTCTTCTCCACGTGAGTAGTTCTGTTGTACGTTTGGATTCTGGCAAGAAGGACATAGAACAATTAAAAACTTATACTAACAGTTGGTGGTTTTTGTTCAGCTGGTTGGGGTTTTTCTATATCAAAGCACAGACTCACATTAGAAAACACTTATTTTCCCCTGCAAGTGTGTGAATCCTCTCTTTCAGCTTTAGTAAGTAGCTAAAGTAAGTTAGTAACTGAAAGTATGACGTTTTTCACTGACTATCTCCCAGTAACTTTTAATAAATCAAATGCATGGCATATAACAAAGCTGTTAGTTACAATACCATTCAGATGCTTTCAGATAGCAAAATTCCTTTGTCTTAACCATAACAGTTTGAGGCTGTAGATTATGTTAGAAATTGTTAGAAATTATGTTAGAACCCAGAAAAAACAGAACAAGAATTTAAACCACTGACACACCACTGCTACAGCTATAAACAAATGTTGTCTCTCACTTGAAACTGGGGTAGAGTTTCTACCGGGAGAACAGTTAATTGAGTAAAAAATATGATGTTTACAGCTATCTGACATAGTTCTGTGTGTTCACCACTCTTCAAGTGGTTTACTGGCAAGTGCATAAACGTTTTCAGATACTATTCTTACATTTAGTGGATGACAATAATTGCTGAGATGACTCTCCAAGGAGGCCCTTCAATTTCTTCTTCAGCTCTCTGCTGGTTTTCTTATAGAAAAATAAATCTTTTTCCAGTTGCTGGACTTTTGCTTCATAGCCTTTCAAGGTTTCTGCAATACCCTCACTATCTTGTTCTAGGAGAAATAAAACTAGTCTAAGAACCAAATACTGTGTGTCAAAAATAAAAATGCCCAAGTAGACAAAGTATGACTTGTATCTTGATGGCCCTTTGCTTGCAATGTGCACATTTTAACTAACATGAAACAGTATAAAAAGGCTGTGCCAATCTTGCTTGTTAGTTTTAATAGTATTTAGAAGATCAAGATCAGCAGGACCAGTATCTTTCACCTTTCAGAAATATCAGAAAATTCACTACGAAAATACAACAGTTCTGATACTGCTTTAAAAAATATTCAATTTTCCATTAATACAGACACCACGTGTCTGTTCCTCAGCATTCTACAAAACATCGGAATAAGTGACAGCCAAAATATATCTCTGAACTTCATTCTTTTTTTTCAGTTGGAATTTGGTATTTCTCTGTTAATGACCAAAAGCAATACTTGGTGTACAATCCCTGCCCAAGAAGAAAATACCTTTGAAATGATTCAATATAAACTGTATTTTTTTCTCATGTTCTTTGCGTTGGTGAGTCAGCTGCCGGTCACACTGCAACTTGAAGTGTTCAAGTGCAGATTCTAATGCACGCATCATGTTTTTCTGGTCTATGACCTTCATTTCCTGTTCTTCAATCTGCAGTTGTAATTTTCGTTCAGACTCACGTAGGGCAACAATCTAAGAAAGAAACACACTTATTTTGATTTATCAAACCATTTTAAAAAAACCTCTTACCCTTCAGCGTAATAGATTAAAACATACACAAGCAATGATCTCTACAAATCATTAACCTTATACTGGAAACAAACTTGCCACTGCTACATGTTGACACTTTAGAACCAAACTGCGTACATTTTGATCACATGGACTAGTGGATTTTTTTAATACCCTGTGTGAAATTTAAACTGAAAGAACAGTGCTTTCCTGATTCTGAAAAACTTCCAACTTGCATCCCACAGACAACTTGTTTACAAAATTACCAAAGGCTCACCCAAGGTCACAAAGACACACCATGTCCTAATGCATTTCATTTTTATGCTTCCAGATGTCAGTATGATTCCTAAGTATGTAGCTGCACACACCGCAGGCTGTGTATGCAAAATTAGTTTATACTGGATTTAGGAAAAAGAAAACAGGAATACTAGCCTGAGCTTTATGAAGCTTTCTGAAAGCCTGCAGTCAGGAAAAATTTGAATACAACACCCCTATTCAAATATGGCGCTTCTCCAAAAGTTAGCAACACAGAGCACTGGAAAGGGGCAAGGTAATTTCCAGATTTGCAGCACCTTTCAAGCTAATGAGCCCACAACAAGATATACAAAGTTAACTCACAAGTATCCTATTTAAGTTATCATAAAAATTAAAAATAATTTAATAGCAGATCTATGTAACCTGAAGAGATTTTCACCAAAAGCTTCTTAAATTTATTTTTACTTCTTGCCACCATCTCATTATCTAGAATAGCAATAAAAAATGGGATATTATTCCTTAGCCAAAACAAACCTTGTTGAAATAATTGATGATGATAGCTCTGAGTTCAGCAGCAGACAGGGAAACTAGTTTCCCTATTACATTATGCTCGCTCTGTGAAAGGCTCTGAGAAGATGACCTAAGTAAGTGCTGGCGATTATGAATACTTTCATTCTTGTAATCAATTGCAGCTTCCAGGGCTTCAATTCCTTCTTCTAGCTGGAAAAGAACGTGTTCTTCCTACAGAGAAACACATGAGTGAGATCTTTAAAAAAAAAAAAAGCTTAGAATTAATCTTTCAAGACATCTTTAACTTCATTCGCAAGGGCGAAATGAAAGTTAATGGCAAGATGAACTAGTCTTAGCACAGTCAATGCAACAGAGAAAATACGAGGTAGAGTACAAATCTAGAACATTTATCTTTTCCTGCCATACCACCCCTACCACAATACAGTGGTTGATCAAACAGTTCATCACAAAACTAGAAGTCATGTTTCTGATTTTATCCTTCCCTCGTCCTCACCACAGTTTGACTTCTGCTATTATTTTTTTATTTTTGGTTGTGCTAGTTTTCTGTTGGATTAATGAATGAATTAGGTCAGTAAGGAGTTTGGTGACCGTAACTTGTGTAGAGAAGTGGTAGAAATGCATAGCCTGAAGCACTGCAGATTTTGATGAGTGAGGGAAGTAGGGATCTTTCTGGAACATTGTCACCTCAGCCATAATCTCAAACTGCTTCTCAAGACCTAACAGTAATCTGTGCATTTTATATGAATTTATTATATCTTCAACATAATGATACTGATCAACTCCAAGTAGTGGGCCATCTGGGTAATATGACTTATTTTCGCTGTAAAAATATGGAGTCCTTCAGGGGAAGTTTGTTTTTTCACAAGATTCTATGAAAAAAATCAAGGGGCATCATTATGTGAACACATTGCTTGTTCTGTGTCCTGACATTAAAATACCTGCCTATGATAAACTGGGAAGTAAGGGAACTTCTAGTTCCCTTACTTCTCATTTTATGACTCAGACCAATAAGAGGTTGGCAAGGCACTCTCTGACTTAAGTTCCTCTAAACTTAAACTTCATTCACCAGTATGTAACTGGTGCTATTACAGCAGTATTCTAACATTGCTGTTAACAAAAGTACCCAACCTCTGTTCCTTATTTCTAGTTTATCTGATATTTGGAGACATTTGGCTTTATTATACAATACCCAAAACCTATATTTATCTCAGAGGTGCTTACTTCGGTTGACAACACTTTACCATCTTTCAGTTTCTCATCCATACTATTTCTCCTTCTGAACAGCTGATCCCTCTCCATTTGGAGAACCTGAATTTTCTCCAAAATGTCTGACTTATCTTCAGTGGTGCTGCCTTGAAGCTGCATACTTTTATCACACAGCTCCTGATCCAGTACACTTAAGCGGGTAGACAATTTCATACTATCTTTGTTTAAAGCCTGAAAAAAACCACAGCAACCACAGATATAAAAATGAGATACTCCTTTCCAGTAAGAAAAAAGTAGCTGACACTGTCACATTCTGAAGTGAAAAAATTGCTTGTTTCTTGCAATGGGACCCCATTTACTTTGAGTAGACAGCTACCATAAAATATACTATTTACTCAAAAAACAAAACAAAAATGCTCAACATGAAGTTTTCTACATACTAAAAATTAAAGGGGCTAGTGATTATATGTGACAATGATACATTGTATTCACTTTTTCTACTGAAAAATAAATATTGCAACCCGTTTCCCTGGTATGTTCTCTAGATTGCAAAAGGACTGAGTCATATTTATAAATAATATATCATAGATATCGTATTATTTAATGCTCTACAATAACAGAACTCCACAGTTCAGAATTGTTTTGTTTTGTTTTGTTTGTTTTGCTGTTGCAGTTTTGGGGAGAAAAAGTGAATAAAAATGATTGTCTATGTTAATTACATTTTACATGTTGATTGGTCAAGCCATGCAGTATTTACATCAGAATGGTAGAGACACAGGAGGTCACTTGGCTTGAGCCTCCTCCTCTGTCTTATCTGTCTCCTCCACCACCAGTCTTTCAGTCAGCCTTATGACTGTGATGAGTTTTGTGGTTTTTTCTTAATCACCTGGCTAGATCTCAGTTTCTTGATTTCCAGGTGGTTTTTCTCTTGCAATAATGCTTCTTTTTTGGCTACAATGGCTTCTCTTTTCTTTAAATCTTCTTCTAGTTCTGCTAACTGTTGGTGCTGTTGAAGAATTCTTTCCATTTCTTCATCCAGCCACTTCTTTTGCTCTTCTAATTTCTGAAGTTTCAAGAGAGATCCAGAGAGCATTAACCAGGGTCACAATGATTATGTTTTACCTTTCTTCAGAATTACTGATAAAACTGTAGAAGACATTAATATTTCTAATGTCAGCATTAATTCTGCAACAGAATCCTGACTCAGAATAATACAGAAACTGGACTGACTTAAAAGGGGCCTCAGCAATGTTACATTGCTACATTTCATATAAACAAATTCGTATCAGATGCATTATCTTTTCTAAAGAATATCTTTTCTAAGACTAGTTATATAAATAGATGTCATGTACCCAAGCACAGCAACTAGGTTTAGAAGGTACCAAGAGAATTCAGCTAGCCCATCCTGATTGCATTTTAGTTGCCTAAGAACAGCTCTTTATCGAAAAACAGTGACAAAAAAATAATGATGCTGAAAGAATAAAAGACAGTAAATGACAGCTCTGATCCTGCTGGCATGGTCCATCATAAATTTATTCTGAAGCCGCAGTTTATCAGTGGATAAATTCCTGTTAAAGCTAAAAAGTTTCCTTTATTTATAACCTTCCAAAATTTCTTTTCACCTTTAAAAACTTAAGGTAATTCATGTTCAGTGTCCACATCTGAAGTAATTTAGGTGGCACTGTTGCATAGGATACATACTTTTCTAACCCTGTTATCAACAACCAAAACCAGAGATCACTGTAATTTATGTCAGACTAGAAAATAAAATAAAACCCCCAAACAACCCATGGAACACTTACAACACAGCACATCAAGGTCACCCTCAAACCTACCAGACCAAACCAAACCTGCTGAATTTTCAGGTCTCTGAATTAGCATTTTTGACAAATAATAGGAAAAAAAATTACATTAAAGGCCCTCCTTTTTTTCATAAAAAAAGAGTACAAGACTGCTAGACTATACTCCCAGTTTTTGCTACAGCAGAAAAAGACAAAACTATGATGGAATACTCTTCTTCCAAACAGTTTACAAAAATAGATGACTAGGGATGAGGAAAGATTTTTTTTATTTCAGGGCTCACATAGACTTGGAATATATTAACTACCTGTAGTTTCTGAGGGGTTCCCACTGAGTTATTTTGCTTCTTTTTAAATGCAGCAATTTCTTTATCCTTAAGTTTAAGGATCTTCTGTTGTTGCTCCATCTTAAGTTGAAGTTCCTATGAACAAACAAAAAGCACCATTCTTCCTACATCAGTCAAATGCATTTCATATGAGAGTCCCCACAAGCATATAGTCTGAAATACTGACCCTAAATTTATTAGCAAAATTGCAATTCAGAACTAGACATCATGTAATAAAATGAAGAAAAAAGAAAAAAAAAAGCTGAAAGAGAAAGGCAAACTGCAGATTAATGTAAAGTGTTCATAGACAATTTCTGTGGTGCATTTATCAAGAAAATCATTAAGTCATTATTGAAAATTACTGAAAGCCTGGCAGTATAGTTTATTGGGGAAGTAGGGGCAAAAATGATTAATTTCATTCTTTGTCATAAGGAAACAGAAGAATCCTACTTTAATTTGTTGCTGGTCCTGCTGAAGCTCTTCTTCTAGCTGCTTCTTTTTTTCACTCTCCTCACACAGTCTCTTCTGCATCTGGAATTGCTGATGCTTCATCTGAGCCACTTTCTGCTCAAGTTCTGTTGCTTCTCTCTCACTTTGGTTAGATAATGAAGCCAGATTCTTAGTGTCTTGCTGCTTCTTCTGTAAGGTCTGAATGTTCATGTCAAATTTCAGCTTAAGAGCAGGAAAACTTGTAACTAAAATATGACTCAACTTCATTCTTTATTTCACTGAATTCCTAGGGTCAGCAAGACTTACTAACTTCTGCCTAAACAATCACTTGTTATTGCTGTAGTTTCTGAGCTATCTGGTAAAGTTGGCAAAGGCAGAATTAAACAACATGTAAAGGTAAAGTACAGTTCATGCCTGGCAATACAGTGGAAGTACTAAAATCTAACAAACCACAGCTCTGGAAAATGTGCAGGGACATAATGGTATCAGAATGGTGGTGCTGGGCTCAAGTCAATAAGCCAACTACCTCTTTCTGTATGGAACTTTTCTGACCTGCCATTCTAGGATCGAGAGGCACAGAGCACCTAAGCTGACCCTACACAGAATATTAACTTAGATGTAGAACTTAAAAATAGAAGGTCAGTGTCAAACAAAATGACTGTGTTGGGCCTGGTGTTGCAAAGCATCCCACAGATTTGCTTAGAGCTAGAGTTTATATAGTATTTTCATTTATCTATGGCAGGTAGTAAATTTGTAATATCCTCCCTTAGATACATTTTTCTATGGGACTACATGCAATGATGTATGGACATCTCATATCTCCCACTACTTTCTTAGCTTCTTACCTACCAAAAAATATTTTATGTCTTTAACCAAGCATATGTTAACTAGCATTTTGAGTATAATAGTGTTAAGTTTCTCACTAGCTACTTCAATCCAACCAGCTTCCAGTGCATGTGAGACTGGTAAGAATTTTACAAGCAGAGTGTTAAGGTTCAGATACAACAGTGAGACAGAGATTTGAAAATCTTAATGGTCAGATCAGAAATACCTGCACTTTCAATTTAGCTGCCTCCATCTTCTTCCGGAACTCTTTTTGTAATGTGACTTTCTCAGGAATATCTCTCAGCTCTTTACTGTCCAGCTCCTGAAGCTGCTTTTGCATTTCAGCCAGTTCCCTTTTGGCCTGCTCAATTTCTTGCTCCAGTTTAGTTATCTTCAAAGAATACTGCCTACTTACAGATTGAGCATCCTTACCTTAAAGATAGCACATTCAAATAGTTTAAAACCAACATGATAATCAGTTGAAATGTAATACTCAATTTTTTGGTTGAAACATTACTTACTTTGTTCTGGCTAAATCAGTATTTTCTAATACATTTTCCAACACTAAAGAAACCTGCAGTTCCCTTCTAACTCTGAAATGGAGATAAAGGAAGGGAGTCTTAAATCTGAATTTTTCACGAGTCACCTCATGTCACCAAATAAAGTGCCATCTGATTACCAGAGTTAAATTATTCTGCCTACTGTAGATTTTGGCAAAACAGCTCTCCTGTATTTCATAATTTTGGGGTTTTTTTTCCAGAATAAAATGCCACTTATTTATTACTCAACTTTCAGCTGAATAATTAGTCAAAAATTTTGGATTGTGTTTCTACTCTGTGACTTGTCCTGTTAGGGCAATCTGGGGGAGCACAGAATCTTTTTCAGACAACCTCAAGAGACAGTAGGCAAAGGAGAAGAGTGTGATTGAAGGGGCTGAGGAAAGAGATCCTTACTGTCATCATAAGGCTAGTTTCTGTACCAGGAGAGACATGTAAGGGATGTACAGGCTGACAGGGACACTGACTTTTTCCTTCATCCACTTCTGACTCCTGTTTCTCTACTGTGATAGAATATAGAAGATACAGTGATGTATCTTTTCTCCTATCCCAGACACTATATGACAAATACATGTCCACAAAGAGGTCAGTAGCACTAAGCATAAATTAAAAATTACACAGTTTTTGGATAAGAGCAATAATCAAAAAGTACAAAAAATATTTAACAAATAATCTGCATATCTTAGTAGAGTAGGCTGTAATCAAAATTTACAGCCTTCAGTGCAATCATAGCAAGTAATTAGCCAAATTCATGAATTTTTATGTTGTTAAAAGTATTCTTGTCTAAGATAGTTGTGTAAAAACTAAGATATACAGGACTTCAGGCTTTCTGTGCCTTTTCTTTTGTTTCTGAATATCTTAATTCCAATTATCCCTACAGGAGCCAGTTACCTGTTCTTACTAACTCCTTAATAAGTTCCTCTTTCCTTTTGATATTAAGTGCAAGTTCTCTTATTTTTTGTTCAGCCTCAGTGAGTCTCAGCTCTGAATTCTTTAACTTCTGCATGTTAAAACCATGGATTTTCCGGAGGCTGTCAATCTCTTCACCTTGAAGAAAAAGCAAAATAGAGTTTTAAAATCTGGAATACATGCTGTATTCAAAAGGTAGGGCTCTGGAATATTTTCTGTGTGAAGTTCTTCCATATGAAGTAAAAGAATCAAAAGGAGAGAACAGAGCAGAGAGTCTTTTCCCTGCCACGTGTCTAAACATGAAAAGAAAGGAAGGTATGCAATTCCTTTTCAAGACCCTAAGTGTGAGGAAAGATATTCCTGAAACCACTTCAGTGTATTTCTGATAAGACAATAGCATCCATTTGCTTTCACTGAAGCAGTACTAGTGATCTACATCTAACTGGCTTTCTGATGTGTGAACTGCTTTCTGGCTAGTAAGTATTACTTAGTATTACTGACATCAGTTTCAGAAAGGGAAAGAAGAACAGAAATTGGAAAACCTACACTGAATTATAACCAAAAAAATATTTGTCTCAAATACACATATTTTGGGGAAAAATAATTACATGTGCTAAAGACGTTATTGCATATTCTGATACTGTAATAAGATTTGCTCTTATGCCTTCCGTTATACCTGTGGTTGTGTCAGTCAGTAGCGCAGACTTATTGGATAAACCAGACTTGTCTACTTGACACTTCATGTCACTTACATCAGGAAGAAAGCACAGAGAAGCATGATCTTGTGTCCATGTCTGGTTTATGGAATGCCTACAGAAGAATGATAAACATGCTACACTGCAAATACACAGGGCTTTTTTTTTTCTTTAAGCTTCGTGCAAAGTATATGATCTTAACAGAGAAGAATCCCAAACTTACAAAAGCATTTATACCTTCTTTCTCATCCACACCACCCCCACCCCCCTGATCTTCAAGATAGATTCTGACCCCCAAACAAGGATTATGCAATCTTTGCTAAACCTACAGTTATTAAATTTATTTTGCAGTATGCCCAACTGGTCCCACAGGTTTACTGTAAGTATCATTACAGATGGTCTCATACCATGGAAGGATTAGGCAGTAATACTACCTTTGCTATACGCGTGTCTGGAACAAAAGTTAAAGAACAACAAAAAATTACTTAAACGATGTTTTCTCTTTGCTGCCTTTATTGTCTTCCTCTTCATCACAGTGATCAGAGAGGTAGCAGTGAAGGACTTTATCCTGATCTTCTATCCTGCTCAGCAGCATTTGTCTGCGAGCACAGAATTCTGCCATTATCTGGGCCAAGGAGAAGGCAGGAGGACTGGTATACGCCTATCAAAATGCACACAAAATTAGTGATGGGTAAAAACACTTGCAACAATTTAGCAGTTCTTTACTGATGTGTTAGAAAATATTTCACCACCTGAGCTTGTAAGCAAAATTACAGAGGTTTTCTAAAATAATTCTGAATACCTTTGTAACAAAAGGTTTTGCAAGAGCTTAGAGGACTTGTTCCAAATGTGGAAGAAGGCACTGTTAGCAACTCATTATCCCACGTACTCAATATATTGGTAAGAATAATAATTCATTTTTTATAATGTTTCATAGTTGAACCCTCAAGACCCCCAGGAAACCTCCAGAAAATATGAGAGCCTTAGCACTTCTAGGTGGGAATTTTAAGCCTAAATATTTTGGATAATTGTAGCATAGCAAATGTTGCAAGACTAATTTTTCAGAGTCTTCAGTGGGAAGTTAAGCAGTATCTGAGAAAGCCACCATATGTTATCATGTCATGTCTAATTATTGGCTTATAATCATTACAAGTAGAAGGTGAAAAATGTAACATTTGGGTAGACTTTACCTTTTGGGTCTCTATCCCTGAAGGTAGTTGAAGGGAGCATTGCAGGTTTTTTATGAGTGGGACACTGTAGGGCCTCCTAGCAAATGCCATGACAGCTGGCCCATCTTCATTAGCACGTGGGAGATCTAAAGGTTTCGTGTCTGTAAACTTCTCTAATTTCCATTTTAGCTGATCAATGAGCATTTGCTGTTCCACCATTTTCTCAGTCTCATGGGGAAAAAAAAAAGCAAAACTGAGCTCTGTATCATATTCACCAGTTCTAATTCCTCACAAAGGTCAGGAATCTTGTAAATCACCCACTGACCCTAAATTATTCTGCAGGGCACAGGCAAATTCTGCAACAAACTGAAAATTCTATGACATATCATCAATCTCACACCCCCCACCCCAAATCCAGTAAAGTTTAGACACATTTTCGTTCAGAAAGACCTACCCCAGTCAAGTTACATTAGCCTATCTAGGCATCTAGTGAGAAGTGGATGACATAATTAGCAACCCATGCTCGCTTTATATATGTGTTTATGGAGAAATAAAATGGGAATTTAACAAAAATTTTCAAATGAAAATATGGTCAGAATCTTATTACTTAAACGTGTATGTGGGCTTCCTCTTCATCTTTCAGCAGTTCTACTTTAAAGATTACTTGTATTAATAAACATAAACATGTACATGATCCCAGGATCACTTGCTGCTTTTTCTTCCAGCCAGCTTCAGCTTTGTTGGTAATGCCAGTTTGGAGATCTTGTCTGCTTCTCCTACAGCATTCTCCAGACATTGGCCAAAAGTGCTTATGTTACTTAAACTGATTTATCTCTAAGGCCAAGATTATATCAATTTTCAACTCACTCTATTGCTTTTGATTCTTTTTGAAGTATGGTTAAAATCTGGTCTAACAACAACAGGAAAGCTGAAGAATAGCTCATGATATATTTTGCTTTCTCCTACTTTGAGTTATATGTATTTAGTCATTCTTTATGTTGTTGTACTAGATTCAAAGTTCCTTCCAAACACAAATGTACAATGCCTTACAAGTTGACGTTGTGTTGGAATACCATACATATTATTCCTATGTCACAGGAAATAGAATATATGTATGAATATCGTATTTTTTATCATTTTGGAAGCAGTAACAGGCAACTGATCTACCTTGAAGTTTTATTTAACCCTCTTAAAGATATTTGTCCCTGATACAATTGTACATACAATTCCACAGTGTAACATCCACTACATAAATACATATGTGTATAAACATTTATTACCTCTTACCTCTATTCTTAAAGTTCTTATTCTATCATGGATCATTAAATTACATATGCCTGTGAATACAACTTAAAATATTTGACAGAAGCACTTGACTTTCATTATTCTACCTACACTGTATGTTTTTAAGTAGTGGCAGTTTAGTGAAAAAAAAGCCAAAATGGTGCCTGAAAGTTCTCAAGAGCTTCTCTCTCCTGTTTCTGATACTGAAATAACCTTCTACCTACACTGTGATAGCTTTTGTTCATTACCTCTATCTTTGATCCTCCAGAATTTATATAAGCATTATCACAGTATAAGTTGACACTATGGTGTAAAGGTTAAAAAAAAAATCCAGCCAGAGGTGACAGAAAAGAAAGTGACAGAGGAAAGAAAAAGATGATGACTAGTTTACTTACCTTTCATGCATTGACTCTCCCCAGGCCATCAGCAAAGAAGAGGAAAAAAGGAGAAAGAGTATAATAAGGAGAAGAGCACTAGCTATCCATGTTTATGCCTTTCTCTTTTAAAAAGTCACATAATAATTTATCTGTCATCCACATGTCAGGCAACACTAGGAGAATGTTAACTATTCTATTTGCAGTCATCTTGATCTTGAAATGTTATGCATATACTAGCCATCATAATTTCATTAGCAAGCTCAAGTTCTACAGAAAGAAAGAGGCAAGCAGCATCTTTGTCACTATGTCACTCAGTTTTCTCTAACAGTAAATGATCAGAAAGGCTGGAATTCTGTCTTACGAAGTCAAAAGGGGACAATACTCTAATTCTTAATACAGCTATAACAAGGTAAGTTTCTATACAACTTTTCAATTAAAGCATTCTATAGGATCTTTATAATCTTTAGATTCTAGAGAATCTTTCATAGTCTTTCAAATCCTAATCTGTTAATTGTCCTGAAACTCATAACAATCTTACATAGCTGGGAAGAGGGTTCTGTGTTATGCTTCAGGAAGCATGGAGAGCATGAATGATTCACTTCAAGTTGTACAGGAGGGTTGTGGCACAGTTAGGTTCATACACAGACTTCAGGAATCACATTATTGTGATTCGTCCACTAGATGAACCCAACTCATTCAGTGATACAGCTCTAATTCAAACAAAATGTCCTTAATATTGACCAGTAGCTAAGTAAAAAAAAATTCCGAGGGACCTGTTGAATGCATTCACACAGTGGAAGGATGGTTCAATACAGATACATGCGTACCAGTGGGAAAATACCTGTATTCTTTGTGTTTCTTGAGCCTCCTTTAAAAATTCCAGTTGTTCTTCATTTTCTTGTAGTAATGTCTTTATCTGATTCTGCAGTATCTGCACTTCATGATTCTTCTGGCTAAACACTTCTTCATCCATAACTAATGCCTGCTAGATAATAAAAGAAAAGTTCAGCTGGGGAAAAGGAACATTATTATTCCTACAGTTAGAAAATGAATCAAAATAAAACAAAACCTCATTTGCTGTTAAAAGACATGATCAGAACTGCAAAGTCTTGAGGTATGTATGGCAAATTGTCTAAGTAGTTATCTGCGGTTTCTAGCAGCTATTTCTTCACTTCTCTTTCATCTGTTGATTTTGTCCTGACAAGTTTCATTCTTCCAAGGGGAATAATGTACTCACAACCAAAGGTACTTTATTGAAGTATATATCTAAATTCAATTATTCTCTTTAGTATGCTGTTACATGTACCCACAAGATCTCAGCATCTTGTGATTAATACACTTCTCAAATGAAAACAATAAGAACAGCTGTCCTCAATCTGCAACTCAGATAACACCTTAAAGATTAAAGAAAGCATAAGAATGCTTCTTCAGATGTTCTTGTGAACAAATAATCCAATACTGATTGAAGAATTCAAATGTTGTTACTCTTCCAGAAAGCCTGCAGAAGCCAAATACAAAGCATTGAAACATTACATCAACCCACAAACCTCATTCCTGTTCTTCCTGTGTTTTTCTCCAAGAATCCTGCTGGTGGACATATGAATGAGTTTGGGTGTTAGCTATGGCTAATCCACTATGCCAGTATTTTAATATTTTATCCAGTCAATAACAGCTGCTAGCAAAGAAATGTGCATGTACACACAAGAATAGGTCCACTACTTGTTATTAAATCCATCTGTATGCAAACCCTGCTCTAGAGTCTGTAGTGGCTCATTTATTTTAGCCTTTCTCTAACTACCTCCTCCTGGTTGTGGACAGCGTACTCACCTGGGCAAGCTTAAATTTTAGCTCAGCTCTTACACTGTTTTGAGCCTGGGAAATAGAGGTTTAAAATAAACCACAGAAGAAAATCAAGAAAGAAGAAAAAACCTGTTATTTAGATTGATTGAGAACAAAGAAAAGAAAAAATTTGCTTGCGCAATTGCCTGATAACAATCTATAGGTTTATCACAGTTTGGTGTACAAACTAAAAATGGGTTGATGTTACAAAATTCTAACTTGTTGGAGCACTACCTCCTTCCACTGCATGAAGGAGAAAAACTCAAATTAGTTTTTCTGAGCTGTTCATCTGACGTCACAACTTCACTCAATTTCCAATTAGTGTTAGAAGTCATAAAATTAATTTTGATTTGAGATTCTGTTCATTGTACAATAATCTGCATTTTTTTTTGTTTTGTTGTTCACAGTCAACATTTTAACTCAGTGCATCCAATATATGTGCTTCCTAAATGTATATGGGGATGTTCCCAAAAATAATTATTTATTTGATCATGTGTCAGTTCTGTGAGGAGACATTACCATGCTTGGGAAGGCTGAGAGCTCTTCTCCTCATAGGTCAGTGCATCTCAGAAATTGCTTGACAGCAACTGGAACAGTAATCTTCCTGAAAGGAGTCTTTTTAACCACCGCTTTTCCCCACTATTCGTGTAGACCGAGTCCCAGGACCAAAACAGATGCACCGCCCCAGTTCTCATATCCTTTTCACAGTCACGCAGCTAGAACGGCAGGGTGGCATGTGGCATCTGCCCATGGCTCCCTTTCCTTTAAGCAGAGAAATTCCTACCTCTGGTAGCCAATATGCTGGCCTGCCCAAGCAAGGAGATAAAGAGATTATCCACATCCTCTTTTGAGTTGCTGGACGTTGTGTAACAGTTTTTCCACAGCTGAGATGCAGGCCCACAGCAGGGATAGGGAATAGAGCTTCTCGGTAAACCACTAGGGCTGGCAGACTGGTCTGTACAAAGTTGGTGCCACAGAGTCAGCCCAATTCAGCCTAGCTAGGTTGCTGTCACATGATGTCAGCATGTTCTGTACAGACTTTTGCCACACAGATCATGTGCACTGTATGTTGTTTGGAACTTTTGGGGCCTGATGATTGTCCATGTCACTCTAGACCACCTTCACCGCTTCTAATTCCCTCAAATATTAGATACATTGCTCTGTGGCAGTCCACATGCCTCACTGGGTTACAATATCTTCCTTAAGACGGTACTTTGCCTTCATGCTCAATAGGGGTCACCTCTGGAGCCTGCAGGTGGCTGACCCTCTTCCGATCCCTCTGTCAATCCCACAATCCCTAGCAAAGGATCCCAGTTGATGTGTTTCCCTACCTTCTATTCCAGACTGTTAGCCCCGCTATTCCAGCTCTGGAGCAACCAGGTAGCAATTAGCTCATCTTGTTGTCAGGCAAAATTTTTACACATTATCCTGCAGCTAGATCATGGATAGGGACCGGGTAGCTTCCACCTCTTATGATTTCTGTCTCTTTCCTTTCCTATCCTGCCACAGAACAGGCTGCCTGTTCTGATTCTTCCTCTGTCCTCCTCCAAGCAGGAGCTGCTTCTTCTCTTAGTAACTTGATCTCTGCTTCCACTGTTTCTTCTTGACTACAAGATCAACTATTACAGTTGAGGGTTCAGTCTCTGGTTTAGTGTCTGTGTGGCCTCAGACCAAGAGACCTTCTCAGTGCCTGTTTGTGGGCTTTTATATCAGAACCTCTTGCATTTCTAAGGGCACTGGACAGTAACTTTATAGGCATGGGCCAGATGCAACACACCTATAGAAGTCACTGTGTTTCACCTTTGCTCCTTCAAATGCTATATTAGTTTGATGGGTTAATGAGCCTGTTCAGACATGAAATCACAAGCTGTCAGAAGCAGCAATGGCCCTATGCACCTGCCGAACTCCTCCCACGCATACTGACACCCCAGGGATCAATCAGCTTAGAGCATATTCCTGTGTGGCATTCCCAATTAGCTGTTTAACCTTAGGAACAATAATCAAAATCAGGTTCACAACACATCAGTTTGAACAGTCTGATTAGGTGAGGATACTGAAGGAGCTCAGAAGCCATTACATCAAGGCTATAAAAAAGTGTCCTGGAGGAGAGGAAGGGATAGATGCCATTTTTCCCCTTTCTCCACAAAATCTCTCTCAGAGGAGAAGAGGGGAAAAGGATAGTTGCTGGTTTTATCCATGAGGTGGTTCTTGGATTACTGGTGTTAACAGATGATAAATTGTCTACACCTGGTGAGCTAACACAATGCTTGTTCTACCAAAACCGCTGGCCTATGGAACTGCACAATGCCCACTGTGTAAGAAGGAGAACTGGAAGTTCACCAGCTCCAGTGCTTTGCCAATTCCCCCAGGTGGACTGGAACACTGGGGTCTATGACCACCAGGGAACACCAGAGAGACCCCCAGGATGGAAGAACACACATGTAAAGGGGAGGGAAAATATGTTAATGATTTTGGAGAAATTATTATCATATGTATGTTTATTCTGGGACAATCAATGAATATGTATGTAAAATACAGTATATAAACAGGAACTTTCCTGAACTCAGCATGCACTAATTTGAGAGGAGCTATTCCCTTTGTGCATCCGGCCAAATAAAGAATGTCTGCTTCTTAATGCTACATTGGTGTTAAGGAGGTTCTTTTATATTACCAAATATTTGTTAACACTGGGACACCCACGGTGTAAGACCCAAATACCAGATTAGGCTGATGGCTAGTGGTTTTGTCATAGCTCTCCCAAGCAAAGGAAAACAGAGTGATAAAGACCAAACAAAACAGAAAAATCTGAAAATAGTCATTAATGATTCTTGGTAGCTGTTGTACAGCTAGAAAGGAATCAAGAAAGCTGAATATTCAAGGACACACACAAGTCAGCACCCAAAGCAAATATGCAGCTTCATGACCTGCAACAGTCACTCAAATAACAACTTAACTAAACAGGTATTAACAGCCACAAGCTGTTAATCTAGCAATAAAATCTGTTATTATCTTGAAGGCCTTGAGTTGCAGGTTGGGTGCCAAAACAGACCATTGTGGGTTACCCCAGTAGGTAGCTAAGCACACAGAGCTGTCCTTCCACTTCTCCCTATTCCCACCCCCTAGCAGGACACAAGAACAAAGAGAGTGTGAAAGCAAGAAAATTTGTGGGTCAAGATAGAAATTGATCAGTAAGTGATGATGAAGTGGAAGAGAGAAAGAAAATAAAACAAAACTAATGATGCAAAGGCAATCACCCACCACCTCCCAAGGCTGACTGATGCTCAACCAGTTCTGGGCAAAATACAGTTTAAAACTCCTCCTCTCCCTTTTTATTATCATGTTATATGGCATGAAATCTCTGTTTGATTAGCTCAGGTGATCTGCTTTGTTGCGTGTTTGTGTCTCCAACTATTTGCGCACCCCCCAATCTACTCACTGGGAGGCAGAGGCAGAAAAAGAGAAGCCCTGTTGTTGTGGAAAACACTGCTCAGCAAGACCTAAAACATTACTGTTATTATCATTGTATTGGTCAGAAATCTAAAACACAGCATTCTAAGAGCTGCTCTACAGAAAACTAACTCCATCCCAGCCAGACCTAGCACGCTAACTAAAACCAAAAATCTAACAGATAAAACAGCTCGGCCTCAAGAGTCATCTTGAAACTGACTAGACAAAGTATAACATTACTTATCTGTCATCATTGACTGTGTATTCAAACATCCATTAAATGAAACCTATGTCCCAGAGATTAGCCAAACAAAATCATACAAAATTGTAAATTAACTTGTCAAATTAAGTACAGGTGAGTTTTATATATATTTCAAAATGGAATTCAAAGTTTGGCAGATTGCTTTTTCACTTAGTCATTTAAATAATCAGCTTGTAATTAAATACCTGGCATTTCTTTAGTTCCCTCTTCAGCTGAAGAATTGTGATGTGATGTGGCTCTGGGCTGGTCTCAGTCTCTGTGTCAGTTTCCTGGATGGTGAGAGCTTCCTTCCTTACTTTTTGTACCATAGTGATCCAGCTCTGTAACCTGTCCCGCTGACTTCTTCTTAAGCTAACATCATCATTCAAATCAACCAGAAAGGGGAAGGCTTCATCTACACAATTTCTGTAACTGAAATATTGAACCTGAAGGCGGGTGAGCTGCTCCTCAAGCGAACTGATACGGGCTTTTTCTTGATTTAAGTCATGTAAATGCTGATTACTGACCTGCTGGTTCTGCAAAGCTTCCCGAAGCAATCTGATTTCAAGTTCCATTTCATCAATGCGGTCTTTTTCAGGGTTGTAATTTACTACTGGTTTATTTCTAATGTTTTTGGCTCTGTTGGCATATTTGAGGGAATTTAAAGATTCATCAAAGTCCAATGAGGATGGACTTATACATGTTATCATAACAGTCTTGGCATTTCCTCCAAGTGAGTCTTTCAGAATACGAGTGATTTTAGCATCCCTGTATGGAATATGTACACTTTTCCTTTTTGGGTCTCCAAGGGCACTGATGACATTTCCCAAGGCCAAGAGACCACTATTGATCTGAATTGATTCTTTGAAGCGTTCCCCAGTATTTCCAGTCTTTGCTACCCTCTCTGATCCTGCCAAATCCACAAAATGAAACTTTGAAGCAATAGAATCCTGTGCAGCATCAGTATTTTTCTGATCCTCTGCAGACTGCTTCTGACAAATACTGATGGTAAAAATGGCATGAGATCGACTAGAGTGCTCGTTCATCTGTGTTGTGCCTGTGTGACGAGCTGCATTGCCACTGTCCAGCAGGCTTATCACTTCATCTGCACATTCTACTTGGAATTCCTTAGCACCGACAATCACTTCAAACACCAAAGCAGGTGAAAGTAAGAATAATTTAATTAATTCTAAACTCTTCAGCAAAAGCTTACAGCAATAATTATAAACACATATTAGAGAAACATACAAGCCTGCATTATTATGAGGTCATAGCATATAGCTGTAGAAACAGAAGACACAATATATGAAAAGCCTGAGGTACAACACATCTGAAACCTGCAGATATTTAATATATGGGTGTATTGTGTCATAACATTTGAAACAATATTTTAGACACAAGACACAACTCATTTACACATTGCACATAACCTTACACAATTTACTGTCTAGCGCTAGCTAGAAAAAGCATGAGCAAAGTCAGCTCAAAGGATATTTTGCCAGTTAAAAAAAAAGACTAAAAACAATAACATTTTTAGCAAAAATGATTCCCAGCCTGTATTAAGAACAGAATTTCTCTTCTGAATAGCACAAACAGTTGGACCTTTGGGACAGGTATCTGTTAGTAATCTAATAAAGCATAAGTGTACTTCTACCAAGTACTCCTACCAACCATATTTTTTGTCATATTTTTCTTTTAATGAAGGATGGAAAATCTCCTAGCACAATCTACTGAAGCTGACTCTAACTGTACTGAAGAAGAGAAATACTTTAAAATATGCTGTGGGATCCTTTAGATGCAATGATTTTGTCTGCAAGATTTGTGCTAAACTAGTGCCTTCTCCCAGCTACAGACAAAAAACATATGATAGCTCAATACAACAGTATAATAGTATTAGAGTAAACATAACAAATAGAATATAAAGCAAAAAAAAGCCAGACCTAAAACAGATTACATACTTTCAGAAAAAGATATCTCTGATGTGGATTGTTCTAGCAGTTTCATGTGGTGAATAGGATACCTATAGGGCAAGTGTTAATCTTGAAACCTCCAAAAATATCTGCTACTCCTCCTCTTAATGAATTGGTCTCTTCCACTCATTTCATTGTAAAAGGAAAGCAGATATTTACAATATAATTGACTTAACGATTGTAATTTTGAAGGGAGAAGCAATGGTTTAATCTCAAAATATTTATCCAAGTGAATAATCACACACTATTTCGTTTCTAGACAGAATTTGCAGAAACAATAATTATATATTTACTTCATCATTTGTTGCCATATCCACCCATATAGATGGAACATCTATATTGTTCACTGGCATCTAAACCCCAAACTGCTTCCAATCAGCAAAACTGAGTTTATATTCTGAAACTTTTAACTTTTTTTTTCCTAGTATTAGTAATGAATAAGCACTTTCAAGAGAAAGCAAGAATAATTTGGACACACAACTGAAACCCAACACACCAAATTTTAGAGCTGAAATTCTACCTGTATTTCCCTTCTCATCTTCTCGGATATGTAGTTCTTTCACAGAGGTCTCCAACTCCAACAAATCTCGAAGTTCTTCCTTGTAAACCTCTATATAAGATACTTTCACGTGGAAGTTAATATTTCGATGTTCAGAAATATGCTGAAATAATTCCTGAATAGCCCGTGGGATTATGCCCCTTTCATCCTCTGCAACGGATGCTAAAATATAAGCACAAATGTCACAGAGGCTTGCAGTCATTCTGTCACATAAATTACAAAGACTGAAAATTCAGAGAAGTCTGTGATATTTGGTACTCAACATACTAAGGAATCTGAACAGCTCACTGTTCACAAGGATTTTTGTAAATAATTATTTTTTTCTGTGTGTTAACATTACATAATGTTCTAGTCATGAAAATTATGAAAAATATGGAGTCTGCTTTAAAACTCTACTCCTCAGAGTATAGATTTCTTCTTTATCCCTACTCATTATGGTTGGCAATGATATCTCAAGGGTTTGAGAAACTATAAATTCTACTTACATAAAGCAGAATCATCAGTAACTTGGTGAGACAAGATTTATGATGAACATTTACAGTAATTTCCTGTTTTTTCAAAGTAGACATGGAACACTAGTGCCAAACTTTTTTTTTTTTAATATTCAGCATAGGACAATGCTTCTAGTAATAATCTCTGTTCTTTATCCAAGAATATGGATGCTGTTTGCCTATGAGACGTTATCAAGAATCTTTTTTACCAAAAAACTAAAGGGTTCTTCATATCTAACTATTAATTTAAAAAATATACTTATTAAACTAAAACGTTGTAATTGCAGAGCAATGAACAGCCTTAGACTGTGACATCCACTACCTAAACAATTTGGCTAGCAATGGTACATATGGGAACATCAAATAACTAGCAGTGAAGGGAACAGAAGTGAAGTTACAACAATAAGCAGAAGAGGCCAATAGTAAAAGGTTCAACAAAACTAAGTGTGGGGTCCTGCCCTTGAGCCACAACAGTGCCCTAAAGCACTACAGGTTGGGTGGGGGCAGAATGGCTGTAAAGCTGCTCAGCCAAAAAGGAACTGGGGGTGCTAGCTGACAGCAGCTGAACATGAGCCAGTTGTGC
Organism: Amblyornis subalaris; assembly: GCA_018881555.1. Classification (NCBI taxonomy): domain Eukaryota; kingdom Metazoa; phylum Chordata; class Aves; order Passeriformes; family Ptilonorhynchidae; genus Amblyornis; species Amblyornis subalaris. Next base: position 756,878 of record JACAXG010000178.1, on the reverse strand, counting down.
CCAGATGACCAAGAAGGCCAACGGCATCCTGGCCTGTATCAGCAATAGTGTGGCCAGCAGGACCAGGGCAGTGATGGTCCCTCTGTAGCGGGTACTGGTGAGGCCACATCTTGAATTCTGTGTTCAGTTCTGGGCCCCTCACTGCAAGAAAGACAGTGAGGCACTGGAGCGTGTCCAGAGAAGGGCAACAAAGCTGGGGAAGGGTCTGGAGCACAAGTCCCGTGAGGAGCGGCTGTGGGAGCCGGGGGGTGTTTAGCCTGGAGAAAAGCAGACTCGGGAGAGACCTTATTGCTCTCTACAACTACATGACACGAGGGTGTAGCCAGGTGGGAGTCAATCTTCTCTCCAGGTAAAAAGTGACAGGAGAAGAGGAAATGACCTCAAGTTGCACCTGGGGAGGTTTAGATTGGATATTAGGAAAAATTCCTTCACCGATAGGGTGGTCAAGCATTGGAAGGGGCTTAGTTGTGGACCTGAAAATGCTGGGTTAATTGTTGGACTTTAAGGTCGTAGGAGTCTTTTCCAACCTAAACAATTCTGTGATCCTATGATTCTAAATAAAAGGAAGATTTTACCAAGAGATGTATAATAATCTATTTATATCCATTTGGAAGAATTAAATCATAAATTTCTTTGATGTCACAGAAATTTCTCTCAAAACAACTCCAAACAAACAAATCCAACACAGAGTGAGCAAGCAAACAATTAAGTGCCTAATGCAGACATTTTCAAGGTAAGATAAATGTAGCAGAAAACCTTCAAAAACACTGCATTTCAGAAAGAAATTCTAATTTAAGATGCACGTTAAAATGTGGGTTGTGAAAGAGCACTTTATAAATTGCTTTTTTCTTGGATATTTTTGGTATAGCCGAATTTATGGAGAAGTTTTTAAAACAGTTTAATCCTCTCATAAACTTTGGAAGCTTTTTTTTTTACTACAGGTTTTTTCCTTGGCCCTTAAAGTTCTGCAACGTCATCTGCTATGTAATAAATATTTAACTTGCACAAATACACTGCTCACCAATTAAAAAAAAAAACAAACCCCAAAAACCTTTCTATAACCTACCAACATGGTCACCACCAATGGTGTAAGTCTTCCCGGAGCCTGTCTGTCCATATGCAAACACGGTAGCATTGTATCCTTCAGTCAGAGACACTAGAAGAGGCTTAATGCAAACAGCATAAACTTCTTCTTGGCTTGAGTTTTTGCCAAATACAAAATCAAAAGTGAAGACATGGTCCTTTCCAATGATAACTTGTTTAGCATTTGGGACTAATCTGACACACACTTGGTGGTTATGAAGTATTTCTTTGGAAAGCAGAGGTCTGACTCGGACTGCAACTTTAACTGGGATCTCCTCCATGCCAGACTCCACCTCTGTGCCTCCCACTCAGTATTCACATAGTCAAGCAGAAATCTGTTACCACTGCTTTGTTCACGTCATTCGCAGTTGTCTGCAACTAAGAAAAAAGTTTTCCATGTTATATAATACAGAAGAATTAATTTTCTGAAGCAGAAAGTTGAGATCTCCTAAAGAATATGTAAGCACCATTACAATCTTGAAAAGTACCTGATACAAATGCAGCTCTATTACTAACTGTTTAACCAATTAATAAATTAATTTTGCCTCCATTAATTTCCAAATAGCAGACTTAAGACTAAAAGTTGCCTGATTTCCCATTCGAATATAGCAGTCACATGAAGAAACAATATCATAAGAGCTTGTTAATAAACACTGCTGATAAAGCAAAGGCTTACAGTGGATCCTCTCATTTTCCTATTTCTGCATTTGTATTGCATAGGCAACACAAATCAGTCAAACAAAACCTTTTTGTCCAAAAATTGCATGTTCCTCTTCCACTTTTGAAGCACCACACACTTCTAACTCAACAAGCACAGAGAAGTGTGATTTTAAATGTATCTAGTTACTACATGTAAAGCATTCCTCTGAATTTGATCTGAAACTTTAAGGACATACATAATTATTTTTTAGTAATTATTTTAGAATACATGGTTTCTTATACTGCTTGGTGCATATTCTTTCTTATAGCATAAGCATGGCACAGAAGCACACCTCTAAATATTACGGAATTGCCTTTCTTTACAGCTGTTTTTCATTAGAATTCAAAAACCTGCATGGGATCCCACGCACATCTTTTGTGGTGTTGTCGCTAATTCTGAAAATCTTTGTCATGCAAGGTAAACTCTGCTGAACTTCCTGCTCTCACACACAGTGACCTCAAGAAAGCTGTATTACTGAACTGGCAGAAATCAGCTAAGCCCCCAGTATTCAAATTTGTTGAAAACTAACATCTTAAAACAGCATTGTCTTGCAGTTGCAAAGAGAAGAGCTTTTGCATTTCATTTTGTTCTTTGAGGACTTGGCTATCCACAGCTGAGAAACCATCTGAAGTTTGAAAAAACAAAAGCCCCATTTCATTGATTGAACGTAAAAACAAGCATAACGGACATGGCAATCAAAAACAGATACATAAACATACTAACTACAGATTCAAAACACATTTTGACTGATAACTTATGTGGGTGCATTATTCTTTTACCCCTAGCCAGTGCTGCTCTGAAGTGCCCACATTTCCTCCTCTCTTTTTAAAGTTATATTAATAAATAAATAAACAAACAAATAAATAAATAAATGAACGGACCATGTCCCGGGTGTGGGAGGGAAACTCTAATTCATAACAACATATTTTATAAAAGCATGTGAGAATATTAAATATTCCCAAAATGCCAAAGCTAGAGAGATACTTCGGAGTCGACGCCCGTGGCTGCCATAAGGCAGGAGCAAACACACTGGCATCCTTCTCGCTTGCAGGGATATTGTGCGAGCGGCCCAGCGCTTTTTCCGTGTTTGCCGCGCCTCCAAACCTGAGGAGTAGCCGCGATCGGTGCCACGCGTGGGTGTCGGGAGCCGTCAAAGGCCGCGGAGCCCGTCGTGCCCCGCTCCCGAGTGTGCGGGCCGAGCCGCCGGGCCCGGGCCGAGCGAAGGCAGGGGAGAGGCGCCGGGGTCGGGCCAGCACCGCCGCTGTTTACGGCCCCTCGCTAGGCAACGGCCGCCATGTCCGGCCGCCGGCCCGCGCACGCAGCGCCCCCAGCGGCTGGAGGAGCGCGGGCGGGGCCGCGACCGGCAGCGTTCCCGTCCCTCCTTCCCGCCTCGCCCAGAGCTGGGCCCCTCCCCTCAGGAAGGAGACTGAGGGGTTGGAGCGTGTCGAGAAATGCAACGGAGTGGGGAAGGGTCTGGAACACAAGTCCTGTGAGGAGCGGCTGAGGGAGCTGGGGGTGTTTCGCCTAGGAAAAGGAAGCTCAGGGCGGACGTTATTGCTCTCTACAACTGCCTGAAAGGAGGGTGCAGTCAGGTGGGGGGTTGGCCTCTTCTCACAGGCAGCAAGTGCCAGGACAAGAGGAAATAGCCTCAAGCTGTGATAGAGAAGGTTAAGGTTGGACATTAAGAAAAATGTCTTCACAGAAAGGGTGATTGTATTGGAACAGGCTGCCCAGGGAGGTGAGGGTGTTTAAGGAAAGACTGGTCATGGCGTTCAGTGCCAGAATCTAGTTGACAAAGTGCTGTTCGGTCACAGGTTGGACTCAATGATCTCAGAGATCTTTTCCAACCTAAGTGATTCCAGGATCTCTCCCCTCCCTTCCGCCCTCCTTCCCCACGTGAACTGAGCCCCCCCATCTCGCCCAAGGCAGTAGAAACACAGCTAGACCCCATGGCACGTCTGTCACTGCACTGTTTATTGGACAAATGGACCGGTTCTGCTCTCACATCTGAGCAGCAGTGTGTGCTGAGCACCCGCCACATCCGTGCAGGTGTGAGAGGGGACGGGCAGGCACAGGGAGGGACAGGGAGCAAGGTACACCACAGGGACCGCACACACGCCTGGCTATGCGCACAGGCACCCACATACACCAATACAGAGATCGAAGCAGGAGTAACAAACTCTGCATTAACATGGGCTGCTCGTCAAAATTTACACTGCTAATTCCAGTCAGGGCAAGCAAAAGATTATGAGATAAGGTAACAAAACAACGGGGGAAGAAAAAAGAAGCAAGTTGTTAATACATCACCAGAAAACAAGCACTTGATTTCACCAGTTCCAAATTAGTGCATGACAAACCACCATATAAAAAGCAAAACTGCTGTTCAAAAGATAAGGCAACAATACAACAGCTATCGGACTGCACTTAGTAATATATGCACCGTACTCGGTGAAACGGGATATCTTTCATCTCTTCCCTGTGATCCCTGGCATAGTCCCAAAGATAATAATCGAGTAAAACCGCATTGATCTTCTCATGCATGTCCTGACCCTTCTTCTGATAGAGCTCCTGAAGGTGCTTACAAATCAACGCACAACACCAAATAGAACAGCCACGGATCTCTACCTCTTCTTTGTCTCCAGATTGGAAAATTGTTCCTGCAGACACAAAAGACAGTAATCCATTTATATGCAACAGACAGAAGGCTGAAGATTGCCTAAATTTGCTCGGTTTTTTCCCCTTCACATTTATTCTGTTCTAGGATTCCAGTTTTCCTTGCCATATACAACTGTTAACAATGTTGCTATACATTTTCTAATGGTTACTTTAATTTTACCATATGCACTTAGAAGCTTCCCTTCCATTCAAATAAAAACAACATCCTTTATTCTAAGAAACTGCTTTAGGAACAGGATATACTGCACATCATATGATCATTTCTTTGCTTGTGGAGACAAAAAAGATAGCCTTTTATTATAGTAGACTTTTTAGTATGTAGTTATTATACTTCATGGTATATTTTCTGCTAGGATAACTCTAGTCTAAGATTTTAAAATTCAAAATAAACAACCCCCCAAAAGACCTAAATGTAAAGAGAATCATTGGAGTGACTTAAATGGGAATGTCGTCATTAGGATTCATGGAAAGATAAAAAGTGTATCTCATCTATTTAACATGCAGATATGCATAAAGACATAAATATACATATGGCCATTCTATTGAGATGCATGGGTGACTGCATTCATCTGTTTAACTTCCTGAGCATTTCTGAAATTGTGTAATATCAGTCCTACATCTAAATACAGTCATTTGAGTGCAAAAGGGATTGGGTCATTTTTTATTCACTAAAATTCATGGTTAATAAGTACTGGAAGATGGAACCATGCTTAGAATATGAGACACTAGTCATATGCAATTAACTTCATTTAAAGCAGTAATTTTTTAATAGACGCTTATAATATTGCTTTGCTTGTTAACTAGCAGTTCAGTACAAATAAAGCAGAATTCCCATGCTTTGACATCATCTTTGAATTAATGATGAAATCATTGTTTCTTTTATGTAAACCTCAAAAATCATAACTATTCTCATGCTGAAAAGTGGTTTTGCAACAGCAGCCTTTCAGAAACTCAGAAATCTGCCATCTTTGAGTCTCTTTAATCCCTCCCTTATCAATGTTTAATCCACAAAACTGTTAGGTCTTTATAAAAAAGAAACTTTAAGATCTCGTTCAAGATCATGGTTAGAGAAAAAGTTCTTTCCTGTTTCCCCATCACTACGTAAGAAATCCTTGTTCCCTGGAGGAAAAAAATTGGACACATAACCCTTACATGGACAACACATTACATTATAGAACTAGCTTTAGTCAACAATGTCAAGAGATAAGATTACTTGATATTAGCAAGAGCAGAACAAACCTTCACGTAGTTTCTTCATTAATTCTTCAGAATACTTCATTGCTTTTAAGTGAACAAGAACTTGAGGAATTCTGTAGTCAGCAAATATTGTCAGACTAGAAATATCATCAAAAGAGCCATCTCCTTTGCCTTCTAATACACTCCATGTGTCAGCCACAAGTATTTGTGCCCGTTTGTAGAAAGACACCTTCTTTTTCTGAAGAAAGAAATTTATGGATTATTTAAGTGCCTGAAACATCAATAAATACAGCAAATAACATGTTAACCATATCATATTGTTAAGCAAACATTAGTTAGCTAAAACAGAATAAAAGTACAACACTCTTACACATCTTAAAATCTAAGCAATACCTAACCACAAACAAGGACTATATGGAATGCTCGTAAATAAACTGAAATAAAAGAATAACACAATAGAAGTCACTGCAGTGAATAAAAATTGTTTAGAATATGCTTGGATCTCAGAACACACTCATATTGGTTTACTTCCACTTGGCAAACACTGTAGTTCAAAGTCCAGCAACATTAATTTTCAGAAACTTTAGAGCTCATCCAACCTTTCAATTTGACAAGAGAAGCATAATAGGCATGTATGGTATTAGACAATTAAAACATTTTGTTAATCCATTTATCTGTACTGTTAAAGAAATAGAATTCTAGTGAAAACTTTAATGAAATCTCCTGTGTTTACTGCCAAGATGCTATAACTATTTCTGACAGCAAAGTACATTTTTTGTCCTTAAATGTTATTCTCCAAAAACACTGAGAAGTTCAACTACATTTCAAAGAACAACTTCTGCAAACATCCTCAAAACTCCTGCCTTCCCTGTGCCTCACTCTATACTTGACATAGATGCACAAACTTACTTCTAGAGAACATACATGATTTTTTAAGTTAAATAACAAAACACACCCTGAAATATTGCACAAGAAGTGATAACAAGAAGTAAATAATTAACAGAAAAAATTTTATCATAGCTCTTACTGCTCCAAAGCAAGGGTGTTGTTCTTTCATAGCACTACAATTTTTCCAGTAATAGAGAACTAATTGTCTCTAGCACCCCGCCATTTCTCAAGAGCAGAGGAAGGCAGAATTACAACGGAACTTTTCCTTTCATGCTGCAGTTTAATTTGGAAGAAAAATACTGTCTGGAAGTCATCACTGAGCAGACAGATTTATAATTTCACTGTTTCGATTGTTAATTTTTATGTTGCACAGAGCTTATAAAGTTTATATAAAAATCTCAATATGAAAAAGATTACTAAGCATTTCTAGTAAATTTTCCCAGTATTCATCAGAAAGCAAGGGAAGCAGTAGGTGGATGATACTCCATCTGAAAGAGGAAGAACTTAAGAACTTTACTGTGCATTTGACTGAGCACTGGCACAGATTGCTCAGAGAGATTGTGGAGTCTCCCTCACGGGAGATACTCAAGTACTGACTGGACACAACCCTGTGCCATGTGCTCTGGGATGACCCTGCTTGAGCAGAGAGGCTGGACCAGACGACGCACTGTGGTCCCTTCCAGCCTTACCCAGTCTGTGATTCTGTCTGTGAAAGACAGTAAAGACAGGACAATTTATCCAAAAATGGAACTTTTTTCAAGATGGCAATAAAACTATACTTCTTTTATTTTAGTTTTTTTTCTGCAACACCCTCCCTTTCCAGAAGTGGCACCACATACAGGGACGTTTGCATCTTCTCTGCAATACAATGGGCTAGTATTAAGGGATAAATCTAATTATGACCTACTGACATTAAAAGAAAGGAGTATTATGTTGGCAAAGAGCAAAATGTGAAAGCACAACATTTTAAAAAAAAGCGAAGAATAGGAGGATCATGACCATTTTACAACCTTAGCGCCAGGTGATGGATGGTAAATAAAAGATAAATACATGCAATGCCAATGACTAGAAGATTAGAAAGGACTCCACTACTTCTCTGTCAGAACACGAAAATCCTGATATGTGAGTATAACACAGTCTGAAATTTAAACTCCGTGTTGGGAATCAAACGCAGCACAGCATGTAAATATGAATTTTCCACCAAGGAGAAAAAAATGTTTTGGAGATTTTGGGTTTGGTTTGCATTTTCTTTTTCAGAAAAAACTAACACTTGCAATTTCTGTGATTATATGTGTAATTATTAAAAACATTTTGTGTATGTATTTGGAAAAACATATGGTCAAATAATTGTGTTAATTTTAGAAGTTCCCCTAGAAGGAGAGCTGTAGCAGTCTGTGATAGTATGATTCTAACATAGGAGTTATTTTATAATCATATCTATTTCTCCTATGGAGAGTTATTGAAAATCAGCAGTGGTTTGCTGTTGGATATTTCTCCTAACCCTTTAAAAGTCGTACTTGTGAGAGCTCAACCTACTGCCATAAAAATGATGTGATCCATGTCACCACCTTCAAAATAAACATCTTGCTTAGTGAAAGCAGAGAAAAAGCTTCCATATTCATGCAAGAGGCTTTATTACTACATCAGTGCTTACGGTCTGGGATCATTTTTGGAACACCTTTTCATTCTGTAGTCTGCTGCTGCTGCTTTTAAGAAGGCTTGCTTTATAAAGCATCATCATCTCATGAAAGACATAACGTCAGTGAGTACTGTCACTATAAAGATAAAAAAAATCACTTAAGAAAATATTTCCTTTTTGATCATTAAAATTGCCAAAATATTACTGTATATGTAAAAAAACCCAATGTACACTAAACCACTAGCTTCAAAGATTAGTTAGAAAGAACCTCTGATTTTTCATGTAAACATATCTTACTGCATAGCACGAGACAAAGGAAAATAAAATCACGCCTCCTACTGAAGGGCAATAAATTCAATAGGTTCAAAGCTTCAGTGACTAGTATTCCAAGGAGTTACCTTAAAAAGACTGCACAGACTAGTAGTATAGGCTGTACTGTCACTAACATAAAGTCTTTTGGACTTAATGATGTAACAGCTGAGTACTACTGCACATGCAACTGAGCACAGGAGCTGCTATGTAAGTCACAGATGCTAAATGAAGATGATGCCTGTATAGGAGAAACCTGGGAGACAAAAAATACTAGTCTCTGTTTTAATTCCTGTCAGTTTCATTCAGTAAAATGGCTACAAAAAGCTTCAGTATACTCTCAACATTGACAAAGGTATGGGTTACTTCCAACCTGTAGTCATTTGTGTAATGCCTGTTGAATCAACAACAGTTAGAAGGTGGAATCTCAGTAGCTGTGCATTAATTCTACCAGAGTTTCACTTCCTTCATTAGCTGCGGAGAACCTCAGGGTAAAAGGAAAAAGAAGATGGGGGAAGGAGAGCTGGCAGAAATTCAAGGGAAGGGAAAAAAAAGGAAAAAAGATTCTGACTTTTCAGGCATGAATTATCTCAAATACTACGCATTTGTAAGGAGTACAAAAGAGATATGATCCAATTGGGAACTGGGTGTATATCAAAATAAATTACAACAAAGTGATGAAGACAGAGACAGCATACAAAAAAAAAGGCACTGCTCTGGTGGGAAAAAGAAGGTGACTCTTGTCCTGACTAGCTGTGAACTATCCAGACTCTTTTACTGTTACTAAATTGCATTATTTTTTTTTCAGAGGTTTAGAACTAGCTTACCTCAAATATAGCTTCATCTCTGTAAGAAGGAAAATTTTCCAGTATAAGATGTAGTAGTTTCTGAGCACTCTTCTCACTCATTTTAACACAGGTGAGGAAAGATCCCCCAAACTTCTCTAACAGAACTATTCCACTTTCGTTCAGCACCCGATGTCTTTCTTCAATCAAAGGTATAGGCACTTCTGTGTCAGAGCGAAATACATGCCTAACTTGGTCAAGCGTCATGGTGGCAAAATAGGATGCACTGGTGATAGGTATTCCTTCAGAAAAGTGAAAGTAAGATGTTTAGACTACCATATAACATAACATACAGACCTAATGCAATGGTCTGCTAGAAGCAAGCACTTGAATAGGAAGATGTAAAAAGGCTATCAGCTCTTAAACCCACCTTTGTTTTCAGCAATAACCACACTCCCAGAGCTGCTCTAAACTAAATTTGCGAGTGCACACAATGCTTTCTTCTACAGACAATAAATTGCCAACATACAACCACGGAATCGTTCTTACTTTTTGGACGTAATTTTTCACAGCTGCTTAGTCTTCGTATTTTGAATGTGGTGTTTACATAGCACACTGGCAAATATAGTCACTATATAACTAGTGTAGTCAGCATAGGCCTGTTTCCCTTGGATCCTAATCATGTTGTGCATTCACAAAAAGTGTCTTAACACTAATGCCTCCTTAATTTACAGACAACTATGCAGAAAACTAACTAAAACTTTAATCTATACCTACAGATTTTTTTTTTTTTCCTGAAAGGTACTGGTTTTAAATACAAAACTTTAAAATACTGGTTTGAGGGGCATATGGGTTTTCAGACTTATTTTAGCCACTCTGGTATTAGATTAATCCAGAAGATTCTCAATTTATGCCTCATTTTTTAATTTGCCATGGAAATATATAATTTATCGTAAGAACACACGTGAAATAACCGAAGTCATGCACAGCTGACTACTGGCAATCGTTAAAGTCTTTTGAATGGAAGAGATAACCCAGTTAGAGCCACGAGTGGGACAGTTTCAGCACAAGGCTATTTTGAAAGCGCTTCCAGTTCCTTCCCCAAGCTCTGCGAGACGCCTGCACACACGGAGCAACCGACACAGCGAGCAGCAGTCCGCAAGAGCGGGTCCCGCTTTCGAGGCGCCGCCTTTACTTAATACTCGACGCTCGGCTTCTGGCGCCCCTCGCCCGCCGCCCCGGCCCGGCCCCGCTCCCCCGGCGCTCCCTTACCGTCGTCCAGGGCCCTGTTGACGGCGGCGCAGAGCGACCAGTAGCCGCTGTAGGTTTTATCCTTGTACTTCACAAGGTACTTCTGCTCCTCCTGCTCGGACCAGAAGGAGAAGTTGAGGGTGTCCACCAGGAACACCCAGTCCACAGCCTCCTTGTCGGCGGCGCGGGGGTTCAGCTCGTGGAGGCTTTTCCACCCCGCCAGCCCGAACTCCGCCGCCGAGGCTTTGTCGAACAGGCTCTCCGCCACCCGCCGCGCCCCCTCCTCGTCCACGGAGACATCTTTGCTGTGGTCGGCTATGAACTTGGCGGACTCCAGAGGGGACGGGAATACCTCCATGCTCGCAGGAAACACGCACGCTGCCGAGGCCGGCCCCTCGGCCGCGCTTGCCGCGGGGCGCGCACGGGGAGCGGCCCAGGTTCCCCCGCCCCGGCGCGGCTGTGGCCGCCCGGCCCCGCTCCGCTCCGCTCCCCGCCCCGCCTCGCCCCGCGGTGCCGCCGCTGCGCGCAGGCGCGGGCGGAGGCGGGGCCCGCGCAGAGAACACACACCCGGGCCCGCGGTAGAACCAGGGCCGGCGCGGCCACTCTGAGAACAGCCTCGCTGTAATCCTGCCGGCCCCGGGCAGCGTACAGACCCAGCTTCGTGGTAGCGCAGTTTTCCAGAAGAGCGGCGTAATTGAAAAAGGCGCGGGGTGGGGGGGGGCGACGACGAACAAAAATGTGCGTGTTGAGCTTTTCTCCCCAGTCAAAACAGAAAAGAACCAAACTGAAGACCATCCGCTACCCTCTTCCACACATACTCAAGTTGGAGGCACACAGAGAAATTCAGCACGTTTCAGTTCACTTGCATTTTACCCAAAACCTTTGCCTCGATTGCAGACTTGTCCAATTTAGGTACCCTGTCAGTCAAGCCAGCTACCTTCCCGCGGCCAAAACACAGGGTCATGGCATTTTGGACTTTCTAAAGGATTCCTTACCGCTCTGCCAAGGGGGCCAGCATTATGTGTAATGTCTTGGCTCCTCACCTTTACCATTCCACTTTAAGAGTAGCTGCATTAAAAACGCCAAGTTCATGTGCCACAAACGATGAGAGGGAAGGGAAAACAACAAACCAAAAAAACACAATAAAAGAATCCACACGTACTCTGAACCCATCATATCTGTATGTGCCACACACTTTTACACTTTTTAATCTTGTTTTTATTCAGGAAGTGAAATTAAAACTTTTAACTATAAATACAAATGCCAAGGTTATTACATGAGATATCCAGAGGCTTTATATTTTTTTTTTAATTTCTCACAAATAATTTTTACGGAATTCAACATACATCTGGGAAACCAAACAAGTTGAAGTTTTGCATACAATGAAAAACAAGTTACATAGTTAGATACTGTCAATTTGCCAATTTGCAATTTCTACCTCATACAAATAAAAGCTCAGGAAACAGGTATAATTTATTCAGTAATGGTACAGCAACTGTCATTTCTAACAGTGTTATCTGCATTAAGCAAGCTGTCTATAACCAGGTGTACTTTACCACTTTTTACTCAGTGACATCACAAAGTTTTAAAATATTTTATTTATATACTGTCACCAATATATATATGTATTGCAAAGAGGGCCAAACACTTGCAAAAATGTCAAGTTTTACACAACATTTGCGTGAATATTTTCACCTTTTTTTCCCCCCAAACAGCGAAGCAGTCATTGTTTTCACACGATTTCTTTAATTTGTCAAAAACCCCACTTAACTCCATCTATATATCAAGGAAACTGAAGAGCAAGCTTAACAGGAACTTTAATTTATATGGGGGAAAAAAACCAACCCTAAACGTATCCATTTTAGTTATTACCTTATGTAGACCTGAAGAAAAATGACCACCAAGAATAGGTTCACTAAATTTATTTAAAAATCCTAAAATGTTTCTTACAAAAAAGCATTACATTCTGCACACTGCTCTCAACGAATGCCAGGGACATGTGGCCTACCATATTTTCCCCCCTTCAAAGTAAGATACAGTGTACATAAAAAGCAGGGTGTTCACAACAATTACAGAAAAACAGTACAATTTACCACCAACGATGAACAAAAATAGAATTCACTCTCTCTGCTGCTTCAAAATTTCAATGTTAGTCTCGTGCGCCCTTCCCCCCCCATGTATTTGTAAGGAACTAAAACATTACATCTGGTGTACAGCAAAGATTCCACTACACCTCAAATGCAGAACACCTATGAAGCAGAGGAATGTTGGCTTTTTAAACAGAAGCAGATAAAAAAAAAAAGGGGTGCAGGACTCCTTCAGTTCTTCACTAGTCTTAGAAAAACTTTCCAGAATACTGCTTCACACTATAAAAAAGAAAAAATAATCTTGCATTAGAATCCTTCAACATCTGCATACTGCTTCACACTATAAAAGAAAAAGAAAAAAGCATGTATTAGAATGATTGACCATACATCTTTCATCAATATTTACAATGGCATTCCTAAAGATTAAACTACAAATCCACAATACTATTTAATGTAAATAATTTTAAAAGGTTAATGACTAATAATTATAGGCATATAATTATTTAAAGCACATTTAAATATTAGTAATCTAAAGCCAAACACCCAAGTTAAACATTAAAAAATGCTATGATAGCCAACATGTTATTAAAGGAAAACTAAGTTAACTATGTCCAAAACTGTTAATATTCAGCAGAAGAGAAAGTAATGCCAGCAAGGTGTGAAATGCTGCATAACAGCCCCAAATCGATTTCAACTTGTCCTGTAGAGGCATGGTCTGTGCCATATGGCAGACTGTGATTTGTTGTCAATTTAGTTATCTAAAAACAACAAAATCACTAGTCTTCCACACAGAACTAGGCCAACATCCACTGAAATCTTCTATATTTTCTACAGGCTCTATGTAATTTATTACAAGTAGCTTTTTTGCAGCAGTTTTCACCAGAGAAAAGAAAGGACTGCTTGGTTAAGATGTCTTCCAGCAAGATTAGTTTTGAGGGTGTCTTCATTTTAATTAGAATGGAGCACAGAAGAGAATCAAGGCAGAACTACCACTGGAAAACTTAGGTTCAAATAGTTACTTAAAACCTGCCTTCTTAAAAAAATGATTCACAGAGAAGAGCAGTTTTATAATACACACATTAACTTAAAATTGACAGTAGGGACAATATTAAACTTTAACTTGCCTGTTCTGCAGCAAATACTGTGCATTTTGTATCTGGTCCTGTGTTCCTGTAATAGTTATTATTCGATCTTCTGAGCCTTCTAGTGGTTCATCAATTTTGATTGAAGCTCCTGACTCATGACGTATTTGTTTGATTCTCTGGCCTCCCTTTCCAATAATAGATCCTGCCAACTAGGGAAGAAAGCAAAAAAATTGCTGATACAACTTTCTTTCTAAACAGTTAGAAAATTACAGCAGCATTTGAGTAGTCTGCACAAATTCGGTGTTAAGTGTTGCAATGGGAGCTTATTTCTTTATGGCCTAAGAATATCCCCTGCACTATTAACGTATAAACACAGGTGGGACAAAACTGGGAGAACCACCTCTCATTTGCAAAACACGAGTTACACAGACCATCTCTGTTACTGAGTATTAACCATTAGTAAAATTGTTTAGTGTGTCTATGAAGACAAAAACCAAACAGTCAAAGAATACCTGTTGGTGATTTAGAAACACTTGTTTTGTATTAGAAGTACTTATCAAGCACTCTAAGTACTTCTGATTTACTTAAATACTCTGAGAAATGGCTGTGACTTTTTTTTTTAAGAGAAAGTATGAGTTGAAAGCAAGTCAACTTTACTTACATCTTTGGGAATCGTTACTTGTGTTGTGATGATGGGTCCACCAAGATCTCCATATGAACCACGCCCCCCTGCATAAGAATAATCTGATTTAAGTGTATGCATCAAGTCCTTTAGTAACTACATAATGAAGTACATGTAAAGGTTCTATATGAACACTTACCATAACCAGAGCCACCCTCAAACTGTAAGAGAGAGAAAAAAAACATTAAAGTGACTAATCATGCTTCATGAACGTATTTTTGTCTTAAGTATTGTATTGTTAACTTTGAGCCCATTTAATCAAACACCTCAACCCTCAACCTGATATAAATACAACATTGTTATGCCATCAAGAGCACCCTGAGGCAAAGAGGGAAGACCAGAAACAAAAGGGGTGAGTGGGAGAGATCTCATTAACCTCTGTCCTTTTGGACTAGGGGCCATCTTGTACAGGGCCACAAGTTAGATGCAATGATCCTTGTGGGTCCCGTCTGACTCCAGATATTTTGTGATTCTGTGATTCTTATCCTGCGCTGTCAAAACCTCTAGAATAAGGCATAAAGTGACATAAAGGATTCAGCCATGCCTGTTAACCAAGGCAGCCTCACTATCTCAGCTTCTCAATAGATGGCTCTTGATGCTGACCTATACTTGTGACCTTTGTACTAAACAAACGTTCAAATTACAAGATCAGAATAGAACCTTATTAATGCTAGCAACACAGCTCAAAAGAGACTCCAGTCTCCAGTTTGGGGACAAAAAGTCTACCCAGCAACTGTCAATCCTCCTACTTCATCTACACCTTTGGGGAAAAAAACCAAAAAAGCTCTACAACTTGTCTCTTGATTCAGATTATGCTACAATACTCTACATCTTTAAACAAATAATCGTGACAAGAGTTACTTCCGTTACATTTAAACCACCATATGCCAAATGAAAAGCACTGCAATGAGCACTCCTGACCGTTTTAGTTTTAGGATTTGTAAACTTGCATTTGATACCAAGTGCTTCATTTCATCTAATGTGTTCTAAGTGTGCAAGACCCTATATTCATACTTTCCTATGGAAGCAGAGAATAAATATACGGGGTTCTCTCAGATTAAACTTCTGAGAGACTCCTGGGGTCTGTGAGAGGAGGCCAGGGGCTGCCTAAAGCTGAAACTGTCAGCAAAGCTGGTGACAATCTCAATAACATGTAAGAAACAAGTAAAAAATCCCCAGTGTGCACTGATTGTGAGTATGAGCAAGGAGGAAGGAAGTGAGTGAAACTGACCCACAGACACCACAGTGAAGGAAGGGGAAAAGGTGCTCCAGGCACTGGAATGGAGATTGCCCTGCAGCCCACGGAGAGAGCCACTCTGGAGCAGATAGCCACACTGGGGCCCATTGAGGGATGCTATGCTGGGAGCAGGTATATATGCCCTGAACGAAGCTGCAGTCTGTGGAGATTCCAAGCAGGCACAAATGCCTGGCAGGACCTGTGGCAGCCCAACACTTAATCAGTCTGTTCCTGAAGGACTGTACCCCATGAAGGGGACCCATACTGGAACAGTTCTTAGGAACTGCAGTCCACTGGAAACAGATCATTTGAACAGTTTATGAACAACTGTATCAGCCCATGGAAGCCGAGAACACAGTGCAAAGAGGAAGGAACAGCAGTCAAGCATGACGAACTGACTTGGAACCTGCCATTCCCTATCATCTCTCCACCATTTACAACAGAGGAAGTAGAATAGTAGGGAACAAAGGAGTGAAAGTTGAGTCTCTGAAGAAGTAAGAGGTAGGGAAAGGTGTTTTTATGTTTCTCACCATGCTACTCAAAGTGGCAGTAAATCCACCCCAAGCTGACTCTGCTTTGCCCATGATGTTAATTAATTAGTAGGTGAACACCCTGTCTTTATCGTGAGCCACAGACTTTTCTGTCTTACTCTCTCCTCTCATCCTACTAAAGGAGGAGTGTGAGATCAGGTGGGTGGGCCTCTAGCAGCCAGTCAAGTTCAACCAATGACAATTACTTGCTCACAGAAATTACAATGTAGCAAGTTTCCCCAAAATATTACTTACCACTTTTCTTTTTAGATCAAAATGGCAGCTATTCAGATCAAAGTATCAAGCTTATCCTCTGTCTCTAAGCAACTTGTATTGTCTAATCATGTTACTAAGCAATACATATCGTAATACAACATAATAGAGCTCACAGCGGAGTCCAAAATACAAGACAATGAAGGACTCTAGGTTTAATTCAGAAGCTGATTGCACAGCCTACTACATACACAAACATATTCCTGTTGGTGTTTTCCATAGGATTCCTTTTTGGATTGATTTCTTTTAAAGAAAAAACCTTTCCTTGATTACATCTGCCTCCTCAGACTACAAAACAACAGAATTTGATAGCAGCTGCGTATATAAGCCAAGAACTGCCATATCACATGAATTAATCGAAAGTATTAATTTGGCAGCATTTTGCCATCTTCAAGACAGTGCCAACACCTGATGTATGCCTTAGCTTCTACAGTGAGTGACTACATCAGTGAACAAGGGCTACAGATGCCATCTACCTGGACTTCTGTAAGGCCTCTGACGTAGTCCCCACATCCTTCCCTCCAAATTGGAGAAAGATGGATTCCATGGGTAGACTGTTCAGTGAATAAGGATAGTTGCATCCAGAGGGTAGTGTCAGTCGCTCAGAGTTCCAATGGACATTAAGCGGTGTCCCTCAGGGGCTGGTCTTCACTGCGACCAGTGCTATTCAATGTCTTCATCAATGCCACAAATAGATCAAGGGCACTTGCAGCAAGTTTGCAGGTGACACCAAGCCGGATGCCATGCAGAGGGACCTGGAGCAGCTTGAGAAGCTGGGCACATGGCAATCTCATGCAATTTAACAAGACCAAGTGCAAGGTGCCGCACCTGAGCTGGGGCAACCCCAGTATCAACACCAGCTGGAGGACGAACAGCTGGAGAACAGCCCTGCCGAGAAGGACTTGGGGGGTGCTGGTGGAGGAGAGGCTGGACATGATCCAGCAATGAGCACTTGCAGCCCAGAGGGGCAGCCGTGTCCTGTGCTGCATCGAAAGGTCGAGGGAGATGACTTTGCCCCTCTAGCTCGCTCCTTTGAGACCCCAACATGAGTGCTGCATCCAGCTCTGGGGCCCCAACATTAAGGGCACAGACCTACTAGATCATGTCCAGAGGAGGACCACAAAGATTATCAGAGGGATGGAGCACCTCTCTTGTAAGAAAACCTGAGAGAGTTGGGATTGTTCAGCCTGAAGAATGCTCCATGGTGACCTTATTGTGGCCTTCCAGCACCAGAAGGGAGCCTACAAGAAGACTGGAGAGGAGTTTTCACAAGGCCATGTAGAGGAAAGACAAGGGGCAATGACTTTAAATTCAAAGAGGGTAGGTTTAGTTTAGGTATTAGAAAGAAATTCTCTACTGTGAGGGTGGTAGGCACCAGAACAGGTTGCCCAGAAAAGCTGTGGATGCCCAATTCCTGCAAGTGTTCAAGGACAGGTTTGACGGAACCCTGAGCATCCTGGTCTAGCTCAAGGTTCTCTACCCATGGCAGGGGGGGTTGGAACTAGATGATCTTTAAGGTTACTTCCATCTAAAACCATTCTATGATTCTGTGATAACTTCCCAAAACCTGTATCTGATCAAATGGTATTTTCAAATACATTGGGTTAGTAAAGCATTATAGTTTCTTCACAAATATAAGTAAGAAGCTTCTTTATATATTTGCTGTTTGAAATAAAGAACCCCACAACATTATGAAAGTAACACAAAATATATATCCTAAATGCACACACCTACAGTGCATCAGTTCTGGAGAAAGTTACTATTTATCAAAATGAAAATAGAGTGTAAAAGAGGCAAAAAAAAGTACAGAAAAACTCCTTTCTTTTTACCATGCTGCAGCTTAACTTCACATTTCTATTAACATTACCTGCCTTCAAAGGACAGGCTATTAAGAATGCCAATAAATTCCGAGTCAGAAGGATGGCTTTATAAATTTCAATAGGTGCAAGTTGCCATGAACTACACTCAAGATCTCTTAAAAAAATCTGCTTTATCACTTAACTGATTCAATAAAGCAGTTTTCAAAAAACAGGCTGAAAACACTCACCAGTTCTGGTGGCTGCATGTCATCACAGGCATCCACATGACACTGCATCATCTTCGAGACACAAAACAAGAGGAAGAGAAGTAGTCCAGGTCATACACACTTTTATAGAATGTGTCAAGCAAATACAATATATACTGGTACAGAGAAACCTTTATACTACCAACAAAGACTTTAAATTTTGTGATTTAGACCACTTTCAAGACTCACTGCCTTTTAATTTCACTTTAATGGAACTCTAAATGGCTACACTCATGTTTTTCTCCTCTTTCTGTGGTATTAGCAGATTTTTCCTCTAACCAAGAAGCTCAGAAAACTAGTGGCAAGGTAAAGCTTGAGCAAGCCTTCTTTTTTTCCTTTTAGAAAACCTTCAAGTGGTATTACATGTAAAAAATACCTTATCAATCTTTTCTTTCTGCCATCTATTAGAAAATGAAGGTTTAGTAAGACTGAAACAAGTAACTGCAAGTGATTATGCCAACAGCAAGTCAAGCAGGAAGGACATTGCTTCTCATGTTCTACTAATTCACAGCCATATACCTTATCTAGCCAATACATAGACTAACAATCTACTGTTGTTAACTATATTAGAAACTTAATTATGTTTTTAAAACACATGATATATGGCATTTCTTTCAGTATTTTACAATTTCAGCAACTGATGTTCATCTGTGCAAAATGAGTTTCTGAAACAGGGTGTCTCAACACAAATGACAAAATATTCTGGCAGCAGATGAATTTGTGCTAGTCATTACCCAGTACTTGAATAGAAACCAGGTGACAAGGCTAGATAAGGCAAAGAGCTTAACTTTTACATTTAATTAAAAAAATACATCCAGTCCTAACTAATGTCGAATTCTTTTATCATAAGTTTTTCTGGTTTTTAAGAGTGACCCAGGAAAGTGAAATTTTTTTACTTCCTTCCAGCATCTGCATGAGTAAATAGCACAGCTGTCATACATTCTTCCTTTACTAATTTTTTGCAGCCCCTGAGAATGAGAGTGTTAAAAAATACAGAAAACTCAGGATTTTTCAGATCACAATAGCCCTTATGGCCCACAGGATTTGATCTGGAGTAGTTACACACTGAAATATGTAGCTCCGCATACAGAGAAACAAGTCTGTACTTCGGAGAAAAACCTTCAGAACACATTGTAAGTCAAATGAACGTTTTTAACAGCAGTATGTAATTATACTAGAACTTTAAGTCAGGCTAACAGACAAGTATCATCTTAAGTGAGTAACTCTGAATGGCCAAGAAGAATTAACCTATCTTTTAAAATCAAAATGGGTTTTCCTCAGCTCAGCATTTACAAGGCTGTCAATACTGTCATATCTGGAATTCCAGAAAAAATACAGTTCAGCATCCAATCTTCAAGGTTGTCAACTATTCAATCTTTCTGCCTTTAGTGAAAAAGAGAACTGGCAAAAAAAAAAGTTTCTGTGCCTTCAATTTTCCAGTATTTCTGAAATGTTCATCTATTGTTGTCTTTTACTCCATCTATGTAAAACAGAATCCATGTGAAAGAACATTTCTGCTCCCTAAGAGCAGCTTTTTCCATCAATAGATCACAAACCACAATAATATTGGTTTACTCTGGTTTAAATCTTTAGCTAGAGAACAGTTTCTATTGGAAACAAAGGGTAGCACTGCAAGACTTTACCTTTTGGCAACATAGTTGAAGCTCTGACATCACAATCAAAGGGAAGACCTCCTTTCTGCTTACAAAATTTAGGATACTAGGATCATGATTAACTAAAACTAAAAACTACATACTATCTTGTCTGAAAAGTAGTCCTCACTTTAACCAGGTTACAATACTTGGGCATAAAAGAGCCAAAGTCATGAGCAGTTTCACTTTGAAAAGGAAATAATTTTTTTTTCCCCCATGAAAGAAACCAAACTAACAGAAATTACTCCATTTGCTTGGAGAAACTCATGTCAACAAAGTGAAGGTCAACCTGACAGGCTAAACCTAAGTCAAAATGGATTTTCTATTCTAGCTGGAATGGAACAAAAATAGAACATACTACTGCCCAAGAGTCTAGCTAAGTAAGACTGTGCTCAACCAGATACCCAAAGAAGGGCAGGCTGCTCAGCTTATGTACTCTAGCACAGGCTTTATTAGCTGCAAAAAGAACACGAAACCTGAGCTCTGAAAACACATAAATGATAAGGTACTTCTCAATTCTTCCAGCTTCTTAACATGTAGAGTAGCATGAGAAAAACTGTTTTTTGAAATGGTAAACACCTGTAACTGCAAATCTTTCATTATTTCTAATAAGCACATGACATTCTTTCAATTTGTAGTTCCACTAACTCCTATTCCCAAAGAGGATGTGCAAAGCCCTTTTAGATAGCCCACTTCATAGCTCTTCTTAATTTCTTTTACATTCATGTAAAAGAAAAATATCTTGTGTCACCTGTCATCTTAAAGAAGGTGCCAAACAAAGCCAGGAGAGAAAAGAACGTTGTTACTATAGAGATCCATTTCTGTTGACCTTTAAGACCAGCAGGCAACTAAGCACTACACAGCTGCTTCCTCACAACTCCCTACCCAACTCCCAGTGGAACTAGAAGGAGAATCAAAAATAAAACTCATAGCTTGAAATAAGAACAGTTTAATAACTGAAACAAAGTAAAATAAAAACAACACCCCCCAAAAAAACCCAACAACGAAAGCCCAATAAAAACCCAATAATAGTAAAACCAAGAAAAAAACAAATGGTACACGATACGACTGCTCACTGCTTGCTGACCACTGCCAGACCCTATCCTCAAACGCCTATAGGCCTCGCTTCTGGGTAACTCCCCCCATTTATATACTGGGCATGATGTCCTATGGTGTGGAATATTACTTTGTGGCCAGTTCAGGTCACGTGTCCTGACTGTGATATCCCTCAGCTTCTTTTGTATACCTACTCACTGTCAGAGCACGAGACACTAAGTCCTTGACTTAAAATAAACACTACATACGAAAAACAAAAACATCAGCGTGGTATCAACATTCTCACACTAAATTCAAAATACAGCACTGGACTGGCTACCGAGAAGAAAGTAACTACTCCAGCTGAAACCAGGACAACCTCCTGCTGTTTCCTCTGAGGAAAGAGGAATTTTTTCTCAAAACAGCAGATGGCTGCTGGAGAGTGACAGTTCAGAATGCAACAGGGGAGACTGTGTATCCTTTGTTTTAAGCGTCCATACACTATGAGATTTTTTTCTTCCCCTCAGAACTGATTTAGGATTCAACTTAGCTGTGGTCCTACCTCGAAAACATTTGGAATTACAGTGGATTTTCTGCAGAAAAACCAGAAAATAGACAAGAATTCATTCAAGAGAGCCATCACTTTCCACCAACTAGAGCTCTTCTCAGGTACTGTTCCAGAATCTGTATTACTGTATCTATCCTCACATTTTCCAACGTTTAGTGTTAAGACTGCTTGTATTCATCAGAGAACATTCTTCCGACAAGTTTTCTCTATCTGAAAAATCTACCAATTGCTACTTCTGTCACCCTGATTAAAAAAATCTGAAAGATGGCCAGTGCAAGAAAACCTACAGGGCTGAGTCAAATTTTCTGCACCATTTTTGATAGCAGGGATGAAAGAAACGAAACAGAAAACAGAGTACCATTTACACCTCAAATATTCATCCACAGGAGGACCTTTTGTATGGATAAAACATTTTGGTTTTACTATCAGAACCGTTCATGTCCCACATGAACGTGCACATGTTCAGCAACAGGAGGTCAGCCAACTGTGCTTACGGAACACAAGGCAAGTTCTAAAATCATACCATGCCATCATAACGGTCTCCCGGTCTGCCCCGTCGGTCATAGGACATCAGATCTCTAAAATGAAAAAGGCAGCAGCATGTTAATTGTGTTATGAACTCGCTTGTTTATTCTCATCTAAATTTTCACATTCGTGGTTCACATGTAGCTTAGTATAAAACTACTCTACCCAAGTACTGAACAACAAAATTCCAGAACTACTGACTATAGTCCTGGAAAATTACTACAAAGTAGCAGGTAATGAAATTTCAGTAATTTCAAAATACTCTAGTCTAATACAAGTTCAATCCTGCATAATCACTACCAACATGGAAGCATAGAAAATTCACTGAAAATATGAATAGGGCTCAGGAGAATATATACAACATGAGTTTTTGTATAACGCATTTATGCGACAACTCACCCGCCACGAGGAGGTGGTGGAGGAGGAAGGGGAAGATTACGAGCTCTGCTGCCACCTCTACCACCACGACCTGGTGGAGGTGGTGGAGGTCCTCTGCGAGGGCTCATATCATCATAATCTCTTCTTGAGGGAGGCATAGGTCGTCCGCCACGACCAGGGGGCATTCGATCAAAACCTCCTCTTCCACGCATTGGAAAGCCCACTGGCCGTCCCCTTCTATCATCAAACATCATTGTGAAGCCACCATAGTCGTATGTTTCATCATAGAAATTGGGATCATAAGGCTGGGCCCGTCCTTTAATTGGAGACTAATACAAACAAACAACACAATCCACCCAACTCAATTAGTTCAATTACAACTGGCATATTTAATTAAACTAATATGGTAAATATGTAAGTTTGAATTTACGCATTTGGAACATATTCTTGGATTTCACAATGCTGCCAAGAAAGAAGATGTTGATGTGTTTCCTGTGAACTTAGCTATGACAGAAAAACTACTTATATGTGACAGATAAATTTTGTTTTCCTTCCTCTTCAGTTTTTCCATTTTCATGACATGAGAAGTATGAATAACGGCCCACCCACTAGTACCAAAAATTGCCTTCCTCCCTCGTAAGGTGTACCCCAGTTCTAGACAACAGAAATAGTTTCCAAAGTTTGTAACTGTCAATCACTTTCCTACTGAGAAAATAGGAGGTACTGAATTTAAAATAGAAACTGAAAGACACCATTTTTCATCCAACTGATGTCTAAAACATTCATGAATGCTAATGAAAGAATAAAATAAATGTAGTAAACATTACCTCAGAGATAAGATCCAAGATAATCTTGATGCATTCAACAACTCTATCAGGTTTTCCACCAATAAGCACCACTCTATCAGTGGAATGAGGACAACATTCTTGAAAGAGCTTAATGGTGGTTTGAGTGTTCTGTTGAATAGAAGAAAAACAACCCCCAAAATCTTCAAATAGAAGTATTTTAAATAATTTTATAAACTTACTGAAAACAAAATGGGTAAGACACACACTAAAACATTTTTAAAAAAACAATCAAACCAAATCATTAAACTTCTAGTCATTTTAAGTGAATGCTTGGCTTCCAAGTTCTTACAACAAATTTAATCTTAGGATATGATATTTTTAAGACCTGCAATGGCATCAGTTTGTATGAAATGCTAGTGAAAAGAAAACATGTAGATTTTTGAAATCTTTCAATTATGGCTCATCTACACAGTTATTTAATCAAATACGAGCAAAAGGACCACATTCATTATAAGCTTAGAGGTTATATAAACGTTCATATGTCATAAAAACATGCTTTGGATGCAAGACAGCAATGTTGCCTGGATTATGTCTAGTCATCTTGCCTTCCCCTCATTCCACACAAATAGCAGCTTATGCCTAAACTGACCTGGAATTGCCTTTGACACAATGTAAGGAAAGGATAGAAAAGAACACTCTAGATTGATAGAGACCACTAGCTTTTTAAAACAAAACCTCGTTCCTTCACAAAGGAAACAGTGGTCTTCAAGGTAGTGAAACTTAAAAAAACCAAAAACTAAACAAACAAAACCCCAAGAAAACCCCACCATATTTTTTATAACAATATTCAAACATCTATTAAATTATCATAATTAAAGAGTTTATGGAGATGCATCCACGCTAAACAATTTTCCATGTCCAACACCATCAATATAGTCTATTCAGCGGTTCATTCCAGAAGGCATGATGAATGGCATTTTAATTTTTAAAAAGTATCCTTTATTTATAAAGATTACTGCTAATACACTTAAAAGCTTTATAAGTTCTGGGCTTTATCACCAACAGTCACTTCACATATGAAATATGTTCTGAAGGATCATAGATCACAGATGAAGCTTACACTCACTGCTTATGAACACAAAAACCTAATTTGTTTATAGAATAAAAGCAGAATCTGAAAAGAATAGGAAACAGTACCTCTCTGAGTTCTTTGATTTTAGCACCCTTGACACCAATAATTCCTCCTGCTAGACTTTGGTGAATTAGAAGTCTTAATTCACAGTCAAAGTCGCTACCTTTGTAGTGCTGATACTGTAAGATGCATACAAGAATAAAATATTAGTCAGAGGAAAAAATAATTGAAAAATCCAAATACCAATTTTGGTTTTCTTTGTTAAGATGTTTCTCCGAACAGCATGGTATGACTTAATTTACTGCTGAACTATAATACTGTATTTGCTACCAAAAAAAAAAATCACATATTTTAAAGTAATTTGCCTCAACACGAGGTGATATCAAATTAGCTTTCCTCATTTCTTTTATTATTGCTGTTGTATAGAATTTTAATATATCTAACAGTGCAACACACTTGATTACAAAGCAAAGGCAGAATGGAAATTACAATACAGCTACTTCAAATTGGGAACTAAAGTCAGGAAACAGGTGGTTTGAAGGGGAGGAGGCTGTTCCAAATATTAATTTTCTAAGAAGAAATTGTCTCTGATCTCTACAAAAAAAAAATGCCAACACATACATTGAGAGCTATAGGTCTTCTTTCAAAAAAAGGCTGGGTTTATTTTCTAATTTAACATATTAAAAATAGGACACAATCATCTAGAATTATCTTGTTTTAAAGTCTAAATTTATACCTCTGAAAAAGAAACAAACCTAAGAGACATACCTCTTCTAAAGTAGGGATAATCTTCTTCAAGATTTCTCCAATTGTCTCTATATCTGCACTTATACTCAAGATACTGTTAGCGGCCATAGTGTCAGAAAACAGAGAAGGTGGAAAGCAGCAGAAATAAGTTTAGTATTCATAATCATATACAAAATTCTAACAAGATTGACTACACAGAAGACCTTACAATTAATATTCCCCATTTTACAGTAAACCTGTTCACTGGATTTACAACACATGCATCTTTGTTTATGCCCAATATATATGCATGATGAATATAAGAATTTAAGGCTAGGTAGGTCTTGCAGAGAGAGCAAGAGAACTCACAAGAACTTTTGGAAGGGCTCAGACAGATTAACCAGGCAAGAAATCGACGCTGAACTGAAAGTATGAGTGAATATTCACTTTCCCCGCCACCACTAATTTAGTATACCCTTACCATTACATTGGTAAAACTAGCACACCTTTTTGCAGAAAAGTGTAAGTGGTCAACATTAGAGCTGGAGTAAGGTTGAGACACCAGTTAGAAATTAGATTACTAATGGGCTCTGCAAAAATTGGAATGTAAATACAAGGGGAAAAAACCCAAAACAAAGCAAAAAAACAACCCCACAAACAAAAAAAAATGTAACACAAATGAGAAGTGAAGAAAAGTGAACTAAAGTTAGTATTTCAGCAGAAATAATTATGAACAGACAATGCTAGGGGGAGAAAGGTGGGCCACAAAGACCAGAACAAGAGACTCCTGAAACAATTTGATTTATAATGCAGTAAATATACAACACTTGAAGCTGTGCTCTTTCCATTGAAATAAAATTAGCGGATTGTTTGGGTGGCCAACTCACGTAAAAATTCAGTGACAAAAAGACTTAATGGGGAAAATAAGACAGAAAACTTTAAAAAAAACAATACACGGTCTATAAGGGGATACTATTTATATCAAAGGCAGGTAATAAAATACATTTCTCTCTTTCTAATCAGGCAGTGAGGCATAAACTGTTGGGACATACCGCTCGGGGCCACTGCTGTCTGGGACTGAAACACTGGCATTGTACTGCATTGGTCATTGGCGTTCGTGGATGTTGGCATTGGGCATGGGTATTCAATCGGAAGTTGTCAAGTATGGTACCCGTTTGGCAACGAGCACATTTTTGGGCATAGCCAACCAGGGTTTTCACATGGGCGTTCAGGGGCGGATGGGCCAACGTCATGGTGGGCAACGCAGGGGCAAGTCGATCCAGTACATGGGCAACGGAGATATATGGCCAAAAAAACAAGGAGAGGGAAAAGGGGGAAAAGCAATAAATTTTAATTTAATACAAACTATACTCATTACTCTCAATTAACGAAACAAGCTTAAGTTGTTCTGAAGACTAACACAACAACGGATTGCTACACCGACTGTGGCCTAACAGTATGGACTTTAAAAATGAGTCACTTGATCTGACTAAACTACTTTTTACTTTTAACAAATGATGTTTCAGTAGCAGGCTGGCTCATGAGGGTAGACACAAAACCTGTCGAGACTGATAGTACTAGAACCTTGGGCAGATCGGGAAAGTTCGTGTTCCAGACCAAACTAAATTATCTGGACTTAGGTGACATACTGATTTACTCAAAAAAACAAACAAACAAAAAAATCAAACAAAAAAAAACCCGATAAAAAAACCCTAAAAAAAAAGGAATAACTAGCTGCCAAAGTTAGTGAGCATATGTATGATTCCTGATCATTTCAACTAAAATCTCAACTCTAGTTGCAGTGGTTTATGAATTTAATTGGAACTGATTTGTAATGATATATTGCCAAATCTTGTGCTGAACAGAGTCTTGATTGGAAAAACTGTTGAAATTGTAGCCGATGTTAAGTACAGGAGTGTAAACAAATGGAATTTAAGAAGCGTTGCCAAGTTTTATAAATACACAACATTAACGCTGAGCATGTGTCTAATCACCAGAGTCAACCCACTGTAAGATGTGAATGAGCACTGTCATGACCATTTAAAAATGCTTCCAAGTAACACAACAGAATGTTCCTTTAGTGTTTTATACCATATTTAAAGCAAGAAACCTTAACATTACTGCTTTTGTGCTTCATGTGTAGGCTGTTAAGGAACAGATGGATGATTTCATTTTGCTTTTTTAAAGGAAGTTAAAGAATTTCTCTATCACTGGGTTAAGCCAGCCACCTGCAAGGGTTTCAGCAGTACTATAATTGATTCACACATATGGGGAATTGTACTATTAAAGGGTTTAAGCTTTGTCAATATTTTTAATTAGGATGGTAACTCACTTGAAGTGTGCAATTTAGCAGAATCCTATTAGAAAGTGAAGAGATTTAATATAAACCTCTCCTCCCATGCATCAAGCTGGGTTTTAATTACAATAGAAATTTAAAAACTAAGTTATCTATTCTGACAATCAATACAAATGGCTTGTAACTTGGATGTCTACAGAGTTGAATCGCTCCCATTTCTAGAAATGCACGCAATCAAGTTTTGATGTAGTGCTCTGAAAGAAGTGGTGTTAAATTAGTTCAAACTCATATATACTCACGTCTGTACGAAGTGCCTTAATATTTTTGCCACCTTTTCCAATCACTGCTCCAGCATTCTGGAAAATAGTTTTCAGAAGTTATGTTGTGACAACACAGCACACACTAAGTTTTTGAACTCAAGACTAAAACCAGTAAATCTATTTTTGCTGCCCCCAGAAGGTGGGCGCAGGCACTGCTTTGGAAAGGTTCAAATCAAATTGAAACGAACTGAAAGTTTGTACATGTGAAAAAAATGACCAAAAGCTCTTGCTACTACTGAACACAGGAGAGAGAAAGATAACTCAGCTTTGCCACTGATATTTCAATTCCAAATAGAAGTTTCTAAGCAATTCTGCCCATGTTAAACTTCTCACATATCAGATCTCTAAAAAAATCCCACACTACATGAATTGAATGTAGGTCAATTATTTCCTCGATTTCTCTGATCAGCTTTTTATTTCCTTATGGAGTATGTTTACATATTCCACTTTTGTGCTCCAAACGTTTGATAATTTCAAGTGCTAATATTGGTTTACACCTCTGTAAAGTAACTAATTTCTCAAAGCAATATATACTGAAAACGGTTGAAGTGAATGTTAACAGCCACCAACTTCATTCAAGCAACCAAAATCAAATAGTAAATACCAGCAATTGCAAAACTACATTTTTACCAGGTTCTTTCAAGTATTATATGCAAAGTATTGCTTCTATTACAGACATCATACATCATGCTAATGATGCCTAAAGATTCTTATCTTTTTATATATTTTTCATATATTCATAGCTTTGCAAATTTTAATATATGGTTGTATAGTTTCTAGCAGTTTCTTACCCTTTCTCACACTTTTATGCCACCTTCCTGAAACTGTTTAGTCTTATTTTCAAGAAAAGAATTTCTAACAAGGTCATCTTGTTCTGCATCAGCACGTGGGAGACACAACAAGATATACAGCAAAGTACCCTCTGGAGAGACTCCAAGGGGCAGGCCCAAGGGTAGGTCACCAGGGCAACCAGTTTCCTATTGCATGTACTTGCTAGATATATTAATTAATTAAACTTATAAAAATTGTGAAAATCTCATCCTGCACATGCAAATAGCTATATTTTGTGCACCTGAAAGCTTTCATTAAAGAACTGGTCTTTATATTACCACTTTTAATACTGTTGAGTAAGTCTTTCTTTCAATTCCAGGCAACACTAACAGCATGCAAAACATTTCATGGTACTCTACGTAACTAGATTACTGCTCAGAAACGCCACAGGGAGTTAAGGAAACATTCTTTCACACCAACACAAAAGACTGAGATACTTCAGAAAGTACAAATCATCTATAGCAACTGAAAACACTAGAAGAAATTAATATATAGCAGCTTTAACTATTTGCACTTATCAACTGTAATCCCTGAAGCATTACTCCTACATTTCTTTCTGTTGATATAGTTGGACAAGTTTACTAGGTCTGTTTACGAGAGTTACTAAAATCCTAAGTTCTCATATCTCATATTTAATTTAAAAATCACTACTTCATAATCCTCTAAACAGCTTCTTTTCCAAAGACTCATATACAGTCATTCCCCTTAAAATAGCTACCCTCTACTCAAACATAAAAATATCTTAGAATTTCTACTGCTCTACTTCTTAGCAAGTACATTTTTTTAAAAAACCCTGTATTGATCCCTAGGGACTTACCCCTTTAAGAGAACCCCAGTGACAATTCCATTGCAATACACTTGCAACTACCATCCTTACATAATGGAAATTATTCTAATAAGTTATCTCATTTAAAAAAAAAAACGCAGTCTTTCTAAACTTACATCCCAACATACACTTTGTCACCACCATCTTGAACAATGCTATAGGCAAAAGCAGTAAAAGCGAAAAAGCGTACTTTGCTCTGAAGCAAGATGCGCAATTCAACCATCTCATCAGTGTTCCGAGATCTTTTGAAGGCC
Source organism: Amblyornis subalaris (assembly GCA_018881555.1). NCBI lineage: Eukaryota > Metazoa > Chordata > Aves > Passeriformes > Ptilonorhynchidae > Amblyornis > Amblyornis subalaris. Next base: position 727,060 of record JACAXG010000178.1, on the reverse strand, counting down.
TGCTCTTCCTCCATATCTTCTGCAGGACGTTTGCCTGTAGAGAGGTCCATAGGGGGAAAACATAAACATTTATTTAACTTTCCAAGCTGTAATGAAATGGAACATGTGCCAAATTTATGCTCTGTACTATTAATGAATTCTTTCCCGCCAGTGCAAAGGTAATTACAGAAGCCTATTCTGAGCATCTACAGCACAGAAACAAGTCTTTACTTCAACAGCTTTCTTATTAATGACTGCAAATGCATTTAAAAATCTGTGATGGCTTAAATGAGTATGTTGCACACAGCCAGTAAGAAATTCACAACACTTTGTCTAAAGTAGTGCACTTAGTATCTATTTATAATTTACAACTGGGGAAAAATTTTAAGGCATAAAGCTCAAATGTAGTTTGTCCATCACTAAAATACTGGTGGAATAATAATAGTAAAGTAGCACTTCAGACACTGTTTGGGAAAAACCAGCATGAATCAGTAACAGTAATGCTCTAACTTCCCTGTTAATTATTCCCAAGAAATTTTGCATGAAGCTCCTTAGTGACATTTCACATATTGGTACTCCTGCATGTAACAACTGCAACGAACAAAAGGCAATTAACAGATGTGCCCTACATCATTTATGCATATTCATGTTCTCCATACCACTATGAATATTTTTTAATATTTAATCGTAGCTTTCAGTTACTTATCTCATGTCTAAAAGATGCCAACAGAAAGATTGTGTTTATGCTTCAAAAGCATGTGTAATGACATAATCTAATTAAAACCGAAAACATCTAATGCAGAACACAAAACTACTGCTGATTCAAACGTATGTTAAAGTTACATCATTAAAAATTGTTAGAAATATTGAATTTTTTAGAGGTTCTCTTAAAAAGGAATAGTCCTTTAAAAAATTTACCATTTGTCTCTGTGTTGGTAAAGGTCTCCTCCTGTTGTTCAGTCTCCATTGCGTTTTTTTCTTATGTGGACAAGCAAAAGCTGCTGAAAAATAAAGACGGTACATCTTTCTGTCAAAAGGCAAACTGTACATTGTGCTAAAGCTAAAAAAATAACAAAAATGAATGCCTGCTGCTGGAACTTACCGCTATTATATATCCTTGCAGACAAAAACTCAAGTATTCTGGGCGGGATCAAAATCCAACAGCCTATTGCTTCAAGAGCCTATGAAAAAAGCATATATCAGTTGTGAGTCTCCTCACGTAACAGCTCTGATTCTCACTACACCCGAAAACCAGAGCTTTGACCTAAGCTATCGCTGCAAATTTTTTCTTTATAAAAGAAAAAGCATAGCCAAGCCAAACACACCACTAAAAGAAGATAAAGGTCAAGTCTGTAGACTTACATAAACACTTAATGTCTGAATTACAGTTTTGGGGCACATGCTAGTTTTAAGAAACCACAGTTTCAACATTATATGATATGTGCCTTGGTTTCACTTTTCAAACGACATTACGTCAGAATCTGGTCCTGGTGTTTACATTTACACAATTTAAACTTAAATAAAAGTCCTGTTAGGGTAATTGTCAGCATTTGTTTTACAGATTCTCTCTATCAATGTACTAGCAGGCATTTGAGCATGCCTTCCTCTCACGTATAACTGATGAACAAAATAAAAATTACAACTTCCAGCTACGCTAAGAACCCTCTTTTTAAAAATACCACCCTCTGTAGTTACATAAAATGCTCTGCATGCACACACTCCCAAAACCTCCAAAAGCAGCTGAACTTCAGTACAATTCGCTGAAACAGACTGTGACCTACTCTTATTAAGTTAATCTTTGAATGCTACTAAGTCACATTAGCAAGAAATGTAGACAAAAGAAACAATTTTGCAACTTACTATCTTTAAAAATGTGATTTACAAACACAGCCAAATAATCACGTATTTCCCCTTGTATTGCATGAACTTCCACTGCCTCAACAAATAGCAGGCACTCATTCTGGCAGCCACAACCGGAGGGGGGGGGAAGAGCTGATTCTAACTTTTTAAAAACACTCTCAGACAGCTGTGTAATTGTTGCCCTGCTTGTATGGGCTCAGAGCATGCACTGCCTTCCCAGCACACGCTGACCTTTCCAGGCAATTGAAGCGGGCTAACAGGCATGTACAGGTTTAGCAATAGCAGAATCCCAGGCAGACATTCCCAAAATTGCGCTGCTATGCGGATGGAGAGTAGGGAAGGACCGGACACGGTGCAATAGCCCTTCTGGACCCCGGTTAATCTATTTCAAACTATTCCAAGAATTTCAAGACAGCGGGGAGCGAACTGTAATCAGTTACATACAATTCATGGCTTAGTCTCACCTAGTCAAACCTCCCCATACCTCAGGTGTTCTCAGTAACCTCGCCTAGCTAGGTAAATCGCGGTCAGTCATACCACTCATAAAAGTAAGGTTTCTTATGAACATCGAGGCGCTAAAGTGGACACGAGAGGCGGGACCACCGACCACAGATCTAAGAGCTGAGGAACGCCGGCGCGTCTCCAGGGCGCAGCGGCGCTTCTCGGCCGCCTCTCTGTCCCACTCCCGCCCCTCCCTGCGCCTCCGGCCGCCCGCCCAGCGCGACGGGGGCACGGGCAGGAGCGGCGGCGCTGCGGAACCCCCGCGGAGCAACAGAAATGGCGCCCTCCGAAATGGCGCCCGCCCGCCCGCTGCGAGGCGGAGCCGGGAGCGGAAGGGCCGCCGCCACCACCACGCGGCCGCGGGGAGCGTTACCCGGCTCTGCCCGTGCGGACACAAAGGAGATGCCCGGCAGCTCGCAGCCCTGCGCGGCGGGCGGAGCGGGGCAGCCCTAGGGCCATGGGCGCTCCGCCCGCCCCTGAAAGCGGCGCTGCCGCGATACGGGGAGTCCGCCTCCCGATCGGCGTCTGCGGCTGCTTCCGTGCAGGCCGCGGCCCGGAGCGCCCTCCCTGAGCCCGCCATAATCCTCAACAGCAGCTCGCCCCAGGCACAGTTACCAAGGGCGGGCGCAGGAAGGCGGCCGCGGCCGCCGCGTCCGCGCCCTTGGAGCGCGCCCGCTGGCGCTGCAGAACCCGGGCTAGCCGAGCAGCAGCGCCCGCAGCCAAGGCTCGCTGTCCCCGAGGGGCAAAGGGGACAGTGGCCCTCTGAGGGCCCCCAGCAACAGCCGAGGCGGCGACACACCGGTGTCCTCCACGTAGCGCTCTTCCCGTTCCACCGCCAACCCTTCGGGAGCCCCCGGTAGCCCTAGGGCCCCGGCGACCGTCGGCGGTTGAGGCCTCACGACAGGAGACACGGGCCCTCCCGCACCGCTGTGTCACGCAGCGTCGCCGAGCGGGGTACGGCAGCAGCTCTGCCAGCCCAGGCGACGCCTGGACCAGCCTGTGCCCTTCTACCGCCCCCCTCCCCTCCTAACCGGCCCCGACCGCACGGCGCCGCGGGCTGCGCGTACCTGCGCCCGCCGCCGGCCCCGCCGCGCACGGGAGAGAAAGGGGAGCAGCCCCGGCCGCCGACGCGCACATCCACCAGCGCCACCCACGATTGGCCCCGCCACCGCCCCCCGCGCGGCACCGCCGCCGCCCCGTTGGGTGAAGCCGCTGCCCGTCAGCGCAGGAGGCGGCGCCACGACCCGCACCGCCCTCCGTGAGAGACGGAGCGAGACGGTCCCGAGAGAAGAGTGGCACCGCTAGACCGGCGCCGCGGCGGGCCGAGCTTTCCTACCTGGGCGGCGGGGGCCGCGCTGGAGAGGCGCGGGCAGCGGAGGGCGGTCCAGGAAAGCGGGAGCTGCTGCGGCCGGGAGGTGAGAAAATGGCGGCCGCTAAAACCCCGCCTTGTGCGCGCAGCCCGGCGCCGGCGGTGGTGAGACTCTCGCGATGAGTCGGCGCGCGCCCATTGGCTGGTAGCGCGCGCGGCGTTTTTGTGGAGCACGGGCTCGCGCGGCGCCCCATCCCTCAGGCCGCGGGAGCCGGGGCTGCCCCGCCGGGACCGCCCGCCCGCCCTGATGAGCCGGGGGTCTCGGCCCCGCCGAGGGAGCTGCGAGGTGCGGCCTGGCTTCATCGGCCTCTTCCTTCTTCCTCCCCCCTTTGCTTCCCTCCTTCCCCTTACCTCCTTCACCTCCCGTGATAAAAGCTGGTGCTTTACTTGGGTTAAGTAACTACTCGGTATCTTCCGAGCGGTGCATCTTTTGGGGAGAGCTCGGAGGCAGGATGTTGGGTTTTTTTCGCTATGAAAGCAATAATGGCAAAAAAAAACCCCCAAAGCCCCCACACCTGCTGTTTCTTAAATATTTTCCCGGTAGTTCTTGTTTTCCTTGTGTTCTGTAGAGAGATGGAGCTCCTCCATCGCCCTTTCTAAGGGATTGAACATGACCCATGCACAGTTAGGCAGCCTAATATATTTTCGATGTTTGTATCAGTGATGTGGGTGCAGGAGTTGAAAGCACCATTAGCAAGTGTGCTGGCAATACCAGACTGGGAGGTGCTGCTGACCCTCTCAAGGGACAAGAGCCTTGCAGAGGGATCTCGATAGATTGGAGCACGGGGTAATTATCAATGGCACGAAATTTAACAGGAGCAAATGTCAGATTCTGCCCCTGAGGTGGAGTAGTGCTGGGCACAAGTATAAGCTGGGAGAGGAGTGTGTGGAGAGCAGCCCTGCAGAGAGGGATCTGGGGGTGCTGGTCAGCAGCAGCTCAGTGAGAGTCAGCAGTGTGTGCCCGGGCAGCCACGAGGGCAAACCCCATCCCGGGCTGCATCAGACACAGCATCACCAGCCGGCCAAAAGAGGGGATCATCCTGCTGAATTCAGCCGTGGTGCGGCATCACCCCGAGTCCTGTGTGCTGTGCTGGGCCCCACAGTCTGAGAAGGACGGCAAGGTCCTTAAGTAGTCCAGAGAAGGACAACAAAGCTGGTGGAAAGGACGGAAGTCACATCCTGGGAGGAGCAGCTGAGGTCTCTAGGTTTGTCTGGTTTGGAGAGAAGGAGGCTGAGGAGTGCCCTCATGGCTCTGTACAGCTTCCTGAGGAGGGGACCTGGAGATGGAAGTGCTGGTCTTTTCCTGGCATCCAGTGAAAGGGTCACACCTGTAAATGGGTCAAAGCTGTATCAGGGGAGGTTCAGACTTGACAACAGGAATAATTTCTTTACCAAGGACAACAAAGGTGGTGAAAAGTCTAGCGAGTAAGTAATATGAGGAGTGGCTATGGGAGCAGGGCTGGAGAAAAGGAGGCTCAGAGGAGACATTGCTCTCCACAACTACATGAAGGGAGGTAGCAAGGTGGGTGTCAATCTCTTTGAGAATACAGCCTCAAGGTGTACCAAGGGAGGTTCAGGTTGGACATCAGGCATTTTTTCACGGAAAGGATGTTTAAGCATTGAACAGGCTGCCCAGGGAGATAATGGAGTCAGCCCCAGCAATGTTCTATAAGTGATTGGGCGTGGCACTTGGTGCCATGGTCTAGAGGACATGGTGATGTTCAGTCAGAGGTTGGACTCAATGATCTTGGAAGTCTTTTCCAACGTGAATGATTCTGATTCTAACAGCATGATCAAGCATTGGAACAGGCTTCCTGTAGAGGTGGCTGATGTCCCAAATCTGTTAGTGTTCAAGATGCATCTGGACAATATCCTTAGCAAGGTGCTTTAACTTTTGATCAGGTAGTTAGACTAGATGATCATTCAAAGTCCCTTCCAACTGAAATACTTCTGTTCTATTCTGTTTGTGCACAGCTACTTCCTAAACTAACAAAAGCTGAAGTTTATTATCAACTGATGTCCCTAAGACGATAGTTGCCAAGACTTGGTGCTATTGCAGCCAAGCCCTGCGCTGGGTCTCTAGATAACAATGTTTCAAGCCCGATTTCTGTTGTCCAGTACAAAGCTTTCAGTTACAGACTGAAACTCACCCCTGTGATACAAGTGTTGATAGACCACAGCTTGGTTCTATAGAGCCTTTTATTTCAGTTCGTAACAGTGCTGATGAAGTGGGAGAATAATGTCTCAGATCAATTTCTAAAGTGAACTGAGTGTTAACAACAGCACCCACAGAAAGAAAACCATTTAAAAAAGAGGAAATATATTTAAAAACTTACTGCTGTTTTGGTTTGGGTTTTTTGGTCCATTCGCTTCTTATCCACAAGAAAAGGACTTCAGTTATATGTTTCTAATTAAATTGACAGAAAAGAAGCATGGTTGCTTGTATTTGTCTCCATACTTTTCTTATATTTTGCACATACTGTTTAAACTGATTGAAATGTTAAATGTTGGAAATGCCTGTGAATTTTACTGTCAGTGGGAGTGTTTTTAATTTAATTTTTTTAATATAACATGAGCGTGAGACTTGTCATAATTTCAGGTTTTTTCAGAAGATTAAATATCTCTTATTGAATTCTGTTTTAGGGAATTCAGTCTCTTACCATAAAAGAAAATGTCTACGTCTAACATTGCAGCAAGAGTGGAAACCTGGCTTTCATCCACGTGGCATGTTAAAGTTCCTTTAACATGGCTGGAAGCATGTATTAACTGGATCCAGGAAGAAAATAGTGGTAGTCATTTAAGTCAAGCTCAGATTAACAAGCAGGTATTTGAGCAATGGCTTCTTACTGATCTGAGAGACTTGGAATATCCCATTTTGCCTAACTGTATCTTAGATACTCCCAAAGGAGAGTTGTCAGGCTTCTACTCCATACAGATTGATTCACTGGTTGATGTTAGCCAGCCAGCATATTCTCAATTGCAGAAGCTAAGAGGGAAAAACACTGTAAATGAAGAAGTAACAGCCAGTACTCAGGCATTTCCAAAGCCCTGGGAAGCAAAGCCTACACGAATGCTGATGCTACAACTAACTGATGGAATACATCAAATTCAGGGTATGGAGTATCAACCAGTGCCTGTCCTCTGCAGTAATCTTCCTCCTGGAACAAAAATCACTGTACAGGGCAATATTGCATATCGTCTTGGAGTCCTTCTGCTCAAACCAGAAAATGTGAAACTGTTGGGGGGTGAAGTTGATGCTCTTCTTGAGGATTATTGTCAGGAAAGTGTCCTTGCTAGATTAATTGGAGAACCTGAAAACCCCAATTCTGTTGGACAAGCTGGTCATGGACAGATTTTTTCAAGGCCTGAGGATGAATTAGAACAAAGCCTTGGCCCATCGGATGAAGAGCTTTTAGCCAGTCTTGATGAAAATAACGAATTTACTCTAAACAATAGAACATCTTTAGAAAGTGGATACTGTAGTAGAAGCAACAATTTCAATGCAGCCTCAGGTTCACTGGCTGCACCTAATGGAAATGTTTTGCTACAAAACTCTGCAAGTCCTTTGCCTCATTCAGATGAACAAGTTTCACCTCCCTCAGAATATGCTGACGGCTTTTTAAATGATTTTCCTTTAGAAGATGACTTTCTTCTGGAAGAAGAGATGCAAAGAGAGCTAGAAGAAGTGCCACCAGTGGTCATGAACAGAAACACAGGTTTAATTATTAGCAGACTTCCACATACATCTAGAAGCTCCTGCAATTCATCTTTAAATGGCACTGGTGAAAAAGACAATGTGAATGAAAGAGATAAGCCCAGGGAAGCTACCAGCAAGGAAAAGAACATCAGAAGAACAATATTTAATGAAGATGGAAATAGTATGACTAACTTTTTGCAGCACAAGGGCTTACATCAGACCTGCAGTTCATCAGATTTTTCTTTGGAAAATCCTGAGGAAGGGCAGAATTATACAGGCCTAGATGAGAGCAGATGTAAATACCAGCACACTTCTGACAGCAGGGTGTTAAATGATGATCCTGTACTTTCCTTAAAAATGGATCCACAAGGAGATCAGCAGAAACATGATTCACAGACCTTTCCTAGCAAGGAAGTAGAGGCACATTTGGGTTTAGATTCTCCACCTTTCACATATATTTCCCTTCTCCTTGCAAAAAACCCAGAAACTGTTACAATTCTGAAAGTTAAGTGTTTTATTGTTACTCTCACTGGAAAACTCACAAACAGCAATGGGTCCTGGGGTATAAGGGCAAAAATTTCTGATGGTTCTGCTTATCTTGAAGTAGATTTTGCCGATGATATTCTAACAAGTTTGATTGGCTTTTCAGTGCCTGAAATGAATAGGCTGAAAAAGGATCCGGCTTTACGTCTAAAACTTAAGGATGGTTTAGAGAAATGTCAAAAACAACTGATCGATCTCTGTTGTTTGATGACTATTGAGTTTAATCCATTTCAGTCTAAAACTACTGTGTTAATTCTCCAGGATGCTGATGCAGGGCATCTAGAACAATTGAAGAAACGTTTGAATAAATAACATGTGCAAACTTGCAGAGTATATATTAGGAAACATTTAAGTTGGATTTCCCCAAGAGACTGTTGAAAGTTAAAGTTAAGTGGTGTGTCTTTTATCAGGAAATTAATGGAAAAGTGAGACAAGGAGATGACTTGTTGGAGCAAAACTGGGCAGTTTGTTTCTTATGATGACAGTATTGGAATAAGCTTTCAGATATTTCTGTCTTGATTTAAAATACTCATGCATTATTTTCATTCTGCAAAATCCTGCATGTTCTGGACTGGTAATCCGCAGTAGCAGAATTTGTCGGGGAATGTATAACAACTAACAAAGCATCTTGTTATTTTACTTTATTAAGTACTTACCTGATTTTTAAAAGGAAGGTACGGGAGAACTCTGTCTTTTCTTGGAGGAAACCAGTTGAATAAATTGAAATAACAGATTATTGTTTAAATACCGTCCCTTCTGACTATGCCAATCTGAAGACTCAAAAGACTCACTGTGCAGGAACCTAAAGTATAGAGAACTGAAAGACTGTCTTCTAAATGTTCAGGTGTGAGGAAAAAAAATCCAATCCTGTATAAAAATGAGATTAAAAACCCCGTATAATTTTAGAAATAATTAAAAAGAAAGCCAAGTATTTTAAAGTCTTTTATTAGCAGAAAATTGTTAGAACACATGGGGATTCTATTTTTTTGTCATGTTAATGTTAATCATTGTTCATAGTTTTGAAACTAGAGGCAAACTCATGCAGTAACTCTTATGATTACTTGACTAACCTTTTCTCAGAGTCATCAAATACTTGTGCTGCAACCATGTTGTATGGTATATTTAATGTTGGCCTTAATTTTTATTGATTTTTTTAAATTTCTGCTTCTAAAATGTATATAAAATAATATATTAAAGTTTTCATTTAAACTGGTGGAAGCTGTTTAGTAACTTTGAAAGAAAAATTCACATCTTGTTGAGTGTATAGAGTATGACAAATTATTTGATCAAGTTTTTTGTTCTTCTTTTTTCTTCTTGCTATCCTTTCCCCTTCTCTTGTTTTTTTGGGGTTTTTTGTTTGTTTGTTTGTTTTCTTCCTTTGGTTGGTTGGTTTGAGTTGGGCTGTTTTCCTGTGAATTTAGAAGAATTAAAACTCTGGCAGGAATAGGGGGACCAATGATAGGAGCAGTCTGCCTAGTGTTGGTAGTGTTTGCAAAGAATATAAAATTGGTGGCTAGGAGAGGGATTGTTTTAAATTGGCCTGTGAGTATCTTTTTTCAGAGCCTTTTCTTTCTCTGAGCAATGTCTGTTAGACCATTGAGATTTGATGTGAGAGATTGTCAGTATTGCCTTACTGCTCAATCCCAAATTGAGACGCATGCTTCAAGACTTCAAGGAAAACTAGACGTAGTTTGGTAAGTAAGGTAAAAATGGAGGAAAGGAGCATGGGAAATCTTGTGGGTTTTCATGCTTGAAGCATGAGGTTTTTTGGGGCTTTACTTTGTACTTTTTAGAAACACACGCATTCCTGTGTCCCTTTCCTTCCTCTCCTCACCCTTCCCACTGTGAAGAGAACCCGAGCAAATTATAACCCATTGAATCACCTTTGGGTTTATTTTCTGAGGCTTTTGGGAGTTGTACATCATTTAGAACTGTAACAGCAAAAGCTTTTGCCTGTCTGGAACCTACCTTGCTGGATCTTTAGTTACAGTTTCAGAAAAAATTGCTTGTTAGTAGGAAACTGACCAAGCTTCATTTCATGTAATCCTTGTAGAAGGTAATAGAGCTGACATGTAAACCTTTAGTGCAGTTTTATGGAAATATTTCTCCTGTAATGAGTTAGGAAACTTCCTTTGAAGTTTTTGTTGTACTATGTAAAAGTAAAGTTCAAACAGCATGAATAATCCACAGATTTTACTCTGCTTGTGCAATGCAAGAGCAATGTCATTCCAACTGCAAAATCAAATTAAGTGTTCTGTTTGGTTTAGATGATGACATCACACCTGCCTCTCCTTTTTTGGGTTTGTGTTAAGGTTTAGCCATCTCTGCTAAAATAATTGCACGTGTCTCCTGTTCTCTCCCTCGCTCCCCCACCTTCCTGCCTTAAAGGCCATGTTACTTGTCTTTTTCTTCTCCCTCTCCCCTCCCCCCCCCCCCCCCCCCCATCCTTGTCTTCATTTNCCCCCCCCCCCCCCCCCCCCCCCCCCCCCCATCCTTGTCTTCATTTTTAAGATGTTCTTCCTGGAAGACCACACTCATGTTGTCCAGTGCAAGCAAGAAGATCTCAATACCGGCAGCTGTTTACAGCTTGACTGCTCTGCAGATACTTCAGTGCAATTTTCTGGTGTATAAGTCTTCCAGATCTGCGTTCAAGCTTTTAGAATTAACGAGAAATATTGCATAGTTTCTCCAACAAGAAAAGGAATGAAATTAGTGATATTGAGAAAGCATGCTTAGTTAAGTGCTGATGTCAAACAGAAAATGGATTACGTGGCTGTGCGTACCAGTCATTGGTTCCTGCCTTATCCACTTTATTTGCTCTCAGAGTCAACTTCTCTCTCAAGAGTTGTAATGTTTTGGTGCTGTGTGTATGTATTGTGTGCATGTTGCCTCTCTGTGCTGGGCAGTGGTGTGTGTCACAGCCCTTCAGATAACAACTGTTCTTGCAGGCTGAATTCAGAACACAGGCTGCAGTCCCAGCAGAGGTATGGCCGCATTTCTGAAGAGTGCAACAGAATTCCTGTACCAGCTGCTGAAGGCAATTGTCATGGCAGCTGCTCTCACAAGTTACATGTAGCCTTCTGGCAGAAAGTAGCTTTTGCTGTTTCTGTCATCTCTTGTGTTTACTATATCACAAACTAACTTCTTGTTATATTTGTTTCAGTTGCTAAGTAGACTTCTACACTTGCAGTGTATCTGACTGCGGTTGCAGAATCCATGTTCTTCAGTAATGTTTTCATTTTAATGGGACAAATAAGCTGCTTTTTTTGTTGCTGGTCACAGTGAAAACTTCCAACTTATTCAGTTTTAATATATGAAACCTACAATATTCTCACACAGTAACTTCACAAATACTGTCTGAATTGGTCCTACAGCAAAAACCAGAGGTAAGCTGAGTTGGATGAACTGACAGATATTCATAGAAGGAGTTGCAGATTAGAGGCCTTTCCAGATAAGAGTATTTCCCCATTTACCAGGGGAGCTCTCACAGAGTAATTGCAATAAAGAAAATTTGTCTCAATTCTGTGGCTATTCAAAAAGCAGTAGGAATTTCAATCCAGTTGACTGAGAGAGAGCATCTAATTTTCAACCCTGCTGAGCACCTTTAGCTGCCCGTGGAGATTGGAGCTGGGAGACATTCTGTACTTAATGCTTCTTACTGGCTAAAAGAACATCTCCCTGCACAGCAATTTAGTGGTTTTAGCTTAATTCCTTGTACAGACTTCAGAGATACCCAATACAGTTAATTTAGCTGGTATAGACCACCCTGCCGTGTTAACTTCTTTCTGTTTGCATACTTAGTAGGTTTGAATTTTCTACTCAGGTGAGAATAGTCTTTGGTATGGGGGGGAAAAAAGCTCTACGGAGACACCTGGGAAAACTCAGTCAATGGGCTAAGGACAGCTGCATGAGGCTCAATAAGGCAAAGTGCTGAGTCCTGCACTCAGGTCACAACAACCCCATGCAGTGGTACAGGTTGGGGGAGGAGTGGCTTGAGAGCTGTATGGTAGAAAGGGACTTGGGGGTACTGGCTGAAACCAGCTCAGTATGAGTCAACAGTGAGCCCAGGAAGGCCAATGGACTCCTGGCCTGTTTCAAGAACAGTGTGGCCAGCAGGACCAGGACAGTGATTGTCCCCCTGTACTGGGCACTGGTGAGGCTGCACCTCAAATCAGTGGGTCTGAACTGTGTTCTGGACCCCTCACTTCAAAAAGGACTTTGAGGTGCTGGAGCATGTCCAGAGAAGGGCAACATGGCTCATGAAAGGACTTGAAAATGTGTCTTATGAAGAATGGCTGAGGGACCTGAGTTTCTTTAGTCTCAAGAAGGGGAGGCTCAGGGAGGACCTCACTGCTCTCTGCAACTCCCTGAAAGGAGGGTGTAGTGAGGTGGGCCCTGGTCTCTTCTACCGTGCCTGCAGTGAGAGGAGCACAGGAAATGGCCTTAAGACAAGACAGGGGAGATCCAGATTAGATATCAGAAAAGTTTTTTTCACTGTTAGAGTGGTCAGAAAATAGGTTACCCAGGGAGGTGGTGGAGTCAGCATCCCTGGAGGTGTTCAAGAGGAGTCTGGATCTGTTGCTGGCAGATGTGCTTTAGTGACTTAGGGGTTACAATGGATGGTAGTTACTACTGGATGGTAGTACTGGATGATCTTAAAGGTTTCTCCCAGCCTTGACAGTTCTATGATTATTCTGTGAAAAGCAGATTATTATTTCTGCTTAAAGAGTCAAGGACTTCTTTTATTGATGTTGATAATTAGAGTCCAAGAATGAGGCAATGGTAGCACTAACTGCAGAATATGAAAGTCTGATCTCACTTTTAAAGTATTGACAGAATCACAACCTTCATAAAGCATACTTTCAAATTTAAAAAAAACATTAAAATGCTAAGGTGAAAATATACATATGTTCAAAGAATCTGTGATGGAAAAGAGTGTCATTTGTGGTAATTAAGAGGAAATGTGTTACTCCACTAACAACAGTTAGGAAATAAATATAATTACAAGCTAAATATTCACAACTGACTTTCCTTCTCCTAGGACAATTTCTTTTTATACTTACAATTATAGTGCAATCATCATTTGACAGATGTGTACTATATATAAAATTTGGGCAAGCATTATTGCTATTAAACAACAAATCTATCATTTATTGTAAAGAGAAACAGCAGCCCTAATGCTGCTGGCTGCCTAAGCACATATTTAGGTAATTTACCCCCTTGTACCAGCTATTAGTATAATTCCCTCATAGAGTTTCTCTAAACAAGAAAGTGTCATTAAATAGAGAGTGTAAATAAGGGTCTGTGTGTAACTTAAAGCATTCAAATAATCTTTCATTAGATACCTTTTTATGAAATCACATGTGTTTTGTCTGAAACCTTTTATTTAGAGATCAACAACTCAAGTGTAAATACTGATGTAAAATTCCCTTGAGCTGCCAAGAATATTCTGAAAAGCATATATGCAGTAAGGGCCTGTATAAGTATTATATTACTTTAAAATAAATGTTAGTGTATGGAAGAGCACTGAAATAGGTTTTACTTTTTTGTTTTACAGGTGGCCTGATACAAAGGCAAGCATCAGCTTTAAAGTGCTATGGGATCACCTTTGATAGTGCAGGCAAAGACAAAATAGGACATAAGTAGGTGTCTTATGGGGTCTGTTGCTATTCAGGAAAGAACATGAGGCTGATGCTCATGGTATTTTTAAAATCGACTTGATCTTTTATTTATGACCTTCTTATTTTCTAGTACTAGGGTCTTGTGACCTTATGACCTTCTTATTTTCTAATAGTAGAGTTGCAAAATATGACTTATAATCTTTTAATGAAAAATAAGAGAGAACAGTGTGAAATAATCCTCTATCTCTAGCAAAGTACGTTTTTATACTGTCTAATATTGGTGATGGTTGATGACTAATCAAGAGACCAAAAAGCCCTACTGGTTCCCTTCTGTTGGGTGACTTATTTTCCCAATTGCATTTAGAACTCCTGATTCAGTGACTATTCTTCCATTTCTATTATTTGAAAAATAGAACTGGGAGTTAGTTTGATCTAATGATATCTTCATAATGGCCTTTATAATAATCAGTAAATTAGGCCGTGGGTACATGTGCAAAAATAGTTAGAATAATTGTGAATATTGACTGCTAAGTATTATTTCTCCATACGTAAGTATTGTTAATCACTCTGTGTTGACAGAAACAAATATACAAAATGCAGCATACTATGTATTTATATGTTTTCCATATTTTTAGTAGTAATTTATCCATATGACACAGAATCTGTGATGCTTCAATAGTATGCTATGTATTGATGGAGCTTTTATGAAACCACTGTCTTGTAGACAGAAATTAAACATTAGGGCATCTGTTTCTGCTTCTTTGTAGAGGGAAGCTTTCTTTATAGAAGTTTTTTTCATCTGAAGATACATGAAAATGGGTGATAAGGAAAAATATTAATGTTTTGATAAGCTTAAACTGATTTAAATCAGTTTACATTATTTATGAAAAATCATTATTTTGTGAAATGAATAGTTTTGAATCTAAAAATCCAATATTACGTCTTCAGTGTAATTTATCACTTTAGATCTTCCCAAGAAATACTTTCAGTACTTTCATATTGTATTATACCAAGGATTTAAAAGTTCAAGAAAGATGTTCTGTGATTGAAGTAAGCAAACAAAGTTTTGATCATGACAGAAGCATATTCTAATATTGGGAAATTGTGTGTCTGTGTTTCTGACTTCATTTGGGGAGTGTAAGGGATTGTTAGAGGAGGAGAATTTGTTACTGGAAAAAGAAAGGTTGGTTGGTGAGAAAGTCAGGTAGCTTTAAGGACGTGTATTTTAGCAAGATGTTTCCTTACTTAACTGGAAGGGAAAAAAAGCAAAAGCTTAAATAAAACAACATAAAAACCCCACCAAGCATCATTTACTGATTTAATTTAATTTGGTTTCTGTAGGAAAGTCTATTTAAATAACAAAAGTTGCTGTCCTAGGCAAGGAAGCAATGTGATTTATGCATATGAGGCACTTGATGTTGCTCTAGTGGTATTCACAGAGCACTCAGTAGCAAAATTTTTATTGGGCCCTCTCATAGCAGAATTCATCTGCCAAAAGCTTAAGGCTGCTGTATTTTTTTTTACCATTGTGTCTTGTCTAGAATGTTGTTGAAACAGACAACTTTTATATTTGTTCTACACAAGAAGGCTGGGAACCTCTCAGATGCCTGGGGTAATTGATGCTTTTCAGGCACAAAGTGAATTTGTTTGGTTTTTATGGAGAACAGGTTCAGCACAACTACATTACTTGTGGTACAATGGACACGGTCTGACAACTGTTGGACATTGTGGTATTAGGATGCTTAAGCTGGTATAATTTGTGCCATTTTGCAGAAAGCTGTGTAATAACCCCAGTTAATAAAATAATGCCCAAGTTGCACCAAAAATCTAGGTGGAATTTGGCTGACTGAAAAAAAATTAAGGACCTGATCATTTAATATGTTGGTTCTGCATTCGCTTTAGATGGTGTGAACCATCCTGGCCACTAAAAGAAGGTATTAAACCTTTCCTGGCCCTGTTTTCATGCTTGCATACAGTCTTCTGTGGCTGGGTTAAAAACAATCAAAACCATCACCATTAGCCTCTGGGTTAAAAATTCTCTGTAGTTGTTGGGCTGGATTTTAGCTTAAATCAGCACCCTGAGGTACAAAGGAGGAAATGCTGCAGGGGTGGAAAGAAGCAGGGGGAGGGTCCTGGAGAGCTGCATATGCTGGTTTATTGTGTGTGCAGCCACAGCCACTGTTCTCCTGAAATATAGCAACAGGCATCCTTTGGAATCAGCAGGAGGAAAAAAGGATGAAAATAAAGGAAGAGGCCAAGTCAAGAACAGAAGGGAAAGAAGCTAAGAGGTTAAGCTCTGAATATCGAAATGAGAAAAACTTACTGTAGCCTTTGTTTTCTTTCACAAACCAAACAATATCTTTATTAGGAGCAGTAAAGAATAATAAACAAAGGAGGATGGAAAAAGGGAAATTAAAAGTTGTCTGTGATGTTGAAAAACTATAAGTGATTGCAGAAAGCCCAATTCAACTGCAGAAGCTAAAAATGAAAATCATACATATTAATACTGATTAAAGATACCAGTGAAGATATACAAAATAATTGGAATAAATTACTTAATTTGAGGGGGCTTAGTATCTATGCTGCTTTTTCTTGAAATTTTGCTATCAAAAGAGAAAGGAAGTCACAGTGAATCATTATTTTCTCATAGGTGTACCACTGAACTTTAATTTCTTGCCTCTGGAAGTGTTAAAGTATATACTGTACTTCTGTGAATTAGTACAAAAATAATGTAACAACAACAATAGTAATATGTTTGTCTTTATGAGAGATAGTAACACAGAATCATAGAAATGTTGAGGTTGGAAAATATCTGTAAGATCATCAGTCCAACCATTAATGTAATAAAACATTACCTTTAATAAACCTTTAAACAGTCTTGAATCATGGTGTTAACTTCATTTTCATGTCAGAATTCAGAGGGGCATACAATGCAGGTATCACTCAAGCAAAAGGAATTGTATGTTTAGGACTTTACTCCCAAAGAAAAACAAAATGTAATGTGTCTTAGCATATTTTGAACCCAATTCTACACCATGCTGTTCACTCACTGCACTAAACTCAATGCAGTGAGTACAGGGTCTGTTGCAGCAGTTTGCTCATCCCTCCATTGGTTAGGAGCATAACTTTCTCCTCGGTACCAATATCCCAATTCCTCTAAGTTGCATAAGTAAAGAACTAACTAACAGGTTCTAACTAGAAGACAGACAACCATGCTGAATTTCATAACACTAAAACAGTGAAGGGGAGCCTGGGTGAAGTGCGAGGAAGGATTCTCAATGCTGAGTTCTCCCTTGATGCTTTTTAAACAATGCATTTATCTGTTCTTTATTTCTCAAAGTATCTTCTCCAGCTGTGCAGTCATAATTCAGCCGTGTCGTGTATTGTCACTTCTGCATTAGTAAATACCTAGGACCTGCTGAGTAATTATGAAATAACCTCATAATGAAATGCAAGGAAGGGTTCTAATTAAATTTTAAAGTTGCTAAACAACTGTTCTACTTTAAATGAGAATTTCCAATCCATGTATCCAAAAGAGTTCTCAGAATACATTACTAAAAGTATATCAACGATGTGGCAAACACAAAATGTGGTTTTTGACACTTCCAGTGTAAACCATTTGTAAACAAAATAAACTCATATGCAAGAATTCAAATATTAACTTATGGTGGAATAGCAGGGCAATCACATGAAATTTTTAATTTTTTTTAATATACAGCCAACAATAAAGGAAGCCGGTAAAGTTTGATATAAATAACCCATGTAATTCAGGATTTTGTCTCTGAAATGTCTAGTACCAGGTGTGGAGTGTAGTATGGCAAGTGTAAAGTGTTACCTCCCTAAATCTTTCAGCAGTCTTAGGCTTGTGGACATCATCAGCCAGAGGTTGTATCTTTGCACTTAATAGTCCCTTGTGGGAAATCAAGAAAATGAGATAATTGGACTATACCTACACCAGAAGCTTTAGTGAATATAAAATGTTGGTTAAAATTTAATTCTTGTATGCCATCTCTGATTCAGGTACTGCAACACTTATGTACAAAGAACAAATATTTTGTCAATATAAGATATATTCCTAGTTTTCTTACATTCTTCCCCCTTTCTGTTGCCACACACACCTTGATCAAAATAATCTGTTTTAAAAAAATCTGGTATGTGCACTGTGTCTAATAGAAGTACAGTTGATGCCATAATCCACATGTCATTAGTATTACTTAAACAATAAAAACAACCCAAAAAACCCCAACGACAACCAAAAATTTCCACACAGGTTAATCTAAGTATGAAAAGTGATTTAGAAAACTAACTGAATGTATAGAAAGTAGCATTTATCATCATAATATTAATTAATAATCATTTGGAATTCATATCAAAACTACATGAAGTGGCAATTAAAGTATTGTTTGAAAGATCTTTTTGATAACTGATACATTCAGTGAGGATAGATAGAGCTAGTCTAAGCAAAATCTTCATTAGGTTAGAGAAATAAATACACAGAACTAGTTATATTGCTAAGAACAAGTATTTCGATCACACAGAAGCCTTACACATAATTTAATCCTATCTTCCAGTTTCTGACTTTACTGTTGTGTGTACTTCTCATACTATTTTTTCTCACATTCTTCCTGTTTTGTGCTCTTGAACTATAAATTCATTAACATATATACTGTTTTTGTAATTGCATTTTTTTAACTGAAGTGTCTAATACTGTTTTTCTACACTCACTTGGAACTTTTAAGTATGTAATAGTAAAAACATAAGACATAATACAAGGAAACATAAACCAAGCCTAATAACCCCAAATATAAAACAACCCTAACTATCTAAACCAAATTCCATAATCTCTAACCCTTAATCCTAACCCTAAGACATGAAACAATGCTTTACTTAGAATCATAGAATCATTCAGGTTGGAAAAAGTCCTTAAGATCATCGGGTCCAACCATTCACCCAGCATTGCCAAGTTCACCACTAAACCATGTCCCTAAGTCCCACATCTACTCATGTTTTTAATGCCTCCAGGGATGGTGACTCAACCACTTCTTTGGGTAGCCTGCTCCAATGCCTGACAACCCATTCACTGAAGAAATTTTTCCTGACATCCAATCTAAACGTCTCTTGGAGCAACTTGAGGCCATTTCCTCTTGTCCTGTCACTGGCTGCCTGGGAGAAGAGGCTGACCCCCACCTGGCTGCACCCTCCTTCCAGAGAGTTGTAGAGAGCAATAAGGTCTCCCCCGAGCCTCCTTTTCTTCAGGCTAAACACCCGCAACTCCCTCAGCCACTCCTCAAGTTCTGGACTTGTGCTCCAGACCCTTACCCAGCTCTGTTGCCCTCCAGACACTCTTCAACACCTCAATGTTCTTCTTCTTGTGAGGGGCTCAAAACTGAACACAGCATTTAACATATAGCTTCATCAGGGCAAAGTATAGGGGAACAATCCCATTCCTAGTACTGCTGGCCACACTATTTTTGACACAAACCAGGGTTCCACTGACCTTCTCAGCCACCTGGGCACACGCTGGCTCATGTTCAGTTGCTGCCAACAAACACCCCCAGGTCCTTTTCCCCTGGGCAGCTTTCAAGCCTCCGTGCCCCCAGCCTGTGGCGCTGCCTGGGGCTGTTGTGACTCAGGTGCAGGACGTGGCACTTCACTTTATTGAGCCTCATACTGTTGTTCTCAGCCTGTCCAGATCCGTCTGCAGAGCCTTCCTGCCCTCCAGCAGAACAACACTCCCACCAAACTTGCTGTCACTTGCAGGCTTAGCAAATGCACTCGATCCCCTCATCCAGATCCTTGATCAAGATATTAAACAGGATGGCCCCAACACTGATCGCTGGGGAACACCAGTAGTGACTGGCCACCAACTGGATGTGACTCCATTCACCAACACTCTGGGCCCAGCCATCCAGGCAGTTTTTAACCTAGCCAACAGTGCATCCATGCAAGACATGAACACCCAGTTTCTCTGGAGAATGCTGTCAGAAATGGTGTCAAAGGCTTTATTAAAATCCCAGTAGACAATATTCACAGCCTTTCCCTCATTCGCTAAGTGGGTCACCCTGTCATAGAATGAGATCAGGTGGTTCAAGCAGGACCTGCCTTTCACAAACCATGCTGGCTGGGCCAGATCTCCTGGCTGTCCTGCAAATACCTTGTGATAACACTCAGGATCATCTGCTCTTTAACTTTCCCTGGTACTGAGGTCAGACTGACAGGCCCATAGTTCTCTGAAGCCTCCTTCTGACCCTTCCAGAGATGGGCATCACATTGGTCAACCTCCAGTCATCTGGGATCCTCCCTTTCAGCATGGACTGATGATAAATGATGGAAAGTGTCTCAGAGAACACTTTCACCAGCCTTTTCAGTATCCTTTGTAGATTTCATCTGGCCCTGTAGACTTGTGTGTGTCTAAGTGATGTAGTAAGTCACTGGCCATTTCTCTTTGGGAACTTCATTCTGTTCCCTATCCCTGTCTTCCACCTCATGGGGCTGGGTACCCCAGCAACCTATTGCTGTCTCCAAGTCTGCCCTTTCAGATACAGGAAATCAAGTAGGATAAATTCTTTGTCCAGAAAAAGCTGGTTTTCTGCCTTCTGGTTTGCAGTCCTGAAGACAATTGAGGCTGATAATTTTACAAGATGAAGATTATCAGAATGCAGCAGTTTTCTATCATGTTTCCTTCTTGTTCCAGTGTTTTAAGTGATGAATAAGAAGTCAATGGGAAAACAATAGTGGGAGTAGAGTAGGTATTTCTGCTCCAAGAAGCAGGATACTTGTGTAACTACTTTTTTATATTACATCTCAAAAATATTAACTTTTTTGTTTACTTACTGATATTCAAGCCCAAGGATGCACACTCTCAAACTTTTCTCCATGCTCACTTTCCTGCAAAGTCAAGGATTTTTGTTTTTATTCGATTTCAGGTAACCACATAACAGCTGGAAGAGAGGCATCACTGTCGTCTTACTTTGGTATACACTCTATAATTACATATACTCTATTGAAAGTGGGGTCTCTGATGGTAACTACTTTACACACACAGCCCCTCCCTTTAAGGGCACTCTGCTCTAACTGCACTGCACATTGTGTGCTGCCTCTTAAACTGAAATGACTGCTGAGGACTTTCCCTGTAATTGCTGTCACTGACACCAGTGGCACTCTGGCACACAGCACAACAGCTAAGAGGAAAGGAGTTTTTCCTGCACTGCAGACCTCAACTTCTGAAAGAGAAAAATGGGCCAGTGAGGTGGAGATGACTGAGTTTTCGGAAGACAGAAAGTAAGGGAAAGGCAGAGGCTAGAGGAGAAGAAATCATGCAAGATACAACAAATCATAGTTTTGTAAAGGGTTGTCCAGGTGCAGAGGACAGTCCTGAATTTCTGAGAACCTGGACAGAAAAGCAGAAAGCAAAAACTGGAGATGCAAGATGAAGGCAAGGGTCAGATAGACAGAGAAAAAGGAAATTTCGTTATGTGGAGACTTGCAGAAGAGAAAGGGAAGAACAACTAAAGCAAGAAACTTGAACAGATGGGTAAAGTGTGAGCATGAACTGTAAGGTGGTGGTTAACAGGCAGATGCTAAAATTTGGAAGACTGGAAATTTGCAAGGCTGGAAAAAAATAAGAGTTTGATAGTACAGCAGAAAACGATGGGAGATGCAGTGCCTGTGAGCATAGAGATAACAGAAATAAAGAAAAGAGAGGTAGTTCCTTTCAAATGCCTTTTTGTATGGCTGCAAAATTATAAGCAGCTGTAAAGTTTTTTTAGGGTCAAAACAGAATGTTTTCCTTTTGAAGAGTACCAACACTTGAGATATTCCTAAAGCTGTCCCACGGGTGGATGCAGTTAGACCTAGAAGAAGTGGGCTTATTTGAAAGGCTTTTTTTATCCTAACAGAAGTGGACTATGATCTACAAATCTGCCATTTTGGTTTATCCACAGCTGTATAGTTGCTGCATCTACCACTTAGAATGACCAATGCATTTTTTGCGAGTGGAGTCCTGTTTATACTGGGAACTTCTGGCATACCTCCTGTCCCTTAGCAATCATATCTTAAGCCATCTCTGATATAAACTGGGCTTCTTTGCATAGTTTTAATTTTAGGACTGCAAACTATGCAATTCATTAGAAAGAAATAGAAAACATATGGTCACTGCAGCAGAAAGGGAAATCTTTGTGATATCCAGATCTGAATCCACAAAGACATTAACTGCTGACAACTACCTCCAGTACTAAAAAATTGGAGGTTTTCCAGTTTCAAAGTCACAATCTAATTTTAAAATACAGTATCTCTCAGTTTGCAGAAGTTTGCTTCTTTAGTAAATTGGTTTTAAATTTCAGTATATATTTGTCTATATCTATATCTATCTGTCTATATCTATCTATCTGTCTGTCTATCTATCTACCTACCTCCCTACCTACCTCCCTACCTACATTGTGCAAATCTGAAACCTTGCTTATCAGATCCCTTTTGCACATTAACAATCAAGTTTGTTCTTACTTGACAGTTTTTGCTAATCCAATTCCTGCTGTTTGGATAGGACATCATAGCCTCTTTTTCACTCATTCCTTCATTTTCCTGGAGTAGGTCATGAGCTGTGTATGGTTTGGAGAAGTCATATTCCTTTAAAGTGTGATTTACTTAGCTCAGCTTATCTAAATCATCAGTAAATCCTTTATATATATGGCATTACTAGCACATGCAGCAGGCAGACTAAAATTGCTGACCCTTTTTCAAGATGTTAACTTTTTTAAAAGCATTATGTCCTGTGTTTATGTGTGTGTAATATATTAATTAAAACCGGTGTCTCTAAAATTTACATTTACTAACTCCTCTCTTTTTTTTCCCAAACATCTCAACCAGGTGATTGTGAGGCCTGTTTTAGAACCCTAGGTACTGCTGAAATACCAGTAAATAATATAGCACTAATGTATCTATGCTAACCTTGCTCTTATGGTATCTAAGTAATGCATTCAAATCAGTATTTAGACAGGTAGCAGATATTTAACGTTTGTTTTGAATTACTGCAGGTAAGGTTAATACATATTTCAGGAAGTAGCAGGTTTCTCTGACTTTTAAAACAGAGCATTATGCAATGAGAATGTTGTTAGTTGTATTAATATGTTATAAGTAGAGCTGCTGTAATTAGAAAAAATAAGCTGACAGTTTCAGTTCTTCTATTTTCTCTGTACAGACTTTAATTATCCTGCTGTGAAAGCTGTAAGTCTTTCAGATTTTTGGGGGCCTTTGTGTGTGTAATGCAGAATTAGAGCTGTTATTCCTGAATAAATTCTTTGATTTAGTCTTGCTACACCATAGAAAATATTTTGCAGTGTCACAATACATTGCACTTATTTTATAGATTTCATCTGGGGATTAGAAAACAATGTATAAAAGTATTTCAGCCTTCTAGGGAACCTGACACTGCTAGTGATGTTGTTTGCTTTTGTTACGAAATAATGAAGAATACTTTCTTCATATATGTTTGCATTTTCCTTCTGAGTATTTTAGAAAATATGTTTTAAAACAAGTACTTATTTCAATAAAAAACTTAAAACATTGCACAGAATCAACTTCTGCTCTCAGGGTTGTTTTTGCTGATGTTATTCTTTTCAATGCAGTTCCAGCAACTAATAGAAATGGTCCTGAGTGGAGACATCTGGAACATAAAGCTAATTTTTCTATGTACTGTGACTTGATACATTGCGTGGAGTTTTTATCTCTCCAGCAACAAAAAATTAGCTATTATCATGTGAGCAGTACTAAAAGAAAATAAATCCTATCTTGATTTAAATAGGACTCTTTCTATTTCCTGTTAAAAAACCCCAAACCCTCAAACAATGCTAAAAACAAAATTTGCGGATCCTGGAACAACCAAAAAGTATTCAGAAGAGAATAGTAACTAGTTTTTGTTCCAAAGGAAATACAGGAAATGTTCTTTTTTGACCGTGAAGATGAGAATTTATTAGACCTCTTAGCAAATAATTTGGTTTTACAGTACATTACCAGGAATTAGTGAGATTGGTTATGTCCCTAATTATGGGTTTTTTTAAACGTCCTTAGTCTACTTTGAAAAATTTTGAAGTGGAACTTTATTATGCTTACAAAATTGTTTAAAAGAGCATAGCACTCTTAAAATGAGGGTCACAGGTGGAATGTAGCAAAGCTAATATGAAAGGTAATGGAAAAATCCACTACTTCTGTTCACTGCTTAAATTATGTGATTGAGTAAATGGATTTCTCTACTTTCTAGGAGTGTGCTTCTACATTAGTCTAGCAGCAATTAGAGAGAAGAGGTTGCTCCGCAAATTGTCTCCATGAACCATGTAGTTCATCTTTTTATTGTGTAAAACATAAAAAATTGCTCCTAATCAATCCACTTCAATTTTCCGTCTCAAAATCGTTTATCATCCCTTTTTGGCCTAGAGTACTTCTAAAATGCTTTCCTGAAATTAACTAAAAGGAGGTGGTATTTGTATCAGTGAGCAGATTATGGTTATGTGAGGTAAATCTTACTGTAGCAGCAACAAAGAGACTGCATTATTACCTAAAAGTTCTTAACAAATTGATTAATGCTTTTAGAATAATTAGTCCACATTTCAGATGTAATAGTGGTCTCTTATTTAATAAATAAAAGATGCATCTCTTGATTACAATAATAGACTCATAGAATAGAACCATAAAACATCCTGAATTGGAAGGGACCCAGAAGGTTCTTCAAATCTGACTCCTGGCCCTGCACAGCACCATCCTCAACAGTCACAACATGTGCCCGAGAGCATTGTCCAAATGCTCCTTGAACTCTGTCAGGCTGGTGCTGTGACCACTTCCCTGGGGAGCCTGTTCCAGTGCCCGACTACCCTTCGGGTGAAGAAACTTTTTCTAATATCCAACCTAAACCTTTCCCGACACAATGAGAATGTTGTTAGTTGTATTAATGTTTCCCATGGGTCTTGTCACTGGTCCCCTCACGAGGGAGTTGTAGACTGCAATGAGGTCTGTCCTCAGCCTCCTCGTCTCCAGGCTGAATAGAACACGTGACCTCAGCCCCTTCCCATATGACTTCCTCTCAAGGCCCTTCACCATCTTTGTAGCTCTCTTTTGGACACACTGTAATAGGTTTACATCCTTCCTATATTGTAGCACCCAAAACTGCCCCCAGCACTCAAGGTGAGGCCGCCCCAGTGCAGAGCAGAGCAGGACAATCCCCTCCCTTGCCTGGCTGGCAATGCTGTGCCTGATGCCCCACAGGACACGCTTGGCCCTCCTGGCTGCCAGGTCACTGCTGACTCATGTTCAACTTGACATCGACCACGACCCCCAGGTCCCCTTCCATGGCACTGCTTTCCAGCATCTCATTCCTCAGTCTGTCCCTACACCCAGGGTTGCCCCATCCCAGGTGCAGAATCCGGCACTTTCCCTTGTTGAACTTCATCCAGTTGGTGATTGCCCAGACCCCTGATTTGTCGAGGTCTCTCTGCAGGGCCTCCCTGCCCTCGAGCGAGTCAACAGCTCCTCTCAGTTTTGTGTCGTCTGTGAGCTTGCTCAGTATCCCTTCCAATCCTATGTCCAAGACAATTATGAAGATGTTGAAGAGCAGAGGGCTGAGGATGAAGCCCTGTGGATCCCCACTAGTGACAGGTTCCCAGTCTGATGTCACCCCATTCACTATAAGCCTTTGTGCCCAAACCATGAGCCAGTTGCTCACCCGCCACATGATGTTTATCCAGATGTGTGCTGGACATTTTGTCCAGAAGGACCCTGTGAGAGACAGTATTGAAAGCTTTACTGAAATCCAAACAGATTACATCAATTGTCTTCCCTTGGTCAACTCCTGTGCCCTTCAGAGGACTTGCTTAAAAGGTGACTAACATTGATGGACACCAGCACCTTCAAAAACATTTTCCCACAAGACCTTTCTCACTATTGTTCTGAGCAGGCTGAAGTTTGCTCTGCCCGTGTCCAGGATTGAAGTTTTGCTGGCACTTTTCCAACTGACAACAGAGATTTTAAACTTGATTGCTTCATGGTCACTGTGGCCAAGACAGCACCAATCACTGCTTCACTCATGAGACTTTCTCTATTAACAAGCAACAAATCAAGGAGGGCATCTTTCCTAGTCAGCTGCCTCAGTACCTGTATCATGAAGTTATCATCCAGGCGTTTTAGGAATCTTCTAGACCTGTTTGTGCCAGCTGTATGGTTTTCAAAGTTAACATCTAGCAAGCTGAAGTCATCTGTCAGGACAAGGACAGTAGATTTACAGGTGTCCCTTAGTTCCTTGAAGAATAATTCATCAGTGTTGACGTCCTGGCTAGATGGTCTATAGTAGACTCTCACGCTGAAATCCACAGTGTTTGTTTGTCCCTTAATCCTTACCCAGAGGTTCTCAACTGTGCCAGTACCAGCTGCAAGCTCCATACATTCCAGTCTTCCATTACACACAATGTCACCCACCTGCATCACCTGCCCTGCCTATCCCTCCTAAAGTTCCTGTAACCATCCAACATGGCACAACACTCACATGACTCATGCCACTAGGATTCACTTACACCAATGGTCGTACCGCTGGGACTGGACCAAGGCTTTGAGCTTTGTGCTGCACGTGTTTGTGTAGGAACATTTCCAGTGTGGTTCATAGCAGGTAACACCTCCTGGAGCAGACTGCAGGATGCCTCTAGCACTCAGTTACCCAACTTTTCGCATGCCATCCCATTGCTTATCATGGGCAAGCATGGTTTTGTCCCTTTCCCCCTTCAAATCTGGTTTACAGTTCTGCCAATGAGTACTGCTAGCTCCCGTGCTAGAACTCTTTTCCCTCTCTGAGAAAGGTGCATCCTATCAGATGTTGGTAGACCAACCAACCCAAGGTCAAAATATACACCATCCCAAGGTCAAAAAGCTCGAAATTTTTCCAATTAGATCAGACTTGGAGCCATGTGTTGATCTGATAGGTCTGCCCATTCCTTTAGTTATTCTTCCTTGCTACTGGAAGGACCAAGGAAAACACTACCTGTGCTCCTGATTGTTTAACCAATCATCCCAAGGTGATGATTCAATGCTGAACTAGCTTATTTTTTGAAAAAGAAGCTAAATTATTTTGAACTTCCCTTCTTACAGACAGCAAGTCACTAACTAAATAAGGGTTCTTTTTAGCTCATGTCTCTCTGAGACTTACAGAGACTTCTTTTGTGAACAGTAATATTTTGTATTGACTTAATGATAGTCATTAGCTCCTAGAATATGATAACCGTTGTGTTCAGGTTGAAGAACAGTTAGGAGATACGATTTCCATGGTAGGCTACTAATTTGACAGGAAATCATTGAATGTCTTTGCTGTATTTTCTGTAGTATGCAGATGTGATGTTTATGGCTGGAGTATTGCAAAGCTTATTTAATTGCACTTGAGATCCACTGGTGGAAGAGGTTCTAAACAGTACTGTTGTCTGAATAAATATTTTGAGTCTAGTTTTGTAATCCTCTGGAAAACAATTATGTTATTACAGAGGGTAAAAAGCAAGAATTCAATTTCATCATAACAGTCAAGCTTCTAAAGTTTGTTTCTCTTCTGCACTGGAGTAAAACCAACATTTTTAAAGCATTTTCACACAGAAAATTGCATCATAATTATCATTTTCTGGATAAATTATTCAGATCTTCAATTTCGTCTTCTCTCAACTGAAATAACTGCCTGACTTAGGATGTTTAAAATCTTTCCAGCAAAAACACCATAGAGCTAACTTAAAGTCTTTCATGCACTTCATCTTGGACATTCAGGATATTTTAATGAAAATGTGTTTTTTGAAAATGCTGCAACCAGATTTACTGATTTAAATATTTTCTGATCAATTATATATTACTTGTGATGTATCTGTACAATTTCCAACAGAAGCTATGGTCTAAGGTTATTCAAATATGACTTCCATATCCATTTTTAATTTTGCTGACAGCAGTGGCACCACAAATAAATTATATTCAGAATGTCATATTGTTCCTATTGGTATACAATAATGATACTTGAAAGTCCACTAAAATAGCTAGACATCTTCTCCAATTGTTTAAGAAGTAAATTAGTGCAATGATTCTATACAGTGTGTGTGAAACTTTAATGCTCACAGCATGTTATGGCACCTGGCACCAGAGAACTGAACAGTGAGCAAGTGAACAGGTTCAATTCTGACTCACAGATGGATACGTGCAAGCCAAAATTCACATCAGTTGCGTTGTTTGCTCAGCCAACAGCAAGTAAAGGACAAAATTGTTCAAATTCATAAATTCCAGGTTGAATTTTTAAGGCTAAAAGATATAGACTGGAAGTCTCTTGGACCCAATCAAAGTTTGTGCTGGAAATTTGCCAGGTCAAATTTCTGATTAGAATGTTACTTTATGGTGAGTTAATCTTTTTAGGTGAAGGTGTCCCAGAACAACAGCAGGGATTTCTATATGCTTCCAAGCTTACCTTCACAGCCAGTGAAAGCTGGCTTGAAAAAAAAAGAAAATAAATTCTTATCTCTGGAGACCTAATATCTAATACTGATAAAAGTATTACTACTAGTGCTCAACAGGATTCTTAAAAATTTGCTGTGGTCAGCAAATGTGTCTATTTGGTCCTTCAGAATGCTGGGAGGAGGGATGTGGGCTGTGTTACAAAAAGTTCTCATGGTGCTTGTTTATTATATCACACAGCCTCTGAATTTGTGTTTCAAACAGCAGATGAGAAATATTGTTTATTGTCCTTCAATGAGTGTACATGCAGTTCCAGATAGGATACCGTATCACTTGTAAGTGTGGGAATGGATTTTTCAGAAGTATTTGGAAAAGTTTTGTACTTCTGAGTGCAGATAAAGGGTTGGTTGGAACTGAAACAGACAATTTAGAATGCAAACAATAAGTTTATAATACCATTACTGGCACTAGCGTGGAAGACTACAGGTCTGCATTATCTTGGAACTGCTTGTTATAAGCTAGCTCAAGAAAGACAAGTGGGTAGGCAGAACAAATCAGGACTTGGTTCCAGTATTATGGCAGTTTTGAAGGATATTACTACACCTTTTGAAATCTGTTAAATAGGGGTGTAGAAGTACCTTAGCTGCCACCACGCTTGTCAGCATGAAAGTGTGGATTTCTGTACATGAAAACATGAAGGTGTGTAGGTGTAGAGATCTTTATATGAATACAGATGTGTGCTTTTGTTCAGTTTTCCCAGAAAAACAGGAGAGGCATGGAACTGAATTATTTACCCATTTGCCAATATGTGACTCTGGGAAGAGTGATGTATTTTGTTTCTCAAAGACTGCAGCCACAATCGTAAGTTAATATCACTTTGTAAACAAAGTCATGCACTTCAATATACTATGCCTGACACAAAGCTACGGCCCACGTAGCTTCCACTCAGAAGTGACTGCAAAGGTCTTTTTGTGTCTCTTTATCTGCTTGCCAAACCCCAAAACTAACTAGGGCTTGGCTGGAGGCTCAAGCTTACAGGTACTGACAGTTGAACTGCTGCCACACTCTTCTAGTCTTCTGCACTGGTCTCACAGGCAGGAGTATAGGAATCCTTTTCAGATTTACATCTTCCTAGGGATCCCTGAAAAAGTAGGAATCAGAAACAACTGTGTTTTTCAGTCTGTCTCTCATGCAGAGGAGCAGAGGAAGAGCATATTGGTAAATCTGCCCTCAGGAAATTATTTCTCCAAATAATTAAGTCAACAGACTTTTCTGAAGAAAGGTCTTGAATTTCTTGTACCCTAAAGAAGATAAATAATTCAGCTGATGATCAGGCAGCAGAAGTTTCTGGCAGATCTGTGACAAAGAACTCAGACTTCTGATTTAATTTACTAGTCCTTTAAGGTCTTGTTATGCTTTTCCTTACCAATATAGGCCCAATAGAAATTCACTTGAGTAATCACAGCAGTCACTGCCCTGTGGGAGGGATGAGAACTGAGGGCAGCAACACGGTCCCAGATGCTGGGCTTCAGATTGAACATTGTGATGACTTATTACAAATAGAGGTTTATCTACCAGGAGTGGAAAACTAAGGTGGCCAGAATGTGATCGTGTGATTTGTCTGTGCAAATAAAGCTTAATATGTCATAAGGATCTTCCTCTATGGTGTGATCCTCAGCGTGGGGCTACATACATAGGTATAACATGCAGGACAAGACTGTTGTGGTTTAGGAATGGTATTCCTCAATTTAGTAATCCCACTAAAACCACACCGCCACTAGCTTCCCCTCCCCCCACCCGAACTGAATGCACAAAAGGCAGAGATCATGGGTTGAGATAAGAACAATTTACTGGAAACAGCAATGAGACAAGAAAATGAGCAGTAACAGCAAAAATACTAATATAAAAAGTGTTCAAAAGAGAGGGTGATTTACATGCAAAATGCTCCCCAAGCCCAAGACACTGAAACGATGGTAGATGGCTTCCCTCCATCTGCCATATTTGTTCAACTGGACACACCCTTCTTCTCAGAAGCCAGAGGGTCCCTTACCCCCACTCCCAGCAATGATGTGAAGTGGTATAGAATAATCTATTAGCCATGCTGACATGGCTCCCGGCTCCGCTTCCTCATGGCACAGCAAAAATTAACTCTGGTGTGGCTGGAACTAGGACATTATCCACCCCTTATTCTATACTATTTACATCATGCCCAGATCCTACACCTTCCAATTATATGCATATACATTTAAATATATATACACAAGCATAGGTATAATTTCCATAGTCAAAGGCCATCCCTCCAAGTTGTCTATTCAGTTCATTCAGTCCATAACTGTGGATTCTATCTGTCCTAGATGTCTTCCAGGGCAGGAGGGCTGGTGTGCTGTTGGGTGGTTGCAACCTGCATCAGGAGCTCTTGACTGGTGTATCTGGAGCAGTCCATACTTGTTGTCCATGGTAGTTCTGGCATACAGTGGCAGTGTTGTTCAGCAACCAATATTACACGATTCAACATTACACACTGCTCTCACCCAAACATCAAATGCCCTTGAGGTACACATCATGTTTCCCGGTCCCTCTGCATTACCTGCCAAGTGCACCCAGGTCACTGAGCAAGAACAATCCCACAGATGGGATTGCCTTTGCTTGAGGTAGGACTAATCCCTTAGTGTCTTCCCTAACACTTTTCTCGTATACATCACAGGGACTTTCTTCCCTTCCATGGTGCTTGGAGGTTTTGATTGGGCAGGGATAGCTCCATTGGTAGAGCCTCGGTTGCTACCCAGGTGGCCTTCACTAAACTAGATCCCAATGTTGGAAAGTCCCACTCCCCACTGCATTCAATGTGGTTTTAACAGTCCATTGTACCGTTCAATTTTCCCGGAGGCTGGTGCCTGATAGGGAATATGATACACTCACTCAATCCTATGTTCCGTGGCCTGGGAGTCTATGAGGCTATTTTTGAAATGAGTCCCGTTGTTTGACTCTGTTCTCTCGGGGGTGTCAGGTCACCACAGGACTTTCTTTTCAAGGGTCAGGAAGGTGTTCCAGGCAGTGGTGTGAGGCACAGGGTACTTCTCCAGACATCCAGTGGGTGTTTCCACCACTGTGAACATGTAGTACTTGCCTTGGCAGGTGTGCAGCATTGTGATGTAACCCATCTGCCAGGCCTCCCCTTATTTGTATTTTGACCACTGCTCACCATGCCAGAGAGGCTTTACTTGGCTGCTTCATTGCAGCACGTGTTTCACAGTTATGGATAACTGGGATATAGAGTCCATGGGTAAGTCATTCCCCGATCACAAGCACATCTGGACGTTGCATCTCTTCCCTGATGACCTGACGCATCATGGGCCCACCAAGCCAGAAATAATTCACCCTTATGTTGCCAGTCCAGATCTTCCTGAGACACTTTAATCTTGGCAGCTCAATCCACTCATCCGTCGTTGTGATGTTCTTCAGTAGCCCGACTCGGGCACGTGTGCATCTCCTGATGTACTTTTACAGCCAACTTCTCTACCCAGGCAGTGATGTCTCACCACAGTTCAGCTGCT
Source organism: Amblyornis subalaris (assembly GCA_018881555.1). Classification (NCBI taxonomy): domain Eukaryota; kingdom Metazoa; phylum Chordata; class Aves; order Passeriformes; family Ptilonorhynchidae; genus Amblyornis; species Amblyornis subalaris. Next base: position 695,488 of record JACAXG010000178.1, on the reverse strand, counting down.
CAGATGGTTTCACATCTGTGGTGACAATTGGTCTCTCTTTCCATTGTTCCAGCCACCTCCACAGAGCATTTGCCACCATCCACAGGTCAGTGTAGAGGTAGAGCGCTGGCCACTTCTCTAGTTCAGTGGTATCCAAAGCCTGCTGGACAGCTTCCAGCTCTGCAACATGACTTGATCCAACTTGTCCCTCAATAGCTTCTGCAACTCACTGCGTAGGGCCCCATACAGCTGCTTTCCACTTTCCATGTATCCTTATGATATGGCAGGATGGCAGGACCTGTCAGTGAAGAGAGTGTATTGCTATTCATTTTCAGGTAGCTGGTTATATGGTGGGGACTCCTCAGCATGTGTCACCTTCTTCTCCTCCTCATCTTTCAGACAATAACCTGAAATTTTCATCTTTTGGCCAGTTAGTGATGACTTCCAAGATCCCTGGGTGATTGGGGTTTCCTATTTGAGCTCGCTGTGTGATCAGAGTGATCCACTTACTCCCCATAGCATCAGTGTCATGGTGTCTGGAGGGGACTTTCTCTTCGAACATCCAGCCCAGCACTGGCAGGCAGGCTGTCAGGAGGAGCTGTGCTTTGGTGCCAATCACTTCTGAAGGAGCTTGAACCCCTTCATAAGCTGTCAGTATCTCTTTTTCAATTGGGGCATAGGTGGCTTTGCACCTTTTGTATCTCCAGCTCCAAAACCTCAGGGGTTGTCTTTGAGACTCCTCAGTTACTTTTTGTCACAGGCTCCAGGAAGGACCATGCTCTGCAGCTGTAGTGTGGAGCACGTTCTCCACATCTTGACCTGGCCATACTGGCCCAAGGGCTACTGCATGAACAATCTTCTGTTTAATTTGTTCAAAAGCTTCTTGTTGTTGTCCAAAGGCCTAGTCGAAATAATTTTTTCCTGTATCACACGATAGAGGAGGATTACAATATGACTGACATGTAGCGTCAAATTATAGTCTGGACATTGTGCTACCATGTAGTTATACCAATTTTACAAATGTAGTCTGTCTGCTAGAGTACAGATAAATATAGTCTTATGCAGCACATATGAGTTATGGGTATCTTCTTAAGTAAGTAGATTATCCTGAACTTGCTTCAATGTAAGTAGGCAGTACTTACTACACAGGAGGCCTAGCAGTAAGCAGAGTGACAGTCTTTCAAGCCTCATTAGAAGGAAAATTCATTGGAAAAATAGAATGGAAGCACATGTAAAATGATGAGAGTGTAAGTTTTCTCTTAGAAGAGAATACCCTGAGAAGACATACCTCAAATGGAAAAAAAGCAAGATTGGCAACATATCATAAAGAAGTTCTCAATCCCAGATGTAAAGGTGAAAATCATTGAGACCCAAAAAAAAAGAAAAATACAAGGACAGAAAAAAAATGAGAATGAGAGAACCTAGCAAAACAACATTAACAATGCTAATTGTAGACAGAAAAGCAAGGATCTTTCAAGGGAAAGAATTCTGTAAATGGGAACAGTCTGCTTTGAAAAACCACTTGTAAAATCAATATTCAGTAAAGAGGAAGAGTCATCTGTAAGTGATTAGCAGCACGGTAGAACATGATCTCTTCGTTGCGTAGATAGTAGAAACCCACTGTTTTTTTCAGTTGGGTATATTTTGTTCTTGTGCAGCTTCACTAGCAGCACCTTCAAAACCTACTTGATTAATACTTCGTCTTCTCAATATTCTCACAACACTGTGAAATCATCCTTGTGGGTGACTGGATTGCTCTAGTTGCTGATGGAGAGCTCTGGGTCCATGTGGTGCCAGTTACCCATTGGGTCTTCCTTCCTCCTCTTAGAAGAATTCCCAGGCAATTGGTAAACACTATTGCTAGGAGCCATCTCTTCCTAGGACCTGTTTAACCAGGGCTGCAGTGGTGGTGGGTAAGAGGAGAGAAATGATGTGTGCAAAGTATTTGGCAATGTCCTGCATGACATCCTTGTCTCTAAACCAGAGACTGTTTAACATCTTTGTCGGTGATATGGACAGTGGGATTGAGTGCATCCCCAGTGAGTTTGCCAATGTCACCAAGCTGCGTGGTGTGGTTGACACACTGGAGGGAAGGGATGCCATCCAGAGGGACTTTGACATGTGAAATACAACTGAATGTCTGAAGACAGCAGTTATTGCTACTTGTTCATTAAAACACAGCATCGACTTATTCCAAGTCAGATCCAAAAAACATTTCATCTGGTGAAAAAAACCTGCTTATGCTGGGTTGTAGGATTCTGCAGTCTGGCCAGTCAGAGTCACGGATATTGATTCCTGCCCTTCCTTAAGGCACATTGTTGTGTCTGGCTGCCAGGCTCCATGCATTCTCTAGATCCTATAGACAGGGTGGAATGGGAGCAGAAATAGGAAAGGAAAATAAAAGCATGGTTTCTCCTGTGAGAGGATGGTATAAATGCAGGCCTGTGTTGTCAGGCTTTAGTCAGGACATTTTATGAGCTGGGATAACAAGTCCTCTGTCATCCTGTCCCGCTTTCAATGACCAATGCCCTTTTTGCCTCAATCTCAGGACAATAAATCTCAACAGCCACTGAAATAAGCTGAAATATCCTTAGGTGTGAAAAAGTCAGCCGTTTGCACTGAAAGACTCCAATGTCATTTTAAGAGATGCTAATTATGCTAAGCATTTTGTGCCTCAGTGCTTTGTTGCATGCTATTCCTTGTTGACTAGTGCATTGAAGATTTTGTACTGGCAATTTGTGTGGACTGGCAGTATGAATGAGTCTTTTTTTTATTATTTATAAAATATTCTCTTAGACATCTTCCTTTTTTCTTCCTCAATAGTCTTTAATAAGACTTTCTTTTTTCTTCCTTCTCTGCCTATTCCTTTTTTGAAAAGCATTCTGGGTTACTTTGACATATATAGACCGCAAGTTCAATGTTCTTGATAAATATACTACTTGATATGTAAAGGTTACATTGCTTTTAGTAAACTATCAAGAAATTAATTCAATGCTGAGAAAAACACACCACTGTACACATTACAGAAAAGTAATCCACACATTTGTGTCCATATGGTTTTTTTTCAAATCTCTAGCTTGCACATTAAAATGGAAAAATGTTAAATGTGGAGGCCAAAGGCATAGAACTAATCAACAGCCAACAGAGGTCAAACAAGCATTATCAGGCTTTCAGAACTGCAATTTGCAGAAGAGGCTGGGTTTTTTTCTGATTATATTTGAAAAACAACTAGATTCAGGTCTACTGGATAACACCAGCTAGACAAAACAAAATTATTTTTATCTGGCTATACTCACCAGCAGTGTTACGCCTCCTTGACCTTGTTATTTTGTAGATTTGAAATAAACTGACCTTTTACAATCCTCGTTAGTCTTTTTTCAAGTCTATAAAGAAACCTCATATAAATGATACTTTAAGGAAAGGTAGGTAATACACAATCTTTAAAGATAACATTTAAATCTGTATCTCTTAATGTTAGTTAAATTATTTTTGTTTCACGTTTGCCTCCTCTAAACGGGTGAAAGTGGTGTGCTCTGTGCTGCCCGCTAGAAATCAATATTAATAAAGACAATAAGTAAACAGGTATCTCATCTTCCCCACGCCAGGTGTTCACTAACTGTAGAACTGAATAATGGATAATAACACATCTTAGTGTATTTATCAATCCACATATCTCTTTTACAATGCAAAAGAGGTCATCTGAGACTTTTGTAGGTTTTTTTCCACTGTTGCTGTTCACTAACAAGGAGCTGCTTGTAAAGGCTGCTGTGTGAAAGAGAGGCCACATTATCCCACATTAAGGGTTAACCTGGAGGCAAACTCCAAGCCCCTGTGCTAAGTTCTTCAGAGGAGAGGAGATGGCAAAAAACAGGCTGCAAGCTTGAAAAATGATTAAACAATTTATTTCACTAACTACTACTAAGAACAGAAAGAATAAAAAATAATAAAAATATTAAGGCATAATGTACAAATATCATTCTCTTCCCAATACATTCCAATCTTTCTCACTGATTACACGAAGGACATAAACATGAGATTCTGATCTTTTCATTAAGAGTTCTTATTGCCACTTTATGGGATAAAGAGTTCATTCTGTAGTGTCGTGGGATCCATCCCACGGAAGATAGCTCCCTACAGAGTGTCTTCAGCGTGGTTCCAAACCTTCAGGAAAACACCACAGCCTGCCCTGGTTTTTGCAGTGGTGTATCCTCTCTCCTACAATACTCTCTGCAGTCTGTGGGTCATAAGAAAAGTCTGATGGGGTTAAACATTTAAGAATAAGTCATCCCAGCCTAAAGGTACTCAGTAGTACAGTCTCCTGCTTTACTCATAATCTCCAAAGGCTGCAAATTTCATCTGCTTACAACATAAAAATGTTCTTATCTTAGGCTATGGATTTCAAATTCCCCCATGTCTCATATTGTGATTTATAGAGAAATTTACTTTGGCATTATTCCAGACCACACAGCTCAGCTCACAGAAAAAGGTGAATCCTGATGTTCTTAAAGATGGCTTCTTCTCTGGGACTTCCGGCCACTTCTGTCTTCTCTTCCGTTAGGCTGCTGGTTGCCATATCTAGTCTTTCACGTGACTGCTTTCCTTTCTCTCTAGCTTAGAGAAGAGGTTAATATTTGCAGAAAATGCCTACAGTATTTGGAACAGTTTTACATGCTCCCGTCAGATAATTTCAGCTGTGTCCTCCTGCTTTAAATCATACAGCTACGTCTCTGGTCTGTATCAGCAAAACAGCTTCTCCTCCCCCCAGCTGCGGCATCTGCACTGGCACCCATCCAAATTTCAATAGTCTTTTGGCTGCTAATTTATTACTGCACTTCCCTTTATCTGCAACAGCAAGGTCACCCTTTGATCTCACGCATCCACCTCCGAAAGGGAAAAGGAGGGTTTTCTTTTTTTCTCCGCAGCTTTCAGCTTCTCTGCATACCTTGGCTCAGCTTCGCTGCTTCTCTGCTTGGCCTAGGTCCAGATGGTAATAGATCAGCTCCTCTCAGATCCAAAAGGCGCGGGACCAGTGGGGTGAGGCCAGGGCCGCTGCCGGACCCGCCAGGCCGTGGGCCCCTGGCCTGGGGGTCAGGGAGAGGCCACTGCTGCTTGGCAGCAGGGAGCAAGGGAGTAGGTAAGTGTCACTTCCTGTGTGGTTTTTTATAACATTCCTTCCACAGAGACGTCACATGAACACCAAGTGGGTTATACAACAGTCCATCACCTGTGTTAACCAATCAGATTTGTTCCACACCGGCTCAAACCATGATACCCGGAAACAGTACTGGAGTGCAACACCACATGAAATAGGGATTCACTCTGACCATGGCTGGGATACAGTTGCTATAATCAGTATCACTCAGAATTAAAGTTACATTTATGAGAGGTTATGTGGTGAGCTGGATTTAACAGTGACAAAGCTGGCTTGTTGCGCGTGAACTCCAAACCTTAGAAAGAAGAGGAGGGAAAAAAACAGTGAAACGATCACCACACCAGATACAATAGATATACACCAGGTAACAACCTTATTGCCTGAAAAAAATGCACTGCCATTTTAGTGAGCTCTAAAGGGAACAATAACAGGATAATTATCTTCAGAACACACAGACCACTGTATCGCTCACTAGGACTTTGAGGCTAAAACCAAAGTTAAAACACTAAAAACATTTTTTTAATCCCTTCAGCAACTTCACAGAGAAAACCAGAATAATGCCTGTGAAAAATGGAATCCTAATTCTGAAAGAACTACAGTGCAGTGTTACAATAAACAAAGAGAGGAGTGAGTTTAGTGTGGAAGCAGTTGACAGACAGTTAAGCCACCCAGCTTTGCCATGGCAAACTAACTCTCCATCATTGTTGACTTTGCACTACTGCTGGTCCCTGATTTTCTACTGGAGTAATAAAAATGTTCCTGTTCTTCAGCAGTGGAAAACCAGCTATTCAGCATATCCTAGAGTAAGCATTGTGCATATTTTTAAAAATTCCTAACCAGAAACCACAGATTTTTTAATTTCTGGGGGAAGGCTAAGAGAGACAAGAAAATGAAACATATTTTAGTGGAACTATCATATCAACTGTTATTATATTACACCTGGCGTCTGTTTGTCTCTTTTCTTTCTCTTTTCCGGTCTCCTTGCCAAGTGGCTGCTAATAAATAGATTTAACCTGTGCCATCTGTTGTTATACTGTAGACCTGTGTGCTGCAGCCTCCTGTTTATTATAGCATTACATTTAATCAACTTTCTTTTGCCAATTACATTTAAAATACACACACATCCAGGTGAATCAGACAACCACTGTTAAGAAGCAAAGAGAATCTCCTCAAGCATGTGTTAAATTATATTCTCTTTCATTAACAAGACCCAGTTAGTCTTGAGGTGCATCTTAGTTGTGTTTGTTTAAAAGAGGCTATTTATTAATGTACCATACTGGAAAGCACAGGGGAATCCCCATATGGTATATTGCATAGCTGCTTAAGTAGTTGAAGAATTGATCATTACCGGTTGACTCTTTGGTTCTTTTCCTTGATTAGATTTTTTTCTTGCTTTGAAGCATTTTTCTTTGCAAGGGGCAAAGTACTGCTGTCTCTGTAGTTCCTGACAAAATAATTCTGATTTTCATGAGAACAGGAACTGGTAGCACTGGAGTTTCTTTTGCTGAGCAGAACAGCAGCTTATAACTCTAGCATCTTTCTGTCCTCATTATAGAAGCAGGAACTCAGCTGATAGAAGGTTATTAAAGGTGGTGTGCAAGCACTGAAAATGGATCTGTCTTGCTGTCATACACACAGAGATTAGTCACAAATGAGTAAATATACAACTTTTTTTTCTTTTCCAAAGATTTTTAGAGCTATACCTACCTGTGTCATGAAATACAGCTATGTTCCTGCCTGATGAAAAGATGAAATACTGCACATAAATCATTTGGGCAAAGTACTGCCATTATAACATGAAAAATTTTTTAATCAGTTTAACAAGAAGCGCTGCAAGTTTCCAAACTACTCTGTTTTCAATCCTGCTATTAAAATAATCTACTTAGTGTGCTCAATGACTTCAAATCTGGGTGTCTGGAGAGTGCTCAAATCCTTTATTTTTTTTCCTTCTGTAAGAGACTAAGTAGAGATGGGCTGGGTTTAAGAAGGCCTGAATATGTGCAGGTGTTGTATGAGTGAACCGAAAGGGAGCTGCAAGACCTAAATGCTATTAAACAGAAAAAATCACGAGATGAAGTTGCAAACACTCTTTTCCCCACCTTTTTAATGAAAATCCTTTGAAGAAGTGATGCTTCTTAATTCTTGCTCATTTCAGGGCTCAAAACTTACCATAAAGAGATTTGGCAAAGGAACTTTAAAGCAGGTGGTGAGAATGAGTAATATCCTTATGCAACAGCAGATTTTTCCATGGTATTTCTGAGCTCTTGGAAGCACAGAGGTTAGAAAATCCTAATGCTATTTAATTGTTAAATAATTAGCTTCTCTATGTAAAATGTAGGATGCTCTTCTTCTTGTTCTTCAGATCATCAGTTCTTCAAAATGATAATTCCGAAGACAATAATATCAATTCAATGCTTGAGTTCTTTTGTGTACTTACAGCACACACACACACAAAAAGGTAATTGATACTTAAAGATACCTCAAAAAATTGTTACATCATTAAATATTGGTTTAAATTGAAACTTCTGCATATTATCTTCTCTTGTTTCTAATTTTTTCAATATCACAGTGTCCTAGTATTTAAATTCAATTAAGAGTGGCATAAAAACTCGATCTATCTTTCCATTCCTTGTTCTTTTATTTGATACTGCATCATGGATCATAGAATCATAGAATTGCTAAGGTTGGAAAATACCTCTAAGACCATTAAGTCCAACAGTCAACTTAGGAACACTACCATGTTCACTGCTAAACTATGTCCTCAAATGCAATATCCACACATCTTTTAAACACTTCCAGGGATAGTGACTCAAGCTCTTCCTTGGGCACCCCATTCTGATGCTTGACAACCTTTTCAGTGAAAAAATTTTTCCTAATATCCAATCTAAACTTCCACTGGTGCAACTTGAAGTAATTTCCTCTTGTCCTATCACTTTGTGCTGGTTTGACTGTAAACCAGCAGGGGAAATTAACCCCACACAAATACCACAAGAGAGATTTAGGTCAGAGTTTACAATTTTACTAGAAATGTTATCATAAATGCAGTAATACAGAAACACCGGCCTAAACCAACAGAGTCACGGTACAACCTGGCAGTGGTTGCAGTCCTGTTGAAGGTCTGGAACTGTGGGAAGTTTGCCTCCTCTGCTGGGTATTCCGTAGTCCTCTGGGTGTCCAGTGGTGTAGAAAGGTCTGGTCGTCTGGGTGCCCAGTGGTCTGGGTGTCCAGTGGTGATCTGGTCCTCTGGGTGTCCAGTGGAGGTGGTCCCATCCTCTGGGTATCCAGGGGTGGTCTCTCTCAGTCCCTGAGCCTGTTTTTATATGGTGTTTCTTAGGTGGTACCTCCCCCAGGGGTGGGAATTTCCACAATGGAAGGGGAAGTTTCTGACATTCTATTCATTGGTGTTTATCTGGTTTGGTAATGGGTCCTTAGCAGGGATAATCCACTCAGGATGGGTGGTCCTTGCTGCTGCTGCCCAGGATAGTTATCACAGTTGAGATAAGAAACACTATCCCACCTCACAGGATCTGCCTCTCCTCAGCCACAGCCTCAGGGACCAGGTGTGTAACCCGCTACTGTGAACAACCCAGCTTATCAAGGAATTATGTGGATGATAATAGAAGCCATACTTTTGGTTAAGCCAGGACACACTTGTTACCTGGGAGAAGAGACCAACCCCCACCTGGCTGCAACCTGCTTTCTACTTGAAAGCAAAGTTGTAGACGGTTGAAACATTTAATTTCTTTCCAGATCACAGAATATTCTGAGTCGAAGTGATAAGGTCTCCCCTGAGTCTCCTTTTCTCCAGGCTAAACACCCCCAGCTCCCTCAGCTGTTCCTCCTCAGACACGTGCCTCAAACCCTTCACCAGCTCTGTTGCCCTTTTCTGCACACGCTCCAGCCCCTCCATGACCTTACCAAAGTGAGGGGCCCAGAACTGAACACAGGATTCAAGGCATGCCCTCACCAGTGCCAAGTACAGAGGGAACAAACCTTTCCCTGGTCCTGCTGGCCAAAGTACTCCTGATAAAAGCCAGGATGCCATTGGCCTTCTTGGCCACCTGGGCACACACTGGCTCATGTTCAGCCACTGCTGATCAGCACCTCCAAGTCCTTTTCCACCAGGCAGCTTTCCAGCCACTGTGCCCCAAGCCTGTAGCACTGCATGGGGCTGTGGTGACCCAAGGGCAGGACCCAGCACTTCACCTTGAGCCTCATAAAATTGACCTCAGCCCATTGATCCAGCCTATCCAGATCCCTCTGCAGAGCCTTCCTGCCCTCCAGCAGATCAACTCTCCCACCCAACTAGCTGTCACATGTAAACTTGCTGAGGGTGCACTCGATCCCTTCCACTGTGTTGTTGATGAAGAACTAAACAGGGTTGGTCCCAAGACTGAGCCTTGGGGAAAACCAGATCTCAGGAAGGAAATTTTTATCTATTTATTGCTTGATTAATGTATTTTACTAGTAAATGGTGACTCTACAAAATTCAAAATACCGCACTGGCGCAGTCCTCCGTGTCCAGAAAAGGTGCGGTGCCGCGCCTTCCCTGCAGGTGCCCCGCAGACCTGAAGCAGCCAGCCCCAGCTGACAGCCTCTATCCTGTTCCAGGACAGATCTCCAGTTAGCTACCTGAGGAGGGGCTGAGGAGCCACCACGCAAACACTCTTGATTCCGGGAGCGATGATATGCTCGAACACAGGAGCACACTAGCGCTCACTGAGGATAAAGAGATAGGAAGGGACCTTCCGTATGGGTTCTGTAAGGCTTTATTCTCCAGAGGGTCCAGGGACGGAAGGCACCAGGGGGCGGAGGGTCAAGGGGTTTTACAGGGGGTCATTGTCCAATCAGAACAATGAAGAGGGGAGGGGAGACTACATACAAACCAGTCAGGGGCAAGGTAGGAGAGAACGGTAAGGGGAAAACCAATGGGGCGTCGAACTTTGCCGAACCTTCTAGAACAAATACATATTAACGAACTTATACATATTAAATGGATATTACATAAAGCTGGGTTGTACAACAAGGAACCAACGGGGTTTAAACAGTCAGAGCAGGGGGGTGTGGGTACTCGCTCTAACTGAAAGCGGGGAGTTCAGTCATCAGGGCAGGCCTGGCAGGAATCAGGCAGGAATCAATGGTTGAAGCTTGGGCCTGCGGGTCAGCAGTGGCATGTGCAGCGGCCACAGCCACCACAACACCGCACAAACTTAAAAGGTTAAATCTTCCAATCTTTAAATTTTAAAATGTGTAAAAAATGTTAAGCTAGGAACTATCAAGACTGCGGCATGTAAAAAGACCCCCTGAAGTCCAGACTTTTTTTGCTGTTTTAACAGTGGTGTGGGTAATACTTTTGCTGCTATTGAAATACCGTGACCATTTTCTCTTATTTTCTTTATTTAAAATTAAAAAAATCCCCAGTATCTAAAATGAAGGCTAACAATGTGCAAGGTATAATTACAACAGCTATATTGGTTGATGTCCAAGGATTACCCCAAGAACATGCAGGAATTAAAGCACAGATGGCAGGATACCTACAAAGATGGACAAAGAACTCGTAACAAAACTTGGACACATAAGGGAAGAATTCAAGAGAATGAAGAGAGAGACACTGCCCAGTTGTGCAGGAATGGGATTAGGAAAGCCAAAACCCACCTGTTCCTTGGCTTCGGTCTTTACTTGTAGGACCCATCTTCAGGAGTGCCTGGCCCTCGAGATCTGTGTGAAAATCTGAAACAAGGAAGGCTTACCCTTGGTGCAGAGGATAAGCTTAGGGAGTATTTGAACAAAGTAGACACATGCAAGTCCATGAGGCCTGATGGGTTGCACCCACGAGTGTAGTGGGAGCTGCCAGATGTCCTTATAAGACCACTCTTAATTCCTTTTGAAAGGGTGTCACAAGTGGGAGAGGTTACTGGGGACTGGAAAAGAGAACGTGTCATTCCTGTCTTCAGAAAGGGCAAGATGCCCAAGCATACTAGAGGACTGTCGGCCTCACCTCAGTCCCTGGAAAGTTGTTGAAATCACACATGATTTCTCCTTCACAAGTCCATGCTCACTACTTCAAGTCACCTTCTTGTCCTTCATAAACATAGAAATTACTTCCAGGATTAATTCCTCCAACAAGAGGACGTCTTCTGGTGTGGAATGGAAACACCTATTTGCAGATCAGATCCTCTATTGATGGCAATTCGCTGCCTCCCTGGGACCCAAAATAGGAATGCCACCACAAGGCTGAAGAACATAGTATGACTTTCAGGGAGGGATCTGCATAGATTGGAGCACTGGGTAATCATCAGTACCAGATTCTGCCCCTGAGCTGGAGTAATGCTGGGCACAAGTATAAGCTGGGAGAGGAGTGTGTGGAGAGCAGCCCTGCAGAGAGGGATCTGGGGGTGCTGGTCAGCAGCAGCTCAGTGAGAGTCAGCAGTGTGTGCCCGGGCAGCCATGAGGGCAAACCCCATCCTGGGCTGCATCAGACACAGCATCACCAGCCGGCCAAAAGAAGGGCTGGAAGGCACGTCCTGTGCGGAACTGAAGACTCTGGGTTTGTCTGGTTTGGAGAGAAAGAGGCTGAGTGGTGACCTCATTGATCTGTACAGTTTCCTGATGAGGGAATGTGGAGAGGGAGATGCTGACCTCTTCTACCTGGGATCTGGTGACAAGATGCGTGGGAAGCTGTGTCAGACATCAGGAAGCATTTATTTACCAAGAGGGTAGTCAAACATTGAAACAGGCTTATAGAGAGGTGGTTGATGCCCTAAACCTGTCAGCGTTTAGGAGGCATTTGGACAATGTCCTTAATAACATGGTCTAACTTTTTGTTCAGCCCTGAAGTGGTTGGCCAATGGGACTGGATGATAATTGCAGGTCTTTTCCAACATAAATATTCTACCCTATTTTATTAGCAGATTTTTGCTCCTGTAAAATTAGCAAATCTTACACTCTAAGACAGCTAGTGACCTATGCCTTCGAATTTCAAAGTAAAGCAGGTTTCCCAACTCAATCACCAACCTTGGAGGTGATTGGAAAATTTTCTTGGAGGACAGAAACCAACACACCCATATTTAGCTTTGTTTTGGACTGCTTTCTCACATTCTGTAACACCCAAATAGTGCCAGCTGAAAAGCAATCTGGAAATAACAGTATCTATAAACTCTGGTTTTTGGCTTCTAGCTTCAAAATAGCATCTCCTCAGATGCTATACAAGGACAGCTTTTCTCACTAGCTTCAGGGCAGGAATTTAATCATTTCTTGCATATGGAAATGCTAAGCTTCTGAAGAAAAGCATTGTTAACATTGTCACTCAAGGATTTCAGAGCAATGTAGCTCAGTTCAGAAAAGTCGATACTTAACCCTCTGAACTGCCTGAACTAGAAATGACTGCTAAGCTAGAAATGACTTAAATGAAAGCTAGGAAAGCAAGAGAGCCCATGAAAATGTAGAAGACAAAATTCATTTCATGTCCCCTTTTCTGAGAATGTGCTTTCTTCAATATTAACAACGTTCAGCATTTAAATATGCTACTAAACATGAAGATCTATTTCTGCATACATTTGAAAGTGTACAGATTTACTGAGTCAGAGACTGCTCCCAAAATACAACTGCTTACAAAAAAATCAGACACTCCTATTTGGGCCATTTCTACCCACTTTTCCAAGCATCCAATACAGTGAGGATATAACACATCTGGGACCTTGGTTAGCAAGGTGATGGGTTACACTTGCAAACATTTATGTGCAAAAGAAGAGGATAGATTAAACACTTAGTGATGGGATGCAGAGCTGTTCACCTCCATATGTGTGCTGAATTTGGTACAGGCTGTCTGGAGCTGAAGTTGTGGGTGGCTGTCTAATGGGAAAGACTAAGGCAGTTTTATTTGAGGTTCTAAAGGCAAATATACCTTTTAGAAGTAGCAAGCCATCTTCTCTAGACCAATTGCCTGGCTATGCTAAGAGTTGTTCTGCACAGGGGTGGAAAGGGGAGTGAGGTCAGAGTGAGCCAGTGAAGGGATATTTCTGAATCTCAGGGAGAAAAGCCCAACAACAAATGGCTTAATAAGATATCTGCTTTAATAAAACAGAATAAGAAGAGGATTATACGTAGTGAGAAGCATCTTACAACCCCTCAGATGCTGGGCACCCCACATTTGTGCAGCATCGAACAGAGGCCCCATGAGTTTTCCCATGGCACACTGCCTAGAGCAGATCCTATCCATGGGGAGAAGCTCTCCTTTTTTGTCATCCATTGTCATATATAACTTCCTTAAAAGTAAACAATTCTGGGAATAATGATAAAATTATTTAGCTGCATTATGGATTCTGTCTATCCTGCTGCAATCAAGCTTTCCCTGATGGGTAAGTGATTATTGATATGACAAGAAAATTCTTATTTTTTTATTCCAAAGCTATTCCACAACACTCTTAGACACTGAAACACACATCCGAATGCAGAAAAAAGAGGGTTGTTGCTGTTGTTAATAACTGAGATGTAGTTGTTAAAAACCTGTGATCAATAAATACGTGGCTTTTTTACCTCAGGTAAATTCTAATTAATTTCTAATAATGACTCATGCTGAAAGACCACAGTGCTGACTTCCAAATTTTCATCTCTCTTAAAGTTAACATATTTGTGTTAGCCACGAGAAATAAAAATCAAGCTGGTTGAGTATCTTGTGCTTGCCTTTGTAAGAGTAAAACAGAGTTCTTTTTATATCCTGGGAACAATTTACATATCAGGTAAAAGACATAGCAGAATTTTTAATTCTGGTAGACACACTGGTGGCAATAACACGAGAATTTTGTAATTAAATTATAAATTCTGCATCTAAAGGCCTTACTTAAGGAATGAAGTTAAATTAGTCATCTTCCAAATTAATCTTTTGTGTAATAAAACAGTTGGGAATAGTAAATGTCAAAATTATCTGCTGAAATACAGTTCTGCAGCTTTGTGTTTCTGAAGGTTCTGAGTTCTTTTATTTTTTTGGAGGATGAACTGCAATCCTGCCAGGCTGTCCTGGGTTAGTCATATATTCTATTACCACCCACAAAAGCTGGATAAATTTCATAATTACACACCTGGGACTCCTCTCAACTGAGATAAGCACTCCAGCCGACAGCAAGCACCACCCATCCTGATTATCTGATCTCAGCTAATGGCCCATTAGCACCACCCATCTTGACTAATAGCCCGATCTTGGATCATCGAAGGACCCTGGATCATCGGAGGACCCTGAGGATCATCCAAGCTCATTACAGAAGCAACGAATAGAACATAGGGAAAATCCTCTTCCATTGTGAAAGTCCCCGCCCCTGGGGGAGGTGCCAGCCAAGAAACACAGCATAAAACAAGGGTTTGGGATGGGAGAAAGCACCCTTGACTCGACGGGGCTCCACTCACGGGACTCCACTCCCGATGGGACTCTCGACTCGACTCGACTGGACTCCACTCCTCAGAATTGGACTCAGCTACTCCACTCCACTACTGGGACTGGACTACCGGGCCTTTCTGCAGGACCAGTGCCTGACTGGACTACACAGCTACCACCCTGGTCAACAGGGTGTCAGGTTGTACTGTGACTCTGTCGGTTTGTTTAAGCCCATGTTTCTGTATTACTGCATTTATTTTAACCTTTTTTATTAAAATTGTAATTTTGACCTAAAATCTCTCGAGGTATTTTGTGTGGGGTTAATTTCCCCTGCTGGTTTACAGTCAAACCAGCACACAGGCCCAACGGTCCCTATACATAGGGTGATTTGCAGGGACACTGTAGGCATGTCCCGCGAGTGAAGGTAGCGGTGGAGAAGGCTGGCTGCTCCCTATAGCCAAAGAGGGTCAAGGGTCCTTCTGAAGAGTAAGGAGCAGAGGAAAATTTAAGTTACACAGAGCTGGTCTAATGAGGTGCTGCATGAACTCATTTTTCAGCAACTTCATAGGAGCCACTTTAAATTGGCGTTATGCCGCTGACTACTGGGCATGGCAAATCTACTAGGTCACTCATGCCACAGAGGACTGATTAGGATAGTTCACTGGAATAATGCTAGATTTCCTGTCAGGTTTTTGGCACGAAATATGAAGTCTGTGGCCGAACTCACACATCAGAAATTTTCTTACACCTTTTAATTCTTAGTAATCACATCCTGTGAAGAATCTGTTTCTTTCTTGCACAAGTAAAATTGTAAGATTTATAATAGCTAAAGGAAATGTAATGAGAACCCCTTCTTTCCCCCTTCATACACTCCTGTGAGCATGCCTTCCTCCATGGAGCAAAGTGTGGGCCCTCACCCTTGAAAAGTCTCCCAGTCTCCACTTAGTCACTGTGACTTCACTGGTGTTTGTCCTCAGTCCTACCCTCAGGTGCGACTTCTCCCATGACAGATTGCAACTGGGAGACAAGCTCTTGTTCTTTGGTCCACCATTTCATCCTGCTCTCCTGCCACCAAGGGCTCCTGATGATGACCCTGCTTGCCACAGACTTGTGTGATCTCTGTCCTTCTTTGTCTCACACCAGAAGAAATGGCCCAGCAGGGTTAGAGGTCAGTCCCTGAGGACAGCAAATGCTCCAGCTTTCTTTCCATGTGATGCCTTCTGTGGTGGTTATTAAGTCACCCTGGATTATTTTCACAACAGAATCACATGGCATTTCTTCATATCTATTATCTTACAAGGCTAGGTCCCAGACATCTTTAAATCCACTATCAGTTATTTCCATGCTTAACTGAAAGAGCCACAAGGATATATCAGAGCCTTCTTGATTACCAGCCAAAGGCTTTCACAGGCTCTTTGGAGAAGGCAGTGTCTGAGCTGTCAAAAGTTGCTGAGCTACACCGTATAATCTTGTTTGTAAAACATTCGATTTGAGGTCACAGACAGAAGGAGAAAACATGGAGAAATGTATACACTAGAAACTCTTGCAAGAACCAGCTAGCAACATTTGCTGTGTTGTGCTTCAATACACTTGGTTGCCACTGTATTATCACCATTTCTTTTTGCACCAGTGCAATAAGGCGTGCTGCATACAAAACTACTTTGCTAGAATTAATTTCCCTCATTTTTCCCATGCTACAGTCCTGCTACAGATTGTACAGAGGAAGTATATGGTTACCATAACACAAGAGTAGTTAAAAAAAAATGTTTAGAGTTAGTAAACTTATAAAGTCTTTGAATTCTTTGAAAATGAATGCTCTTTGCTACAATTTTCAAAATTTTCTCACAACAAAATATTGTGACTTACACAATAAGGTTGTATGAATGTCACTTAGAAGATGGCCAAAAGTGATTCAGAAAAAAACGCCAGCATGATGCAGATTCTCAATTCCAAAGTTATTTATCAATTAATTAGCTGCTGGAGGACTTAAAGGCTCTTCTAAAAGCTCTTATAGCTCCTTTCCAAACTCTATATGATTTGACAAATCATGAAGTTCTGCTTTAATTTTACCAGGAGAGTAATTTAGTAAGCCTTAAATTGTTTTAGTGAGCCATGAGGAACAGCCTTGTGTTAAAAATACTCTTTATCTTCTCTTCCTTTTTCACAGATTACATAAATTCCAGAATTGGACTTGTATATGTTAGAAGCTAAACAGCTATAAGATAGTTTGTCATTGTAGTTCACTTATTTAACTTCTATGTCTGCAAAAACCGTGAAACTTATCTAGACTTCGTAACACAGAAACAGGAACATTGTACCTCTGGGCAAAAGTGCATGCAAAGGGTATGAACATGCAGCCAATGTACAGTGATCCTCTGCAGGTAATTTTTGTCTTCATTTATAAACAAGAGAGATTAAGAGTTTGTGAATGATGGCGCTTTCAGATCACATGCACCTTCCCTTGTCAGAATGTGCAATATAAAATTTAAATTAATTCACATTTGGGTGAACATACTGTAAATAGGTAACTACTAAGCTACTTACTTAAAAATCACTGATTGCCTTCAACACATTCCTACTTTTAATAGTAGATTGACTGTCAGGCTGCTAATCAATACCCTGAGAGTGTGAGAACTCTCTCGGCTTTTGCTAGTATACGCCACTCTAGTTTCTCACAGCCTGGCTTGAGACACCAAGTACGTACATAAATACAGACAAACATGCTGATACACCATGTCCCTGGGCATCACTCCTTCAGGTCAGAAGGAGTTTCCAAAGCATTTTTTCCTCTGCTTCAAGCCCTGACATCATTGTAATCTAATGCCAAGTAGTCAAACACCTAACAGACTAACCCCACACTCTAGCTCTTATATTTTAATTTTTTCAGTGGTCATGACAGAACCCTCATTTCAAATCAATTAATTACCTTTATGAGCAGACTCAGCACCTTCAACCTGGAAAGCATTCTTATCAGGTTACAGAAGTCCTCCCATCAGCAGCTTGGTTTAATTTCGTTAAACCTGAATCTCATGTTTCTGATCAGAGGTTTGATTTCCTCAGACTTGCATCCAGTTGGATGGACACATTGTAAGGTTAAACATTATTCAGCTACTACCTTTGCATTAAGCTGAAGTTGCAAAACACAATTTTTTAATAAGGGTAGTGCTCAGAAAAATAACACGAGGATTTTGGTTGTAGTCCAAATGCAAACCAATCCATTATTGAGGATAAGGTGTATTTGGCTAAAGCAAGGCAAGATGACCAATTGCAAAAGAGCATGTTATAGTCCCTGAAATACATTAAAGTGCACTTCAGAAAATCATAGACAACTCGCAATTACAGCGATGTGGGTTTTTTATATTCTCTGTGCCTTGTTTATCTAGAAAACAAATTGGTATAATTTTTGTTTGAGAGGTTTACCGTATTTCACCCAGTCCAGCTTCTTTTCTGAATTTTAAAACCAAAAGGAGAGACAGGTTAGTTTCCTCTGGTAGAGCTCAACAAGTTCTGAGGTATGGGTCAGCTTGGAAGCTGAAGTAGCCAATGGTCAAAAGAAAGACAGGAGTACAGGGTAACCCAAACAGCTACAACGTGGTAACCTCACTGTAGTGTTAGGGGCTGAGCCTCGATGTGTTTGTCTTTTGGTGAATAAACATTTGATGGTGTATTACTGACACAAATCCTTTCAAACAAAAGTTTTTTTGGGGAAAGTACACAACCTTTCCCTTTAGGAAACTTGGGAGCTGAAGACCTGAAAGAAACGCTCCTTTTGTATCAATTTCTTTTATTTCATAGCAAGGATTTTTTAATACAGCAGAATTTAAAATGTGCCTTTGCCTTGCCCATTTGCATTCTATTTCCATCAATGCCTGCCACCTGTATAGATTGCACAATTAATAGTTTAGAATTCCTGGGTAGTAAATACTGATTAGGCACTTAAATTATTGTTTTAAAACAGCTTTTGTGATATGGAGGACACGTTTTCCTGTCATCTGCTCAGTATTTATTTTAAGAGTATTAAACCACCTCAGGAATATTCAGTGCACGAAAACCTTTTTATGTTTGAATGGATTAAATTTTGAAGTCCAAATTAGAGCTATAAATTACATTTACATAGTTCGTTCTCCACAAAGAGGAATTTGTTTTGCATGTGTAGCTTTTAAAATATGCAAATCAAGATGAAAATACAACACATGTTGCTAATTTGGGCAAAGCAGAGTTTATAGACAATTTCAACCCCTTACTTCTTTGGCTGATGAGCTTTCTTTCAGTAGCTGTGTTTCACAATTACCCAGCATGTACATGTGTTCCCAAATAAAAAGGGTCGTGTTAAGTAAACTCAAACAGACCTTGCTTTGGCTCTTAGAATATAATAATGCTTCAAAAGCTATTATTAGTATTTTGTATTTTCGCATGAATAGAAACAGGCAATTAGGGATAAGCAACATAATTGAACAGAAGGTTAGGGACTGTTGTGTTTCCTTGTAAGTTTGAAACATCTGCAGGAAAAACTAAACCAAGATCAAATAGTATTAGGCTTTGATTTAAAAACCCAAAAAGTTTCCTAGAGTTAACCAAAGCACCCAACCATTTTGACATGTTTGAAATTAGTAGAATTTATGTGGATAAATCCATCTGTCATCTTGAAGTCACAAATCCCACTGTAATTTCAAATCTATGAAACCACTTGTACATTTGGAATGCTTAATGTTAGCAATTTGTTTTGCAAATTGAACAGCCTCAATTACCCTACCACTCAGTTTTAGAAAACCAGCCTTATATCATACTAACAACCAATGATGTTCGTAAGTATAAAGTAAGGGCACTTGATAAGGCATTTGATGACCCAATCTCAAGTGATTTGTGTTCATTTAGACGCACTTAAGAAATCAGACTCCCATTTTTTCCCCTTGTCAGCCAGTGCTAGCTTTTTAGATCAGTGGAAACATTGACATCATCCTCTTCCTTCTGCTTTTAGCATTTTTTTTCATTGATTAAGAAGAGAAACCAAACCTAGAAGTGCCTACAAGCACCTATGTGGCAGTCAGATAAAATAATTGAGGTCTGGGATTTATTTAGGTGAATCTGAAAACGATATTTAAACCAGCCCATATTTTTTTATGTTTGCTGCCTCTGTCCCTTTCAATACAACGTATGTACACAAATTTGATAATTTGAATAGAAAATTATGCCACTTTCTTACTGATTTACGTCCTATTAATTCACACAGACACATAAATACAACATACGATGTATGTGGTCAAAAGTTTTTGAACTGGAATTATTATTAATATTACTTTTTATTACCTCAGCGCACATTTCTAGAGCCTGAATACTCCTGCATTGCCTTGCTTCAGTGACTGATCAGCTTTTATTTATTACTGCCACCTCATTACCTGTAATTTCAGCTTTCATTCCAAAAACTCCCTAAATTATCACATCCCCACTAAAATTAACACAAATTTGTATAAAAAAATAAAAGCAAACAAAATTAGACAAACTTAGTGAGGACACAGGTTAGTATGTTGACACAAAATCTCTATCCTTGAATGCCCTTACACAATATCTCAAGTGTCCATGTTGCTGGGGCTCTTCTTGCGATGGTACTCACTCATTGGTCCTCATGGGAAGGAGTTCTCATGTTTAAGCACAGGTTTCCACCCATGGCTCTGTGGGACCTCCAGTCAGCAACTATGTTCTCTTCTGGGTTTTGTCTTGCTTGGGAACAGCCAGAGAGATTACATTGATAAAGAGTGCAGACATTGGCAGCTTGGGGTCATCTCAGAAAAGATACTATGTTAAACAGATGTATGTAGATGTAGATGTATTTACAGCCTGTTAGAGATGTTCAGCAATGCCTGCCTTATGTCAGAGTCTACCTCCTCCAGGGAATGATGTGGTGATTTCTGAATATGGAAGAACTATTATCAGCAGAAAGTACACCTCAGTTTAATTTTTTCTGAGCTGATCAGGACCAGCTGACTGTTTATTCACTGGGCTCCACCCTCTGTGGAACTGTTAGTAGCTGTGAGTGTGGTATGGATTTTACTGCGTGTATAGGGTTAGCCTGAGGGTAGACCCCAGACCTCCATGCTATATTCTTCAGAGGATGTGAGATGGCAAAAACAGGCTGCAAGGTTGAAAAAATGATTAAATAATTTTATTCACTAACTACTACTAAGAACAGAAAGAATAAAAAATAATAAAAATATTAAGGCATAATGTACAAATATCATTCTCTTCCCAATACATTCCAATCTTCCTTACTGATCACGTAAAGGACATAAACATGAGATTCTGATCTTTTCATTAAGAGTTCTTATTGCCACTTTATGGGATAAAGAGTTCTTTCTGTCAGGTAGTAGGATCCATCCCACGGAAGATAGCTCCCTACAGAGCGTCTTCAGCGTGGTTCCAAACCTTCAGGAAAACACCACAGCCTGCCCTGGTTTTGCAGTGGTGTATCCTCTCTCCCACAATACTCTCAGCAGTCTGTGGGTCACAAGAAAAGTCTGATGAGGTTAAACATTTAAGAATAAGTCATCCCAGCCTAAAGGCACCAAAAGTACAGTCTCCTGCTTTACTCATAATCTCTAAAGGCTGCAATTTCATTTGCTCACAACAAAAAATGTTCTTATCTTAGGCTGCGGATACAAATTTCCCCACATTTTGTGAGTTACAGAGAAAATTAGGTTGGCTCTATTACAGATCAGTCCACAGCTTACAGAAAGAAACAAAATGGCTCCTCCTCCGGCACTTCCTGTTTCACTTCTGTCTTTCTCCCTTGGCATTTGCTGGCAGCCATATCTAGCTTCTTCATGTGACTGCTTTCCTTTCTCTCTGGCTTAGAGCAGAGGTTAATATTTGCAGAAAATGCCTACAGAAGTGTTTGTAACAACTTACATGCTCCCATCAGATAATTCAGCTGTACAGCTGCATCTCTAGTCTATATTAGGCTCTCTTCCCGGGCCCAAGGCTCTCCCCACCCCAAACTGCATTTCTGCGCTGGCAGCTACCCAGTTTTGCAACAGTCTTATTAGCTGCTAATTAATTCACTGCAATTCGCCTTATCTGCAGCAGCAAGGTCACCCTTTTGTAATAAATAAGTGAATTATAATGTTGGCTTTCGCATATATGAATTTAACATTTACCATTAATAATGTGCTATGTAGAAATAGTAAAATATAGTTAAGTAAAAACAAGACTAAAGTGAATAGTAACTTTAAAATAGTCGTAATAGAAACATGTTAATAAATATCTTCAAGCTAACAAAACATGGTAATAAATCTCTTTAAGCTAAACAATTCAAGACAACAAAAGATAAGCTGTGTACATCCTGGAGTTTGTCTTCTCACCAGAGAAATCAGGAAAACTGTTATCCCACCAAAACTTCCAGAGGAAGAATTGATCACAAAACAAACAAGAAAAGACAGATACCTGAATTCCTCAAGACTACACAATACTGGGACCAAAGTCACCCTGGTGGAGCGGTGGGAAAGGAGGAAATGAATTAAGTGTAAATTACCTTTTGAGCCTCTTGAATATGTAACAGTCTAAGGGTATTTGAACCCACAGAAAAATGTGTGAGATGCGCCTCTGGCAAGATTTGCCAAGCGGCCGGTGCTGTTTGGCTTTGTTTTACTAATAAATATTCAATATTATGCTATCAAAATTTCGGCCTACGCATTCGTTTATAACATTTTGATCTCACACATCCACCTCCAAAAGGGGGTTTTTTTGTCTCTGCAAATCTCGGTTTATCTCAGCTTCTGCCCGGCTTGGCTGCTTCTCTGCCTGGCCTTGGTCCAGATGGCAATAGACCATCTCCTCTCAGGTCCAAACAGCTTATCTTGGCTAGTCTGAGCTCCTCTCGGGTCCAGACGGAGCAGGCCGGTGGGGGGGGGTGGGCGGGGTAGGGGGGGGGATTGGGTGGGCCGGGCCCCCCGCCAGGCCCGTGGGTGCCGGCAGGGGAACAAGTGGGTAGCCACTTCCTGAGTGGTTTTTTATAACATTCTTGACACAGAGGCGTGTTCTGAAATCAAGTGGCTTATACAACTGTCCATCACCTGTTTTAACCAATCAGATTTGTTTTACACCGGGTCAAACCAGCACACGGTGCAAGGGCTTGGTCTTGTGGCTACTGAAGGACTTGTGCAGTAACTTCCGGAGGGACCAAAGCAGCTTTGCACCACAGTTCCCTTAGTCACAGAAAATGTGATGGCGTCTCCCTTTCCAGCTATGGAAAACCAGTCAAGGAAATTTACACTGGAGATTATCAACAACACCAAGAGTACTGAGTCTGGTTGGGACAGATTTAATTTTCTCGCAGCATCTTGTACAGTGCTATGTTCCAGGATACAATAACATAGCTGTCTTGCTGAAGAGTGTTTCCCAGCATCCAGGGCTACTCCGTTTCTCCTTCTGCCACCCCAGTGAGGCTGCTGGGGGTGGGCAGGAGGTTGAGAGGGGACACAACAAGGCGGACGAGCTGAATTAACCAAGGAGATATTCCACATAATATCATGCCACAGGCAGCAATGAAACAAAGAGGAAGGGGTTTAGGGACACTGGCCATGTTTTGCTTCAGAACTGGTTGGGCAACCACCTGCCTGTGAGAGGTGGTGAGTGGTTTTGCACCACTTGGTTTTCTTCTTCCACTTCTCCTTCACTTATTGAACAATTTTTAGCTAGATCTGAGAATTTTTTAGCTAATACCCTTCTTTGCTCCTCCCCCATCCAACTGGGGGAGAGGGTGGAAAGTGAGCAAGCAGTTGTGTGGTACTTCACTGCCCACTGGGGTTAACTCACATTATAGCAATTCATGTTTGAAGGGCTGAAGTTTCTGTTATTAGGAAACAGAGCGCACTACTAACAGCAGGAGTTATGAGAAATAAAAATGTTAAACAAATCCTAATCACATTGAATACTTTTATTCAAATCCTGCTTTTTTTCCTGCTAATTATATAGAAATCACCACATTTTTCTCATAGATATGTGCAATGTGAGTGTATGAAAGTTGTTGTTTTCAAATACTTTAATGATTTTAATTACAATAATTTAAAAATAATTACTCCAGAAGAGTCAAGGTACTCTCCCCCTTCTGAAAGTGTTTTCTCCGCTAAGGGAAAGGACTGAGAGCTCACTAATGTTGCACAGAGCTGTGTAGAGGGTCCTAACCTGAGACACTGTAATGTCAAGTGGAGTGTCCTCACTGCGGAGCCAAGCCAGAGCTTTTCCTAATTCAGTTGACCAGGTGGGTCACCTTTACAAGTGCGTGAGCTGCAAGCACTTGCTGGCATTGGTGGTCACTGGCATTTGTCAAGCAGATGTAGAGGCAAATACGTTCTGATGCCTTAATAAACTCTCATTCCTCCATGCTGACTCATAAAAGAACATGCTGCTTCTTTGGGCATGAAATAGGAAGCACTGGAGATCTACCCACAGCTGACTGACACCAGCTGCAATCTCACTGCAGCATGGAAGACTTACAAAGCAGAGCCCAAAACCTCGTGCAGGGTTTAATATCCAGCCTAGATAGCAAGCTAGCACATATGGACAGTCACAGTGAGGCTGGGAAGGTTTCAGCTGGTGAAGAGGAAGAAGATTTATGTCAACCATGTAGTAAATGCCCAGTTTAACTCTATAGTAAATGTATATGCAGGTATACTATCTGGTGGGAAGTTTTGCTGCTGTGCAGACAAAGAGAAGTGGACTGGGAAAGTACCTCTAGGTCATAAAATGTGAAATGTTGTGAGCACATTGTGTTGACCTCCGGCTCTGGGGAAAGTGCAGCGTGGGGCTAATACAGACTGTTCCAGCATGTCGTATCAGAAGGATATGTAAGGTCTCTCTATAACCATCTGAAAGGAGTGTGCAGCCAGGTGGGGGTCAGTCTCTTCTCCCAGGCAACCAACGGCAAGACAAGAGGATACAGTCTTAAGCTGCACCAGGGGTGGTTTAGGTTGGACATTAGGAAGAAGTTCTTCACAGAAAGGGTGACTGCGCATTGGAGGTGGAGGAGTCACCATCCCTGGAGGTGTTTAAGGAAAGAGAGGGTGTGGCACTCAGTGCCATGGTCTAGTTGACATCATGGTGTTAGGTCATAGGTTGGAGTTGATGATCTCAGATGTCTTTTCCAATTTAGTCAATTCTATGATTCTGTCTTCCTCTTTCACTCCTGTGTTGGAGGAGAGTTTGACTCAGACTGGAGCTGTTCAAGCCCTAATTTAACAAGCTGTAACTAATAAGCACATCTTTTACATTTTTAGAGCTTAAAAATAGGCCATTGGATAAAAGCTGGTTACCAACAAAATCATGCTTTTGTTCAACTTGTGTTGTCTCTCAAACTGCATGGAAAACACAGGCTGTGCTCTGAATGCCATTTGGTTCTTTGATCCCCTGTGTCCTGCTGATGCGCTGGCTCTCTTTCTCTGTGCTGCCATATCAGATGGCTCCCACTCTCAGCAAAACTGCTGGCAGTCAGCCATTTGGAATAGACAGCCACAACATGCAAACAGAGGCTTG